>SSNR01000032.1:1149284-1212368 GCA_006937965.1 Callopanchax toddi | reverse complement strand
GAATTGGGGAGGAGTTTTTTTTTTTTTTAAAGGTGTGAAAACTGAAACTGTAGACATCTATCGGGATGTAAAGTCTTCTCTTCTATGCACCAAATCCCTACAAAATACTCAAACATTGTCCCGAAACAAATCAGAGTTTGAAGGAATCTTTAACCACGCTGTCCTTCACCATCAAATTTCATGTATGCTAGCTTTTGAGTAGAAAAGTCAAAGTTTAAACATTACTCCCACTGGGGCAAACATCTCAAGTCAATCTCAGACCACAAATATTTTTGTTAAACAGAACTAGTCAATAAAGTGTCAGTGCTACTTCTCTCACCAGGAAGCGATCCTGTGGTCTCAGTTTGTGATGTGTGATCTCAGGCTCTGCAGTCAGATAGGGGGGGGTGTGGTAGTTGGGAGGGATGAACTTGGTGTGCTCGTTTTCGTGGAGCTGATCAGGTCCAGACTCCAGAACTCGCTTCTGCAGCTCAATACTCCACTTGAACTTCACGTCACCGAACGCGCGGAATGGCATGAGCAAGCCCAGTAACCTGTCCTGATACAGAAAGAGGTAAATGTTTTAGTAGATGTTTTAATAACAAGCACATTGAGTAGATGAATTCGTTTCACTACCTGACGTATGACAGTCTTCCTCTCTGATGAAGGGTGCTCGCTTCGAATCCGAGCAACCTCGCTGTCGTTCTGGGCGTTGTGGTCGTTAGACAGAGTGAGAGCACTGAACGAACCATCCTCTTCCTGCACCCCCAACACGGCCCGGGCATCTCCGGCATTAGCTATAAAGCTACAGGAACACAGGTGAAGGGAAGATAGAAATACGCATTTTAGCTTCGCAGGAGATCAGTTTTGTGAAAAAGCAGAGTTATAGATTTATTGTCCTTACAGGTCCGATCCATCAATGTGAGCCACGCAGGCGGTTGCTCCAGAAAAGGCCACTCTCAGAACCCAGTAATGCAGAAAAGCACTCGGGTCTCCTACCTGCAGGGCAGAACACAAATCATCAACAAATGACATCTCATAGAGAGCCAGAGATCCTCTTTGAACTGAAAGGTTTAAATCTGGATCTCTGGATGCTCTCAAACGTGCCAGTCTGGACTGATGAGTGAAATATTACTCAGGAATGAAGGCCTTCGATTCATACTTGAACATTTACAGATTTATCAGGTCATTAGCAAAACTGTCCTTGGTGGAATAAATGTCATCCTAAACATTTTCAGTAGACGTGGACAAGAATTTGTGCAAAAGTGTCCCAGTTTAGATCTGTTTGTGTTGATAACAGCTTCTTTCTGCTCTGTCAGAACCAGCTGTGTGGTTTCATGTTAAAACCACAGACTGCTCTCACCTGAGCTTCCAGAGAGATGTCGTTGTCTAGCCTCTTGAAGGCATTCATTAAGGCTTCACGTGTGTCTGGAACTTCTCCTGGGCTGAGAAGAGAGGAAGAAAGAGGTCAGAAACACCCACCAACAACAGATAGGTTGGTCAAACTATGGAACCAGAACATCCAGGTCGACATATTTATTCAGCCAAAGGCAAAAGACTAAACTCTACTTTTGATGGCATTAATCATAAATTCCATTTGTGTATATGAAAATTTAGTGCTGTTGTAATGTGTTCCTCACCTGGTTAGGTCTATTAACTCCTGCCAATACGTTCGCAGGCTGTTGAAATAGAGTTTCTGAGCCTCCCGGCTGAAGTAGTCATTGGGGTGTTTGTGCCACTGCAGGATGGGACTGAGGGGCCTGCCGCTCTCTACGGCTGCCTCCAGCTCACACAGGGTGTTGTGGGGAAGCAGTGAAACCGCTATGTAGTAAAACAGCCTCTCACTCAGCGCCTAGCAGAAGAGTCACATTAAATATTAGTTTCACTGCAACAAGACACAAATAAGCTAAATTAATAACTGGCAGTCATGTGACTTATGAGAAGATGGAAATTTTTTTTGTGGATTAAATCACATTTTTTAAGATTTCCAGACAGCCAACAGGCCGTGGTGGGACATGAATGTTCTGGCATTTTAGATATGAAGCTCTAATGTGAGCTAAATCACTCTGAGGAAAAAACAAAATAGAAACATTTTAATATTTAATTAAAATTAAATAAAAGCAGTGTGTCCAGAGGATAAAGGGTAATTTCTTGGACATTTGAATATTTCTAAAGATCAGCCCACTAATCTAATTAAACATAAATAAATTTGCAGACGTTCACCTGAGCACAGGCACAGCCAGCATGTCCATCAAACACACCCAGCAGCATCCCTCGTGTCTGCAGGCATGTAGCTGCGCTCCGGCGGTCTTCGATGGGAGCGTTGGCTGGAAGCTGATTGCTTTCAAACCCCATCACGGATGACACATTTTTCCCATCAAACTCTGGTACCTGAAATCAGATCAGAAAAACAAACGGTGAGGATGCACATGTAAACATTCAGACAGTAAGGTTCCTGTGTGTGACCCCCGCAAACCTTGAAGCTGTATTCGTTGGCCTTCAGAATAGAGTTGACCTGTGGGGGTGTGAGGATGTAGCTGTGGAGCCCTGAGGATGTCTGGTAGGTTTTTCTTGACTGATGTCTCTGCCACACATGGGACAGCAGCTGTCTTGGTGCAGGAAGAGGAGTGATGGGACCAAACTGGGACTGGTGGTGTTGGCATGGTAACAGACTGGAGGCAAAGACCTTGGCACGGGGCAAACCCCTGAAGAGCTGAGATGTAACAGGCATTGCTGACCATGTACTGCAGGCACACAAACACCACACCAGCAATGTGTACACACACCTGTTGACGAAGCACATTTAGAGCTCAGCGGTACGACTATCTGGGAGCAGCAACTGGAAAAGACTTCCTTAGAAAACAGTGTTCTCTATGAACCATTAAACAAACACTAAGCAAACAAGCTGAGGTTATCAGATACGATTTTACAAGAACAGACAGGCAGCTCCTGCAAAACACAATCAAATCTGAGTCAGAAAAACCAAAAACTAGTCCAACACAGAGCCTCAGAACTGCTGCCATTAAGCTGTTTAACCAATCTTTACCATTTATCTTTTAAATCCCAACTCCAGCTGTGCGCATTGAAATGTTTTACTTAAGCACAATTTAGATTAAACCAAATAAATAGTGAGAACAGGTTGTTGATTAACTGCTTCCTGGTTCTCTGGATGACTGTTAAAGTTTGCTTTTGAGCCCACTGACTATTATGTAATCAAATGGAGCAGGTCAAGGTTGTTTATAGGTGAAAGGAAGATATCGGTAAATAAAAGAAAAGAATAACATTTACATAAATAATGTTAAAGGACTACTTCTGGCAAATGAAACACTTTCAGGCCGCGATCAGTCTAGAAGAAAATGTCAGGTATCAGATGGGATGGGTTAGGTTCAGGAAAACCTGGGGTGGGGAGCACTGCGTGTACGTGGAAAGGATGTTTCTGGTAACATTTTTATTGATTTGTTTGTTTATTTTGCATGTACATATTGTTCAAACATTCGGCTCAATCTGCACTTAGTGCAGGAATGTCAGCCTTAAAATTCATTTGTGCATCATGCGTCATGATTTTAGATGGGGTAGTGTAGAGACTCATGCAGGTGTGCAAGAATAAAAGCTGCTTTTAGGTCAATTTTTTTGTTCTAAAATCTAAGACTTGCATCAGAGTTGCAGCAGCTGTGTACTCCTTCACAACCATCAGTCAGCAATGCTGTGTTAAAAATAGCTTGGGCACTGGGCAGTAATTCATCCATGACACTGGGTCTGCAGAAATATTATGACTGCTCAACTGAACTTGATTCCGACTGTGTCCCTTCATAAAACATACTCTAATTTGCCAATTTAATCTGCAGCCCCTAAAATAGGCTCTCTGTCACACCCCTTTTAAAAAAATGCAGCTGCAGCTAATGCTTAAATCCAGACTACTTAGAAGATTAAATGACACTTCGTCCTAAAGGTTAATCCCTCTATAATCAAAGATCTAGCTAAAACTCTTCCTAAAAAATCAAACTACATCAATCACACAGCCTAACGAAGACCGGTTTAAACCACAAACTCTAAAAAAGTAGCTCTTTGTTGACATGTTTAGCTTGTCTGAGCTAATGCAAAGCAGCTACAATAACCTACAAACTAACATTAGAGCAGTATCAGTGCTATTGAATGGTGTACCAGTATAAAACGAAGAAATAATGAGATGTATTCTGGAAATTTCAAACTGTGTCGACTATGAAGGATAAAGCTGTCAAAATCATGCTAACTTCACTGCAGCTAGCTGTTTGTGTATCCAGGTTACACCCACCAAGTACCGTCAAACTGTCTGCGTGTAAAACTCAATGATACGCCAGATATGTTCACTATGCGGAAAAGTTAATAGAAAAATGAACGTGGGAAAAGCAAGAAAGCNCCTAATGACAGTGCGAGAATATAAAAACTTAGTGATCAGATCTCTCTTACATTCAATCTACTCACTTCACAGCTTCTGGTGCAGCTGTGAAGGAATTTATTTGTGCTTTATGATAAGACTTTGGCAATGATCTTTAAATAAAAATAATTTAGGTTTTTCTTTTATTGCCTTCTACAACTGGATGCTGCCTTATTTTTACATCCTCTATTTTTTTTTTAGGAATTGACAAGTTACCTTCCTGCACAGCTCACTACCTGCTACCATTCTGAAGCTTATGACAAAAGAAAAGGAAACACACGAATGGAGTAGTGCACACTGCAAAAGTTGCAAGCTTTCTCTTTCTTTCCATTTTGCTTCCAGGGAGCCTGAGTTTCTTGTAATCTTTTAAAGTGCTCCTGATCTATAGTTCTCTAGACTCTACAAAGTTCTTTTAATGTTTTAGGACTTTGGCTGCGTTTTCTGTCCAGTATCTGACCATTTTCAGGGGAATCTTTTCAGCTGTTAAGTTTTTTTTAAACTAGTCTATAAATCATACAGACATTAAAAGCTCCTAAACTCAAAGGATGAACCAGATTGTGTCAACATGTAACAGATAGCCTGGAAAAGAGCCCTTCTTAAACAGGACATAATGATACCAGCAAAGACAATTGGTTTTCATTTCTTCAGTTGCATCTTTGAAAAATAACACAAACACAGTTTTAATATATAAAATAGTGTTTTAGAACAAAGTGATTCCTAAGAGCTATTAGCTGAAAACCTAATGATGAACTGAAGGGTGATACTTCCCTCAGGTCTGTTTGAGGTCTTTGCTGAATTTCTTAAAAATATCACTTTCAGAAACTTTTTATCTGTTGTAAAAAAAAAACCTCCAATTGTTCACTTCCCTCACTTTAAAGCACAAACTGGACAACGTGCTGCCATGGACAGATTGAGGAATCAGAAAAAAAGGAGTGAAAAAGCTGCCAAAATCCAAAGAAAACTTTAACAGACCTGAAAAACTTCAGATCAAAACCAGTTTAATAGATTACAAGAAAGCCTGTTTACTTGGAAGGAAAATATATTAAATTAGAGATGGTTTAAAATGTTTACACGTTACTTTAAATGTAAAAAATGTTTAAATGACTTGGGGAGGAGTTTTTTTTTTTTTTAAAGGTGTGAAAACTGAAACTGTAGACATCTATCGGGATGTAAAGTCTTCTCTTCTATGCACCAAATCCCTACAAAATACTCAAACATTGTCCCGAAACAAATCAGAGTTTGAAGGAATCTTTAACCACGCTGTCCTTCACCATCAAATTTCATGTATGCTAGCTTTTGAGTAGAAAAGTCAAAGTTTAAACATTACTCCCACTGGGGCAAACATCTCAAGTCAATCTCAGACCACAAATATTTTTGTTAAACAGAACTAGTCAATAAAGTGTCAGTGCTACTTCTCTCACCAGGAAGCGATCCTGTGGTCTCAGTTTGTGATGTGTGATCTCAGGCTCTGCAGTCAGATAGGGGGGGGTGTGGTAGTTGGGAGGGATGAACTTGGTGTGCTCGTTTTCGTGGAGCTGATCAGGTCCAGACTCCAGAACTCGCTTCTGCAGCTCAATACTCCACTTGAACTTCACGTCACCGAACGCGCGGAATGGCATGAGCAAGCCCAGTAACCTGTCCTGATACAGAAAGAGGTAAATGTTTTAGTAGATGTTTTAATAACAAGCACATTGAGTAGATGAATTCGTTTCACTACCTGACGTATGACAGTCTTCCTCTCTGATGAAGGGTGCTCGCTTCGAATCCGAGCAACCTCGCTGTCGTTCTGGGCGTTGTGGTCGTTAGACAGAGTGAGAGCACTGAACGAACCATCCTCTTCCTGCACCCCCAACACGGCCCGGGCATCTCCGGCATTAGCTATAAAGCTACAGGAACACAGGTGAAGGGAAGATAGAAATACGCATTTTAGCTTCGCAGGAGATCAGTTTTGTGAAAAAGCAGAGTTATAGATTTATTGTCCTTACAGGTCCGATCCATCAATGTGAGCCACGCAGGCGGTTGCTCCAGAAAAGGCCACTCTCAGAACCCAGTAATGCAGAAAAGCACTCGGGTCTCCTACCTGCAGGGCAGAACACAAATCATCAACAAATGACATCTCATAGAGAGCCAGAGATCCTCTTTGAACTGAAAGGTTTAAATCTGGATCTCTGGATGCTCTCAAACGTGCCAGTCTGGACTGATGAGTGAAATATTACTCAGGAATGAAGGCCTTCGATTCATACTTGAACATTTACAGATTTATCAGGTCATTAGCAAAACTGTCCTTGGTGGAATAAATGTCATCCTAAACATTTTCAGTAGACGTGGACAAGAATTTGTGCAAAAGTGTCCCAGTTTAGATCTGTTTGTGTTGATAACAGCTTCTTTCTGCTCTGTCAGAACCAGCTGTGTGGTTTCATGTTAAAACCACAGACTGCTCTCACCTGAGCTTCCAGAGAGATGTCGTTGTCTAGCCTCTTGAAGGCATTCATTAAGGCTTCACGTGTGTCTGGAACTTCTCCTGGGCTGAGAAGAGAGGAAGAAAGAGGTCAGAAACACCCACCAACAACAGATAGGTTGGTCAAACTATGGAACCAGAACATCCAGGTCGACATATTTATTCAGCCAAAGGCAAAAGACTAAACTCTACTTTTGATGGCATTAATCATAAATTCCATTTGTGTATATGAAAATTTAGTGCTGTTGTAATGTGTTCCTCACCTGGTTAGGTCTATTAACTCCTGCCAATACGTTCGCAGGCTGTTGAAATAGAGTTTCTGAGCCTCCCGGCTGAAGTAGTCATTGGGGTGTTTGTGCCACTGCAGGATGGGACTGAGGGGCCTGCCGCTCTCTACGGCTGCCTCCAGCTCACACAGGGTGTTGTGGGGAAGCAGTGAAACCGCTATGTAGTAAAACAGCCTCTCACTCAGCGCCTAGCAGAAGAGTCACATTAAATATTAGTTTCACTGCAACAAGACACAAATAAGCTAAATTAATAACTGGCAGTCATGTGACTTATGAGAAGATGGAAATTTTTTTTGTGGATTAAATCACATTTTTTAAGATTTCCAGACAGCCAACAGGCCGTGGTGGGACATGAATGTTCTGGCATTTTAGATATGAAGCTCTAATGTGAGCTAAATCACTCTGAGGAAAAAACAAAATAGAAACATTTTAATATTTAATTAAAATTAAATAAAAGCAGTGTGTCCAGAGGATAAAGGGTAATTTCTTGGACATTTGAATATTTCTAAAGATCAGCCCACTAATCTAATTAAACATAAATAAATTTGCAGACGTTCACCTGAGCACAGGCACAGCCAGCATGTCCATCAAACACACCCAGCAGCATCCCTCGTGTCTGCAGGCATGTAGCTGCGCTCCGGCGGTCTTCGATGGGAGCGTTGGCTGGAAGCTGATTGCTTTCAAACCCCATCACGGATGACACATTTTTCCCATCAAACTCTGGTACCTGAAATCAGATCAGAAAAACAAACGGTGAGGATGCACATGTAAACATTCAGACAGTAAGGTTCCTGTGTGTGACCCCCGCAAACCTTGAAGCTGTATTCGTTGGCCTTCAGAATAGAGTTGACCTGTGGGGGTGTGAGGATGTAGCTGTGGAGCCCTGAGGATGTCTGGTAGGTTTTTCTTGACTGATGTCTCTGCCACACATGGGACAGCAGCTGTCTTGGTGCAGGAAGAGGAGTGATGGGACCAAACTGGGACTGGTGGTGTTGGCATGGTAACAGACTGGAGGCAAAGACCTTGGCACGGGGCAAACCCCTGAAGAGCTGAGATGTAACAGGCATTGCTGACCATGTACTGCAGGCACACAAACACCACACCAGCAATGTGTACACACACCTGTTGACGAAGCACATTTAGAGCTCAGCGGTACGACTATCTGGGAGCAGCAACTGGAAAAGACTTCCTTAGAAAACAGTGTTCTCTATGAACCATTAAACAAACACTAAGCAAACAAGCTGAGGTTATCAGATACGATTTTACAAGAACAGACAGGCAGCTCCTGCAAAACACAATCAAATCTGAGTCAGAAAAACCAAAAACTAGTCCAACACAGAGCCTCAGAACTGCTGCCATTAAGCTGTTTAACCAATCTTTACCATTTATCTTTTAAATCCCAACTCCAGCTGTGCGCATTGAAATGTTTTACTTAAGCACAATTTAGATTAAACCAAATAAATAGTGAGAACAGGTTGTTGATTAACTGCTTCCTGGTTCTCTGGATGACTGTTAAAGTTTGCTTTTGAGCCCACTGACTATTATGTAATCAAATGGAGCAGGTCAAGGTTGTTTATAGGTGAAAGGAAGATATCGGTAAATAAAAGAAAAGAATAACATTTACATAAATAATGTTAAAGGACTACTTCTGGCAAATGAAACACTTTCAGGCCGCGATCAGTCTAGAAGAAAATGTCAGGTATCAGATGGGATGGGTTAGGTTCAGGAAAACCTGGGGTGGGGAGCACTGCGTGTACGTGGAAAGGATGTTTCTGGTAACATTTTTATTGATTTGTTTGTTTATTTTGCATGTACATATTGTTCAAACATTCGGCTCAATCTGCACTTAGTGCAGGAATGTCAGCCTTAAAATTCATTTGTGCATCATGCGTCATGATTTTAGATGGGGTAGTGTAGAGACTCATGCAGGTGTGCAAGAATAAAAGCTGCTTTTAGGTCAATTTTTTTGTTCTAAAATCTAAGACTTGCATCAGAGTTGCAGCAGCTGTGTACTCCTTCACAACCATCAGTCAGCAATGCTGTGTTAAAAATAGCTTGGGCACTGGGCAGTAATTCATCCATGACACTGGGTCTGCAGAAATATTATGACTGCTCAACTGAACTTGATTCCGACTGTGTCCCTTCATAAAACATACTCTAATTTGCCAATTTAATCTGCAGCCCCTAAAATAGGCTCTCTGTCACACCCCTTTTAAAAAAATGCAGCTGCAGCTAATGCTTAAATCCAGACTACTTAGAAGATTAAATGACACTTCGTCCTAAAGGTTAATCCCTCTATAATCAAAGATCTAGCTAAAACTCTTCCTAAAAAATCAAACTACATCAATCACACAGCCTAACGAAGACCGGTTTAAACCACAAACTCTAAAAAAGTAGCTCTTTGTTGACATGTTTAGCTTGTCTGAGCTAATGCAAAGCAGCTACAATAACCTACAAACTAACATTAGAGCAGTATCAGTGCTATTGAATGGTGTACCAGTATAAAACGAAGAAATAATGAGATGTATTCTGGAAATTTCAAACTGTGTCGACTATGAAGGATAAAGCTGTCAAAATCATGCTAACTTCACTGCAGCTAGCTGTTTGTGTATCCAGGTTACACCCACCAAGTACCGTCAAACTGTCTGCGTGTAAAACTCAATGATACGCCAGATATGTTCACTATGCGGAAAAGTTAATAGAAAAATGAACGTGGGAAAAGCAAGAAAGCGGAGACATTCTGGGCTTACCTCAACCGACGAACGTGAAGAAGTTATTTAACTTCATGGCTTGATGCCGACTCCTCCGGGTCTGTATCGCCCCATGAGCGCCGCACCACAGCCTGGACGCTGATTGGTTGAGCCTGGACTTACGCTGCAACGTCATTCTGGGCTCTGGCGCGCGCAACGTCTCATTTGAAAGGCTTTAGCTGTTTACAAACTTCTTTCCTCCAGGCCTTTAGAATAAATACAGGAAGAATGGGGTTTTCTTCATATTTTAAAAATTCGTCACCCCTTTCTTCAAGAGATAAACTGTTTGCTTTCTTCTGTCATAATGTCAGTTTTAAAAATACTTGTACTTACCACTAAAGTTATTCTTGATCAATAAAATGTAAGATTTTAATTTCTGTATAGACTCTATCCCACATGTTTTTTTTCTGTTGTTAAATCATTCAAATAAAACTAAAGTTTAAGTTAACCAACACTGATTTGTAATGTAGATTAATGAACCTGCAGACTTTATATAGTTTGAAGAAACAGCTGTCAAAAATTTCAAAAAAATATTACTTATCAAAACTGTTTAATCAATAAAAACATATTTCCAGAACTGAACATGTTTACCTCAAAACAACTTTAAAAACACTGTACAATTTACAAAAAGTACAAAAAAGGACACGCAACATGTGTAAACATGTATGCAGGAAATACCATCAAAAGACATAACAGATGTTTATATCAAAAATCTCTGATCAACCAGAGTTTTGTTGATGATATTTTTCCTTCCAAGACTGTTACGGATGAAGCGAAATATCTGCAACACACCAAACAAATTCAAATAAATGTATTTTTACTAGCATAGTGAAAAAAGAACATGGCAAAAACATCATTTACTGACCATTTGCTGTATGTATGTGAGCACAGCAGCGAGCACAAAGCTCTGAGACCCCAGGTCAACAACACAGAAGAACAAAGTGTCAAAGATCAGCAGCATGGCCTCATTTCCGTAAAAGAGCACATCACTGAAGGAGTGTGTATCATCTGCAAAGAGAAATGCATCAAACACATGAACGTACAAATAAAAAACAAACAGAAAACAAAACAAGAAAGGTTTGTCACCATTATAAAAGAAGCTTTTGTCAGTGGCTTCCATGAACTCCATCCCTATGACCCTCTCCATCATCAGTTTATCCCTCACTGTGTAGTCCATGTCAGGGTGGCCCTGAGATAATACAGCGTCAAGGCAAAACCAAACATTTTTATTAACTTAATCAGATTTACTAAATAAACAGACACAATGGGGTCAGCGGAGCTCTGCAGGCTGAAGTTTACTTCACTGAGTTTACTTATGTATATTTATACTAACATGGTCAATAATGGATCCCAGGAAGTGGTTCATGGTGTTGTAGGCTTTGAATTGTAGCTCTGACAAGTTGGCAGTGGATGAATCTATCAGCCGTGAAGGTCTGGTCCTCTGGAAAGAGAGAAAAAAAATCATTTAAACAGAAGTTTGGGAGTCTGCTGGGTTTACTGTAGGTTTATAGCAGAGAGACAATAAGCACTGACCCTGCTGAGTGAGTCCTGTATCCTGTCATACTGCATCCTCAGTCGGTTGGTAATGGACACCTGAAAGGTCTGAATATCTGAGTTGGGAACTAGTCCTCGCTGACCACATAGTGACTCCTAAAAACAAAATAAAACAGATTTAGATTTACAATATATGCATGGTGTAAAAAATACAATAAAAAATTACTGTTGGGATGAACGTACACGTTCCCTCTTCAGATTGTTGTTCATTTCCTCCATGTTTGTATCAGCGTGACCGTGCACTGAGCGTCCGTGGACGTAGTAGCCAAAACAGCGATGGGACAACAGCAGCACAGAGATCTACATAGAGACACAAAAAAATAATTTATGTAAAGTATCAGAGGTGGAAAAAAATCCTAAGGAAATGTGCTCCTGTACTTACGTTACTGACAGAGCAGAGGTCCACAAACTGACGAATCTTGTCCTCCACAAAGTGCTCATAAAAGACGGTGAAGAAAATCACCTGCAGAAACACACAGGTGTGTGTCAAGAGGAGCTTGTACGGTCTGTCTGGAAGGTGAGAGATCAAATAGAAGTGATTGATGTACCTGTAGAAGACCAATGCAGAGCCAAAGTGTGGCTGCAACGCCATAGCGTAGAATCAGGCTGTAGGGAGGGGTGTATGCCTGTGGTGGGCGCTCTAAAGTTGCCCAGGGATCTCTTAGAGCCAGATTAGAGAAACCCAGCACCTGAACAGAGGATGGCATGTCAGGATTAAAGAAAAGAGATAACAAATTCTTCATAAAAATCAGGGAGGATGTTTTTTTTTTTAATTGTTGGTGTTTTTTTTTAAGAATTACTTCAAGAAAGAAGAGCACTGCCATGATCTGAAATGTTGGGCTGATCTTGCGGATGGTTTGGAGTTCATTCCACTCGTTTGCCACAAAGTAAGTCCTCCAGATGCTGACTGGAGCAGAGTCACGTTTGGTCTCACCGGTAGCTGAAACGGCAGTGACATGAGCTGGACTGGAAACAAGACCGTTGCATAACTGCCTCACTAAATCAACAGTGCAGTGATGATGTTAGTACCTGGCACTGATCTGTTTGATTTACTTCTAGGTCTCTCCCAGTCGATTAGAAATATATCGACTGATACCTGCAGGAACAGCTTGTGCAGGAACTGAACAGCCTGGATGCAAACATACAGAACAAGATTTGTTTATTTAAAAACACAAACTGAATTAACACAAATACAACCCAAAATACTGATCTATGGGACTAACCTTGAGAGCGAAGGCACAACCAATGTAGGTTACAAACTTCTCCTCCTGAGAAGGAAGCGGTAGCAGTACTGACACAAACTGTTGAGCCTACACACACACACACACACACACACACACACACACACACACACACACACACACACACACACACACACACACACACACACACACACACACACACACAGTATATATATATATATCACTTGCTCAGAAAGCAGCCAAAAGCAATCAGTTCAATTTGCAAATTTAAGAAAAAAGTTGGTTAGAAAAAGAAAACGGAAAGGAAAAACTTGCCTTTAGAGTCTAAGAGTGCATAGATGGAAAGAGAAAGTTAAGAGACTGTAAAAAATTTAAAAAGAGCTTGAAAATACTGATGCACATGTTCAGTTTCAGATTCTGAGACCAACCTTATAAAAAATGAGCCAGTAAAGTCCAGTTCCCACAGTGACAGTGAAGAACACATTAGCCAGATCACCAGCGTAAAACAACAGAAACTTCACTATCGTCTGAAAAGGTGAAAAAGATATCTACTTTAAGTCAAAGTTTAACAACCACGTGTAATTTAGAGTCATCTGAATGATGACGGTACCGGTGCATCGATGAGGGGGGAGGCGATCCTTCTTTTATAGCTGACCGTCTTCAGGAGGGAGTAGAGCACGGCCAGCCCACCCAGCACACCCAGAGCCGTCTGCACACACAGGAAAATGATATCAGTCACACACAAAGACGTCTCAATCTTTAAACATTTCAGATGTAGCTTTACTCACATCCGTCTTAGTATGAGCCTCAGTCTGATCCATCTCATACTCCATCGCAAAGTTAACCTGAAACCACACATATACCTATAGATAAACTCAGCCAAAAGCTTTGAAATAAACAAAATGATCACATGCAAAAATGATGGTAACATTTGATGTAAAACATTTAATTGCAATGGTTAGTGTTACTGTGCATTTAGGTTCTTTTCGACACAGAATGGAAAATGTTTTCATGAACTTACAGACACAGTTTGAGTATTGATATTTGTGACAAGAACATCAGTGTAGGTCACCATCATCAGAGGGGGGAATATTTGACCCTGCTGGGTTCGTGGAACAAGCTGGAACCTACCAAACACACATTTGATCAATACAAGAATTTCTGCTTCACAAAGCAGCTCCCAAGTACTTTATTTCTTCATCACGTTGTTATCCATGGTGGGATCTTACTTTATTTTGACACTAGTGGCCACACGGATGACTTTAGGTAAAGAACTTAAACTCTTCTCTCTTCCACTCAGTGTGTCAACAAGAAACATCCGTCGAGAAAGATACCAGTTCCTCATATTCTCTGTAGCAACAACACATCACAGTAATTCACACAATCACATGTGAGCTGTTTACTTTAAAAGGTAAAATCTCACCCTGATTGATGAACTGTCCGTTGTATTGCTGGTTTCGGACCAGTGTTGGCAGAGGAAGAAGTTTTCTGTTGTCGCTTCCACCGAGGTCCATAAAAACATCATAGAACAGAGGTTCTGGATGGGTAACCAACAGGTGTGCTATGGAAACAACACACTGCACACAAACCAGCTGTTTATAGTATATCTGTAATATTTTGTTCTCCTTCTCTACATTAAATCATGTAAAAGACTCTTACACTTTGTTGGTAAGCAGTTCCAAAGCTGAAGGCTGTTGCTTGTTTGGTGGTTGATTCTGGGCAAAACTACAAGAAAAGAGGCGAATAAAGTACTTTTAAGCTGTCTAATTTACATATTTTATTTCAATCACATAGAATAACTACATACACATTTGAAAGGAATAACAACTAATACATGAATGTTGTTAAAAAGAACAAAAGGTTAGAAACGAGAACTAGAATTTGACTTAACAATCCAACTGTTCTTGTAAACTAAGCAATTTGTTTCAGTGATAAAATGTTCCAACAGTCTGTCCTTAAAAAACATGAAGTGCCTGGTTTAATCCTAAACAACTTAAGATCTTACCTGGAGGTTATTTCCTCCAACTTGCTCCCATCTAAGGAACTCTCCTCTGATGTTATAAACGGCAGCAAGAAGTTGAATGTCTGTGTTCTGATAAACATAAACAAAAGATGATCTATGGAAATGGAGGCATCTACACTGAACACGTCACTTTTTCTTTTTCTACATTTTTAATGTAGAGATGACTAAAGTTGATCACTTACCTTTTTACTTTCTCTGAAACTGAAGAAAATGGGAACGGGATCTGTTTGGAGGACTCGGCTGGCCAGGCCTGGTTCGTCCCCGTAGTAAAGCCACGGCAGGTTAACTCTCCTAAAGACAGGAAAAAAATAAATCACAGTTACTGAAATCAAAATGAAACATTTCTGACTTGGATTTGTGATCTTGCAGAGGTGGAAAAATTCAGACAGGATTACCAATAAGCAATGTTTTGAACTGAGCTCATAGCAGCCCTTGATCTGAAGATGGTGTTAAAGAGGCCGCAAGCATCAGTGGACAGACCGCTGAAGGAGTGCATGTTCATCACACACATGTTCCCGAGGGCCTGACATGCTGTCAGGTTTGAGAAGACCTGTCAGAAGAACAAGAACTGATATATGTGCTTTTTATTGGATACATGATTTTTTTTTGTTTAAAGAAATACATTTCTAAGAATTACAAGGCATGCTGCTGAAGAGGAATAGAGGTTTTCCACAAACCAAGCAGACTGGATGCTGAACTTCTGCAAGAGGAAAACACAAACATGAGGGTAGAATAAATCTGTAAAACAAATGATCTGAATGAACGTGCTTCATAAAAGAGAAGAAGTCTCACCAACTGAGCAAAGTTAACACTGGGATTCACATTGGTTGGAAGGCCGCCTGAAGGGAAACATAATCCTCCTGCCTAAAAAATAATAATAACAGCAACAACATATATGTAATCCTGACAGGTTTGTCTTAGAGGATATGCATGAAGAGAGAAGTTTAAACCCACCAAGATATTAGGAGAAGAACACACACAAGAGGTGTGTATAAAGGTGGCCTGACATCTCTCACACCTGAAAGACAATTTTGAAGATGATTCTGTTCAATCTCATTGATTTTAAAGCACCTAAATCAGCCTTTAAATGACTGATATTGTTCCTTTTAAAATCAAGATTTGAATTAGAATGATGGTCCTTATGTGGACTATTATTTCCAAATTTTAAAACATCTGGCAGGTTGATCACCTTACTGTGTGAAAACATTACCTGTCCGTACTGATGTTTGGTACAGACAGAGCAGGACTGTCGCTGTTGCATGCCTCACATCTGGCCACATCCAAAAGGTTCCCATTGATATCTTTTTCCACTGTGACAAAAACAAAAATGAACACATTCAGCCATTCTTACATGATATAATACCTGCTATCACCTCACTGTGCTAAATTTGAAGTACAATTAGCTTTAAAAATAGTTTGGTGACTTTATGAAGCAAATCTTTTAGTGGATCGTCATCTTTGGTGACTCACCCAGAATGCTGCCTGGCGGGCACTGACACGTTCCCTCATCACTGAGGCTTCCTGGACAGCGAATACACCCAAACCCATCTTTTGTTACTGCCTTGGAAGATGAACATCATGCAAAAGGAAATGATTCAAACACTAACATACTGTGTATTATATGGAGTGCAAGAATTTGAAAGTAAATTTCACATACAGGCTTGCTTGTAGGACACTGATCACAAGTGAAGGACACTTTATCTGAGGTGAGATTTGCGGTTTTGAACCCAGTTTGGCAAATGCAGCTCAATCCTGCAAAAGCAAGGAGCTAGTTTAGAGTGAGTAGGAGCAGTCTTATCTTAAAGAGTTGGAATAAAGAACAACAATGGCTAAAATTACAAACAACTCTGCATACAATAGTGAAGTAAAATACAATATATCATGTTATATGGTTATATTCAGTCTAATTCACTTAATCGTAGTAATTCAGCCTAATACGCATAATCTACTTTATAAACAATCACAGGAATTAAAAGGAGTGAGTTACAGACGGGACGTAAAAGCTCCCATTTCCTGTTTTGTGTAAGCTAAAAAAAAAAATAGACTCATCAATCTTTGGGAAGAAACAGAATGTCAGTTTGACCTTAGGTTCAACATTAGCAGGGGAAGATAATGTGAAATGTGTTGCTGCTAGGAAACTGGAAGGGAGGTACTGATTGTTGAAACTTCTATGTTTAGAAAGTGCAGGAATGGTATAAAACTATATGGACCAGCGAAGTGCTCTCTGGGTTTACTGATGGTGAGACAGCAACTCCCTGGCTGTGCAACCAGCAAACAATTCTTGCTTTGAATGGTATTGTTGTATAGCTCATCCTTTCACAGATTCTCGACCAAAAAAAGAACCCGGGGGTGGGGAGCAGAGAGGCTTATCCACGACAATAGACATAACATTCTGATAACATTTGCAGAAAAAAGATAGAGAAAAACTGGGTATTAGGTGAAACTCCAATCCAATTTATAGTTAGGCTCTCCTTTTAACTGTAATCTATGTATCCTCATGGTTTTTCTAAACATGATAAGGAAGTAAGCTAACAGCTAGCCCCTCGTAGCTAGTTTGAAGTTAGCGTGGTACACCGCATTAATACTTTTTATTTTTCAAAAGTAGAAATGGCAAGACTTTTTTTTTTTGTTTAAGTATTTGAAGTCACTCGTCAGTAGGTTGATGTGGGGGTGATGATGGTAACACCGACCTGTTGTGCTTTGGCGCTGATTTGAACCGCACTTCGCGCACGACAGACTCGAAATGTCGAAAAATTCTTCCACGCCACAATCTGAAGGGGCCTTATAGGGAATGATAAACTGCTGGCAGTAAAGTAGATCGATGTATATAAAAAAGAATAATGTTGAGAGTACGGTGTGTCTATTAACAACAAACAGAAGCGTCCCCGTCGCCATGGTAAAATAGTGGTCCTCCTTTTTACCCACAATTCTTTGCCTTACGCGATGACGTTAACTAACCTGTGCGTGCGTCGCAAAATATTACTTTTCTGCTATGTTGATGTAATGTCGAAGACAGACAGACAGACAGACAGACAGACAGACAGACAGACAGACAGACAGACAGACAGACAGACAGACAGACAGACAGACAGACAGACAGATAGATAGATAGATAGATAGATAGATAGATAGATAGATAGATAGATAGATAGATAGATAGATAGATAGATAACATAATTTTAACTTTGAAAATTATTAGTCCATGACATGATTGTTTTTACTCCAAGCTCTTTCTTGCACATGCCTAAATGATATTGATACTATCTACCTAAAGAGGCAAAATGCCCAAACCCAGCAGATGGAACAAGAAGGAAATCTGTATCAAACATCAGCAGCATAGAGATTTTCTAAGGACTGTAAAACAAACCTGCACTGCAACCAAGACATTTAACATAAATTGCAGCTAAAACTTGAGGCAGAAATGTATACTTTTTTAACATCGTGGCTTATCATTGGATTAAAAAAAAATAAAAACAAATCAGGCTTCTGCTTGCAACCTATTAAGCTTGATAAAGGCAAAAGGGACCACATTTCCTCAAATTTGGCTTCTCTTTACTGGCTTCCAGTTCACAAGTTACAAGTTCATTTCAAATTGATTTATTTCAAACTGAGTTATTTTTAAACCTCTTAAGAATTCTTCCCCCTTTTATTTTTTGAACTGCTGCAGCCATTCTTTTTATCTGAGACCAGCAGACTTGGGTGTTGCAGGTAGAAAAACTGGAATGATTTGCCAAAGCACAAGCTGGTTCCCTCACTTAATGTTAATAAATCTAGTTTAAAGACACACCTTTTACTTCCTGGCCTTTGACCCAGTTAAATTTACTTATATCAATTTTTATTGTTTTACTGTGCATAAACCAATACATTTACTTGTCTCTTATGTTTATGTTTTTTTATTTGTCCTATGCATATTTATTATGTTTGGTTTTATTATACAACACTTTGGTCAATCTTGATTTTTAAAGCTATATAACTATTGAATAAAACAAAAATGTACATTTAAAACAGTACGTCATTGTTAAGGTATAGAATTCAGTAGATGAATATGGACATTTTATGGGTGAGATATTTTAGAAAACACCGCCTTTGTGATATGTTTTGTTATTCAAAAAACTAATCTGTGATTTTTTTAAAACTGCTTGTGAGTCATAGGGACTTTTGACAGGAAATGCAGGCAGCAGCTGTGTAGTGAAAATACAATAACAAACTGCTCTAAGTCATGAAGGGAAGAAGGATAATTTATTTTTATCAAGTAAATAAGATTTTTTTTAAGAAAAGGCTTTATTGAAATGAACCTAAAACACATTAAAAAATGCATTAGGTGTCTTTAAAAACAAAACTACTGAAAAAGGCTGAGAATAAAAAGTGTAAAAGTCAGAAAATTTAGTTAGCCACAAGACAAAAGTACTGAAAAAAAATTGTTCATTTGCTGCTCATATTGTTGTCAGAGTTTTGTCTTTTTTGTTTACTACCTTTTTACACTCAGTCCTATGGAAGCCCATTTCCGCCATTTTGAAAAATATTTTTGATACTTATCTTATAATTATGAGATACTAAGTCATAATAATGAGATACTATCTCATAATTATGAGATACTAAGTCAAAATTATGAGATTGTATCTCATTATTATGACTTAGTATCTCATAATTATGAGATGGTAAGTCATAATTATGAGATACTAAGTCATAATAATGAGATACTATCTCATAATTATGAGATACTAAGTCAAAATTATGAGATTGTATCTCATTATTATGACTTAGTATCTCATAATTATGAGATGGTAAGTCATAATAATGAGATACTAAGTCATAATAATGAGATACTAAGTCATAATAATGAGATACTATCTCATAATTATGAGATACTAAGTATCTCATAATTATGAGATACTAAGTCATAATAATGAGATACTAAGTCATAATAATGAGATGCTAAGTCATAATAATGACATACTATCTCATAATAATGAGATAATAAGTCATAATTATGAGATGCTAAGTCATAATAATGAGATACTATCTCATAATAATGAGATACTAAGTCATAATTATGAGATACTAAGTCATAATAATGAGACACTAAGTCATAATAATGAGATACTAAGTCATAATAATGAGATACTAAGTCATAATAATGAGATACTAAGTCATAATAATGAGATACTATCTCATAGTTATGAGATAGTAAGTCATAATAATGAGATACTAAGTCATAATAATGAGATACTAAGTCATAATAATGAGATACTAAGTCATAATGAGATAGTAAGTCATAATAATGAGATACTATCTCATAGTTATGAGATTGTAAGTCATAATAATGATATACTAAGTCATAATAATGAGATAGTAAGTCATAATAATGAGATACTAAGTCATAATAATGAGATACTAAGTCATAATAATGAGATAGTAAGTCATAATAATGAGATACTAAGTCATAATAATGAGATAATAAGTCATAATAATGAGATACTATCTCATAATTATGAGATACTAAGTCATAATAATGAGATACTAAGTCATAATAATGAGATACTATCTCATAATTATGAGATGCTAAGTCATAATTATGAGATGCTAAGTCATAATTATGAGATACTAAGTCATAATAATGAGATACTATCTCATAATTATGAGATGCTAAGTCATAATTATGAGATACTAAGTCATAATAATGAGACACTAAGTCATAATAATGAGATACTATCTCATAATTATGAGATGCTATGTCATAATTATGAGATGCTAAGTCATAATTATGAGATACTAAGTCATAATTATGAGATACTATCTCATAATTTCGACTTAGCACCAAACCAGTAATTCTCAAAGTCTGGGCTGAAATCCGGATCAGGACTGCACAGCCGTTTCATCTGAATCCAGCATGTTATATTATAATGCATTTATGTTACGAGATCTATATTTAAGTAGACCCAAGAAACTTTTATTTTTTATATATAGTTCTTTTATTTGGTCAAATATGACATATTTTGGACTTTTCGGGTGCTCTTGACCTGAATCCAGATCCGATCCGGATCAGCCTCTTACCATCGCTTGTCTGACGTTCAGCAGTTCCTGTTAGCAAAGAGCTAAAGTCATGTAGGATCGGCCCGGCTTGTTTTTGTTGTCAACTACGTGATTTTATGGTTAAATTTGGTCAGTTTTCAGACTCCTGTAGTGAGTCTTTCCTCAAAACGCAACCAGCGAACTATCTAAGGGACTTTTCTGCTGTATTTAGAGACTTTTGGAGATCTAAATTGTTTTCTATGAGCCGCGACTCTTCAGGTCTACTGACAGACAGACAGAGACCCGAATCCTCTGTCGGTGTTTCTTACAGGCAGCTGTAGAGCTGTTATGTTGCATCACTGAGGTTTTATGTAAACCTGCAGTAAAAATCCAGGAGATATTGATTTAGTCTTGGTCCTGGATCAGCCTGAGCTCAGAGTCCTGAAGCATCCTGGAGCATCACAGCTCCATCTGATCATCACAGCTTACTCTGGAGTTTCATCATGGAAACCTGATTAACTTCATCACTTTTCATGTCTGAACAAATACATTGTTTTCAAACACAAATAAAACAAACCGAACTTATAGTAACGTTTATATTTAACAGGAAAGAGTACCTTTTCTTAGTTTTTCCATTCAGATTGTTCCAATAAATGCAAGTAGTTTCCATTGAATAACAATAATACTAGCATGTTGCTTCTCATATTTCATCACCAAAATTAGATAAAAACAGCCAAAATTTTAACCAAAAACATGTTATGAAATATTGGTCCTTTAGACGCTTTATTACACATTTTTAACTTAGTCAAGTCAAGTTCATTTATAAAGCACATTTACTTTTGCTCACGCAACCCAAAGTGCTGTACATGATAAAAGACAGCTANCATGTTGCTTCTCATATTTCATCACCAAAATTAGATAAAAACAGCCAAAATTTTAACCAAAAACATGTTATGAAATATTGGTCCTTTAGACACTTTATTACACATTTTTAACTCGGTCAAGTCAAGTTCATTTATAAAGCACATTTACTTTTGCTCACGCAACCCAAAGTGCTGTACATGATAAAAGACAGCTATATAAAACACAGATAACATTAACAACCCGAGGCATTTTGAATGTTTTTTTAAAAAGTCAGTGAGGTAAATTCTAATGCTTTATAGGTGATTTTAAATTATGTGATGGTTTTTCCTTTTAAAAATGTATAAGTGCTCGACATAAAAGAATGAATGAGTTATAATGTCCAACATGAGAATATTACACATTTTTGTTTAGGATTATGCAGAGCAAGATTAGTTTATCCCATATTTGTTGAAAATGTAGTAGTAGTAGCAGCAGTAATAGTAATAGTTTTTATTTTATTCAGTCATGAACTGGTGTAGATGAAAGCATCCTGTCATGATGAGACAGATGGATCTTAAAGCTGCAACAACCACAACACAGCAGAATGAGTTTAAAGATTTATTAAAGTAGTGAGGGCTGGAGTTCCAATGGAGCCTGGATTCAGGAGGTCTGGATTTCACAGGAAAGCACTAAGGGGAGGAGTGGAGAGGTTAATATTGTCCAGAGAACGTGGAGAAAGGATGATGAAAGGTTGCCAGAGGGTCTTGCTGTCAGAGAAGCCGCAGTGGTCTGAAGGGAGGAGGTTCCAGTCCGGTAACAGGGTGGAAGGTCAGGTGTGTCTGTAGGGTGGACAGGCAAACGGCTGGAGCTGGGGTCCCAGTGTGACTGGAGTTAGCTGAGGTTCTCAGGTTACACAGGAGAGCAAGTTTTCTAGTGGGGGAAAACAATGCAGAGACAGGTATTTTACTGATAATGCAGTTTAGGTTAGAGAGAAAGGCCTGATCACTCACTCAAGCGAGCAAAACAATCCGGCGCAGGCTTCTGGTCTTCTGAGCCTTTTAAGCAGTTCCTGATTAGCTGCTGATGCGACCCAGCTGTGCCTGTCACACCCTAGAGAGAGAGAAGGAGAGACACACCCAACACAGAACCTGACACATCCTCTCTCTATACAGTATATTTATGCACATACATAAATGTCTATACCTACACAAACATACGTATCCATAAATATGCTCACTCAGATATAATGTATAGTATTAGAAGGGCCAAATGTGGCTCTGGAGCCACAGGTTACAGACCACAGGGGCTCTTCTTACACTATATCTGAGTGAGTGAGCAGCATATTTAACTTTTAAAGAGAACTGAAAAGAGTTGGAAGTACTAAAATCTTGGTTTGATGTGAATAAATTATCACGGAATATTAAAAAAACTAAATTCATGATATTTGGAAATCTAAAAGTAAATAATGTGGAGTTTATATTACAAATTTCAAATACTGAAATCGAAGGAGTTTTAGAAACAAAATTCCTTGGAGTTGTCATTGATTATAATTTATAACCTATCATGGAAATAAGATTTGAACGATATTATTGGATAAATATCTAAATTACTGGGAATACTTTATAAAGTTCAAGATTTATTAAACTCCAAGGCTTTTTGTTTAATTTATTGCTCACTAATTCAATCTTACATGTCATACTGTATAGAAAAATGGGGCTCAACCTCCAAAACAAACCTAAAATTAATTAAAAAAAATGTACAAAAAAGGCCATTTGAGTTATAAATATGATTACATATACTCATACTGATCCATTGTTTTTAAATTTACAGGTTATGAAATTAGAGGATCTATATTACTATAAAACTATGCAATTCATGTTTAAAACAAAATTAATATCACTTCATGAAATGTTCTTAATGTGGAAGAGTAATTATGATTTGAGAGGTGTCTGTAAGTTTATGGTTCAAAAGGTAAGAAAGGTATTAAAGGAGATGTATTTCTATTATGAGAGTATAATTTTGGAATGAGGCTAAATTTGAATTCAAAACAGCAACTTCATTTTTAGTTTTTCAAATACTTGTCAGTAAAAATATTGTTGAAAGGTACTAGTGTGACTTATGTGTTTATCACACATTTATCATCACATTGAGGAGATATAGTATTTGATTTGTCAGTGGGTTATGCAATAATAATAATATAAGCTTTTGCTTCTGCCTAAACCTGTTCAGTCATATGTGCAAGTGTTTATGTGTGTAACCTACATATTTATGTAGATGTTATGTATGTTTATAGATATATGTATGTGTATGTATATGAATAATATATATATATGCAGGATGCTTCTGTCAACAAGAATTACTTTCATGACTGAATAAAATAACTACTACTACTACTACTACTACTGGTACTACTACTACAATCTGAATGAAAAACTAAGAAAAGGTACTCTTTCCTGTTAAATATAAACGTTACTATAAGTTGGGTTTGTTTTATTTGTGTTTGAAAACAATGTATTTGTTCAGACATGAAAAGTGATGAAGTTAATCAGGTTTCCATGATGAAACTCCAGAGTAAGCTGTGATGATCAGATGGAGCTGTGATGCTCCAGGATGCTTCAGGACTCTGAGCTCAGGCTGATCCAGGACCAAGACTAAATCAATATCTCCTGGATTTTTACTGCAGGTTTACATAAAACCTCAGTGATGCAACATAACAGCTCTACAGCTGCCTGTAAGAAACACCGACAGAGGATTCGGGTCTCTGTCTGTCTGTCAGTAGACCTGAAGAGTCGCGGCTCATAGAAAACAATTTAGATCTCCAAAAGTCTCTAAAAACAGCAGGAAAGTCCCTTAGATAGTTCGCTGGTTGCGTTTTGAGGAAAGACTCACTACAGGAGTCTGAAAACTGACCAAATTTAACCATAAAATCACGTAGTTGACAACAAAAACAAGCCGGACCGATCCTACACGACTTTAGCTCTTTGCTAACAGGAGCAGCTGAACGTCAGACAAGCGATGGTAAGAGGCTGATCCGGATCGGATCTGGATTCAGGTCAAGAGCACCCGAAAAGTCCAAAATATGTCATATTTGACCAAATAAAAGAACTATATATAAAAAATAAAAGTTTCTTGGGTCTACTTAAACATAGATCTCGTAACATAAATGCATTATAATATAACATGCTGGATTCAGATGAAACGGCTGTGCAGTCCTGATCCGGATTTCAGCCCAGACTTTGAGAATTACTGGTTTGGTGCTAAATCGAAATTATGAGATAGTATCTCATAATTATGACTTAGTATCGCATAATTATGACTTAGCATCTCATAATTATGACTTAGTATCTCATAATTATGACTTAGCATCTCATTATTATGACTTAGTATCTCATTATTATGAGATAAGTATCAAAAATATTTTTTCAAAATGGCGGAAATGGGCTTCCATACAGTCCACTAGAGGATGATCACATTTAAAGGGAGAGAAAATTGCACAACAAACTGCTATGATATTTTAGTGATAGAAATTATTTTAAAAAGGGTCCACACTCAGACTAGCTGTTAGCTCATATAATCCAGTCAGAATTAAGCTTCTTTATAGGTGACCCAGTATTATTATTTATTAAACTAATTTATTTCTTGTGGGTTAGCATTCCTTATCCATTTTATTTGCGACAGCAGCTTCACTGTCATCTGTCATACTTGCAAAATAGACAATATTACATCCTTCAAAAAAAAAAAGTTCCAGGCAAAGATTGAGGAATAGTTTCCTCTTTCTTAACGGACAAAATGTCTTCTTCCGCTATTTATTTTAGTCTTTAAGAAGTGAGGAGGAAAAAAAGACGTGTACGTTTTTTTGTTTAGAACATGAACATGCACACGAAAGGTCTCATATTTTATGTGTGTGTGTTTTATTTTTTCTTTTGGTTTTAGCCGCAGTTGCAATCTCAGGAAGTGACGTAATCAACGCAAGCAGATCTCGGCCATAAAACAGCGGAAATGCGAGCAAGAAGAAACGAGGCAGGAGCATATTCCTCTGCGTGTGTCCACGTGTAAAGACAGGATTTCATCACTAACAAACCAAACAAGACTTTAGTCTAATTCAAAGTGACTAATGTGAGTATGTGTTTGACGGTCGGTGGCAGGAAGTTTTTGTCTTCTGTTAGTTTTCCCGCCATGTTTACTTTGAATTCGTGTGGCTAACCCGTTTCCGCTGTTCTCTCGTTTCATTATGAATGCGTATGTTATTGGCTTTTTCACCCGGATTTTTAAAATTTTCAGACGCCCCCAGTCTCCATGAGAAAATGACTGTAATCCTGCGACTGCAAGGCCTGGACGCCAAGGCGAGCACAGAAGATATACGGTCATTCTTTAAGTCTCTGCACATACCTGATGGGGGAGTTTACATCGTTGGAGGGAGGCATCAAGAGGCATTTATTGCATTCAGCACAGAAAAAGATGCACAGCTGGCCATGTGTCAAACAGGAAACCTCCTCAAAGGGTGTCCCGTGACTCTGCACTTCAGCAACATGGCAGAGATGGAGCAGAGATTAAACTCGTGTTTAAAGAAAACTTCTCAATCACATGCAGCTGCAAATTCTGCATCAAGTCCCCGTGAGGACTGCATTGGAAACGGTTCATCTTCTGATGCAAATCCAGTTGTACCTGCACATTTTTTACATTTAAATGATCAGCATGCAGGGCCCATATCTCCAACTGTGCCACTGCCGGATTTAAATGCCCAGCCTGTGGACTCCAGCACAGCCTTTTTTCTTGGAATGTGTACGGTCCTTCAAAGTCTCAAGTCATCACATACTGCAGGGCCATGCGTTGACTTTCACAAGGCCAGCAACACTGCTGTTTTATCTGAGAAAACACCAAAGCAGACCTTGAACTCCAAGCCAGGCTATATCAGGCTGTTTGGTCTGCCAGCTTCAACAACAAAGGAGGATATCTGCCATTTTCTGAAAGGGTTGACTGTACAGGAAGTCATAGTGAATGTAAAGTTGGGAGTTAGTCGTGGGTGCCTTGTAAAGTTTGCAAAACTCCAAGATGCATTTGATGCCCTTCGCTTCAACAAACTGGGCTCTAGCCGTGTAGAGGTACGTGGAGCAGATGAAAAATTGTGGAACAGTGCTCTTCAAGATTGTGGAAATGATTCTGGTGTTCAGATAACACAAAAACCTAAGCAGCATGGGTTTAAGGAAAGCGCAAATGAGAGGGATTCTGTTTCTGTGCCGCAGCTGAAGAGGCAAACTTCTGACCAGTCTCCATTGGAACCATCAAAGAAGCTAAAACCTGATTCTAGGACATCTTTATCCCCATCTAATGATTATACAGTCATGGTCAAAAATATACCTAAAACCATGACAAAGACTGAATTAAAACAACTGTTTGGATGTCCAAACATTCCACACTATAATGTGATCCATCTGCTTGACCGAAGTGGCAACAGAACAGATACAGCTTTTCTGCTCTTTAACTGCTCCGATGACTTTGACTATGCCATGAATCTTTCAGGCTGCCACGTGGGCTCTGGACCCATTGAAGTCTTATCGATCAGTAAGGAGACCATGAGAGAAATGCTCTCTAAACACCGCTATAGGAGTCCGGGTTCTGATCTGGGTCTGAGAGATCCTAGAATATACAGACAGAGGAAATTAGTTTCAGCTGAAAGAGAAGCTCTACCCTGCTCAAACTTGGACCTTCCTAAGGTGTACATCTATGTTAGAAACTTGCCGGAACATGTTCAGAAAAGCAAAATCAAGAGCCTTTTCAGGAAATTCAAGGTGGAGATGGATGACATAGTTTTACTACATGACAGAGATGGTAATGGTAAGGGCGAAGCTGTGGTTAAGTTTGCATCAGAACAGCTAGCTGAACAGGCTCAGCTGATCGATGGCAAATTGTTCCTGGGGAATAGAGTGATTCTTACCTGCATAAATGTGAAGCAAATGAAGTACGTCTTGGTGAACACTTAAGGAATGTTGTTGGGCTTTCAAGCAGTTGCTTTTGGCATGAAGTTCTACTTGCACAAAAGTGTTAAAGCATCTCGTCACCATTTTGAGGCAATTCTTAACTTTGGTTTCTTGTACATTCTATAGTTTTTAATGTTTTAAACACCTTAGGGTCATTAACATGACCTACCCCAAAGGTTAGAGTTAAATTTAATGCTGTTGCAGTGTTGAAACTTTTAAAAATTCTCTCTAAACAGCTGAAGCTGTTACACGCTAAAGAAACCCACAATAAAAGATATTTTGGGGATATTTGATCATTTTGTCACTATTGCTTAAAATCTAAGTTTCCAAGAAATTTTTAATGGCTTACACTCTTTACAAAGCAAAATCTCATGTCCTCTAATTTCAAATATGTAGAAACACTTGTGTATTGCAGAACCTGATGAACACGTTTTAAATGAAATTCTTGTATTGCAACTACTTTCATCATCCTCATTTAAGACTTTTATTAGATATAGGAGGAAAAAAAAACTAGTCGAAAGATCAACTAAATCATGCCACAATCATTTTGTATTTTCTCATATTCAAGTTAGAAAACTAAAACAACAAAAAAAATGAAAACATGAAAAGGGACATGTTTAAAACTTCAGGATAGCCATGAACGTTGTGCATCTAGAATAGACAGAAGGTTAACGTTCCATCTTCTGATTACCAGTTGAAATATCTGGGTGGTCCATCAGAATACCTGGGTGGACCTGCAAAAAAAAAAGAGGTATTTTTCTGATTAACAAAGAAAGATGCATTTGTGTTTATAGTTGTGTTCTTGAGGCTGCATTTTTCATGTAAAATAAAAACAAAAAAAACACGTTAAACTATCATTTTGTTTACCTTTCTTCAGATGATTGTTTATATTGTTTTTATAATAACTGTAAAGTGCTTTTAAAAAATGCAAATAAAGTTCAGCACTGTGATTGATAAATCAGAGTTTCACAAGAGACTTGGTTCTCGTACCCGAGTGGTTGCTTGAGTATTGGTCATCATTGCTCGCTGAGAAGCTGTTAAGATCTGAGCCCTGAAGAGGAAAAGAACACCACACAAAATGACATTTTCCATTTACAACCAAGAATTTAGTACAAGCAAAAAAAATGAGATTTTGCTTGTTCATTTTTATCAAGTCTTACAGATCTGAGACTGTTTACGTTTATTTAAATAAGTAGGGATGCCCCAATACCAGATAAGGCGGGGGGGGGGGGGAGTGAGGACTTACATTTGAGTACCTGCCAATACTGAGTACTGATATAATAAAATAAATATAAAACTTTCACACCAAACTTCTCAGCTAGCTGGGTCCTAGTGTGGGGAAAATGACAAATGAATACACAAATGACCTGCCATAAGGGTTTTAAAGTGCGTTTCCATACATGCGGCAGTTACTGCTTCGAACTCTTTCACAGCTGATTAGAACCAAACCGGTGGCTCTTTAAACCTCTGTGTTATTATGAAATAGAGGTTGATGTAGGTAGTTTAATCAGCTCTACTGGTTTGTTTTGTTGTAGCTGTTAGCAAAACGTTAGCGGTTAAACAAAACATGCTAACACTTTGGAAATCAATTGGGCATTACAAACGGATTACTGGAACTTTACTGAACCAAATGTCGGGACTGAGGACTCCTGACAGAGTGTGTATACTACTGCTACTTAACATTAACTACTACTAATATAGGGTGACCATATTTTTATTTTCGAAAAAGAGGACACTTGTCTCAGTCGTAAAACATTTTGATACTGTTAAGAAGACTTAAACCTATTTAAAGTATGTAGTCTGTATGGTTTTAAAGAATAGTTAAGTAACAACCTTCAGATAGGCTTTCAAAAGTCAACAAGTGCAAAAATAAAAAATTTCAACCCACCGGGAGTAAGATTCAAACCTTGGATCCTGGTGTTGCAATACCAGCATCTTAGCCACTGAGCTATTGCCTCCCGACAGCAAACACAAAAAAATCATTTGAAGTAGTGTCTGAAGTTATATTTCAAATGATACAATACGAACCGCTGTTTGTTCTGTCTGAGAGAGGGATATTCACATCAGTTAATTTAAGTAAATGCCTACTTCCAGTAAAAAACAATAAAACCAGGACATTTTCATTAATCTGTGAAACGCCCCGGACAGAACGTGAAAAGAGGACATTTGGTCACCCTAACTAATACTACTACAACACAGTCCATCTGCTCCAGAGTTAGCTCCAGTTAGCTGCTGGTGTCGGCCGCTAGCTGCAGCTCAACTGAGAGCTGAGCGTTACATTACATTAAATAATATAGGCTCTATAGTACTGGCATACTTTTATGAGTACAAGTATACAACCTTAGTATCGGGCCGATATCAGCATCGGGGCATCCCTAAGAAAAAAAAGGGGGCTCCTTACCGTTGACACGCTTCTCAGTCTGTACTCCATCAGCACATCTGTTAGTTTTTGCGTCACCTTCAACACCAGCTGAGCATCGTTCTCATTCTCTATCCGGAAAGTATCCTTAAAATAGCAATAATAATCATTAAATTTATTATAAAAATCACCATGCACTTCTGGTTGATGTTAAAGAGGCTTGCTGCAAGATGATGCTCACCAGGTATTTGAGTAGAGTATTAGGAAGGCTTCTGCTCTCTGAAACGCCTCCCCTGTCCAGTGGATTGTTCACTGGTCCAGCATTAAAGTTGTTCCCCGTCTGGTTGGCTTGATACTCATCATGATACATTTTGCCTGGGCCCTGATCCAGTTGTTCATTCCTTCCATAGCCAAGTCTTTCACCACCAGGACCAAAACCATTTCCATCCCGAGGCGGACAATGACCCATATCATCTGAGAAATGTCCTTGATCCATACTGGAGCCAGAAAAATTGTCTCTCTGTGCATAGCCTCCAAAACCAGGCTCTTCATATTCTCCTGGATAGTCAGAGAACTGCTCATCATGAGGGGGAAACCCCGAAGTGTGGTACCTGGGACCTGTGAGATAATTGTATATAAATGAGTACTCTTGATATAATGAGGAAACCTTTCACACTTCCTCTTGAGAAATCAAACTTTAAATGCAATGAGAGCTCACCAAATGGGGGAGCCATTACTCTCACTCCTGGTTGAGGCATGGGTCTAGGAACAATAGTGCCTGTAAATCATGTTCAGACAAGAGAAAATGATTAAATGCAGCTAGTTGCTTTTTTCAATAACTACCAAATCTGTCCCATGTGAAAGTGTTTCATGAATATTAAGTCCAGCAAACATGCTGTTACTGCTACTACTAATAGAAAAATGTTTAGTCACCTTGTTAAAGTGGTTAGTTGTTTTTGTATAAGTTTGCCTAAAAACACAAGCATTTTTAAAAGTGTATCTACATTTCATTTAAGCAGCATCATCTTCATAACACCTGGCTCTATGGAGTGGGCCTAGTGCTGCATATTTTACATACTGCCACACAGTGATTACGCACGTGGAGTGGACAGGTTAATTGTCACAGCCTGTTTGATGTTAGAGGAGTTTTTCCGAGGATGAAGAGCTGCAGGTCAGGCAGCAGGAGGCAGAGAAGAAGTTTCTCCCGATACTGCAGCAGAAGAGCTGCTGTAGTGTCAGGTTGGTGAAGAGGAGGATCTTTATCCAACTGGTCTGGTTTGCAATTTTTTTTTTTTTTACCAGAACAAATTGCTTTTCACACAGAGCCCATTGTCTTTTAACATAATGAGAAGAGGGTAAAAGCCAAGTCTCTTACCAAGTTGATCTAGTCATGCTAAATTTTCTGACTTCAACTCAACATAGTCTAGGCAGGAAATCTTGATTTCTAGGGCAACCCTCAGAAGGAACCTTAAACACTACTAACAAGCAATAGGACTTTGTAAAGATTCTACCAAAATACTGACAACTTATGGTTAAAGACACAATATAGTACTTGCAACACTAGGGAGAGCTGGTCCAGGGTAAAGACCAGCTCTTTACCCTCGCTAGGGTAATGGAGGGATCATGGGAGTTTGCCCAACCAATCCACATGTGTTTTGTGGATTTGGAGAAGGCTTATGACCGTGTCCCCAGGGGCACCCTGTGGGGGGTGCTCCAGGAGTACGGGGTTGATGGTCTTTTGTTAAGGGCCATTCAGTCCCTGTACCAGAGGAGTGTGAGTCTGGTCCGCATAGCCGGCAGTAAGTCGGACCTGTTCCCAGTGAGGGTTGGACTCCGCCAGGGCTGCCCTTTGTCACCGGTCCTGTTCATAACCTTTATGGACAGGATTTCTAGGCGCAGCCGTGGTGTGGAGGGTGTCGAGTTTGGTGACAGGAGAATCGCGTCTCTGCTTTTTGCGGATGATGTGGTCCTCCTAGCTTCATCGAGCTCTGACCTTCAGCTCTTGCTGGGGAGGTTCGCAGCCGAGTGTGAAGCGGCTGGGATGAGGATCAGCACCTCCAAGTCTGAGGTCATGGTTCTTGACCGGAAAAAGGTGGATTGCCAACTCCGGGTCCGGAGAGAGGTCCTGCCTCAAGTGGAGGAGTTCAAGTATCTCGGGGTCTTGTTCACGAGTGAGGGAAGGAGGGAGCGGGAGATCGACAGGCGGATTGGGGCAGCGTCTGCAGTGATGCGGACGCTGAACCGGTCTGTTGTGGTGAAGAGGGAGCTGAGCCAGAAAGCAAGGCTCTCGATTTACCGGTCGGTCTACGTCCCAATCCTCACCTATGGTCATGAGCTTTGGGTAGTGACCGAAAGAACGAGATCGCGGATACAAGCGGCTGAAATGAGTTTCCTCCGCAGGGTGGCCGGGCTCAGCCTTAGGGATAGGGTGAGGAGCTCGGACATCCGGGAGAGACTCGGAGTAGAGCCGCTGCTCCTCCATATTGAAAGGAGCCAGTTGAGGTGGTTCGGGCATCTGGTAAGGATGCCTCCTGGACGCCTTCCTCGGGAGGTGTTCTGGGCATGTCCTGCCGGCAGGAGGCCCCCAGGTCGACCCAGGACAAGCTGGAGGAAATACATCTTCAGTTTGGCCTGGGAACGCCTGGGCGTCCCAGCTGAGGAGCTGGTGGACTTGGCCGGGGAGAAGATGGCCTGGGCTGCCCGACTTGGAATGCTGCCCCCGCGACCCGGACCCGGATAAGCGGAAGAAGGCGAGGCGAGGCAACACTAGGGAATATATTAACAAGTCCTTCAGTATAAAAATTGCAGAATTACTTACGAAGTCCTTGGAAAACAGGCACATCCTTAGGCTCCTTGAGAATCACCTTAAAAACAAGTGAAACAAACCCATAATTTTGTTATTTACACAAGTAAACCTACTGCAAAAATGTAAACATTTTGTTTTTAATGAAAACTCAATGAAATTTTGCATTTACTTTTTGACCCACAGATGTCACTACTCCACTGTTGCCTGTTTTTGCCTTACAGTTTTAGTATAATGACTACAGTGCATGATTTCAGAAAGTGTGCCAGTATTGTAGGATCCAAATTCTGATGCGTAGCACAACAGCGTCAGTGTCTAGATTGGCATTTCCCACCCTGCCGGCTCTATATTTCACACGGACGTCAGTTTGGCTCCGTGCCCGTCTCTGACGCCGGCTCCATGGAGCAACAACAATGCACACCCCTTATTTCATCTCCACATCTTTCACAGAAAGCAGCAGGGAGAAATTAAGGTGCAACAATGCCCAATGTGCAAAACAGGCTTTTGATTCATGAGCAACAATCTCCAATCATGCACCTTAAAAAGCTAAAGGGCACATTCTGTAGGTTCTAGATAATTCAACTAATAAAAAACTTAAATCTGTGAAAAATCTTTATTGTAAAATGCAAAACTATGTTTTCAATACTTAAAGGAGCCTGGAAGTTGATTAGTTTAAAGCATAAATAGAATAAGATTTGCACTCTTTGAACCAGATGCACAAAATCAAAGCTCTGTGAAGCTTCAACAGTAAAGAGACTGTCGCTTACTTTAATTTGCCCCCTCCCTTCTGCATTTTCCACCTCAGCAGCAGCAGCTCTGAGTACACCTTTAAGTGACGGGTCTTTAACAACTTCTTCCTCTTCAAAGCTAATCTTGTCACTGTGGGTCTTTTTCTGTACAAAAGGAAGAAAAAAAAAAAAAGAGTACTTCAGCAACAGAAAACGTTTGGTGTCAGATTAGAAAACCTGCAGGTCTTACCATGTATTTGTAGCAATGTTTCCAGCCTTTCACATGATCTGTTATGTCATGCTGCACACAGGACAAGGAACAGAGTTTGCACTGGTAGTGTGGTTGGACAGATTTACTGGGACTGCGATACTCCCACACATACTGGAGACCTGCGGACATCACATTTTTATTGGTTGGTTGTTTTTGAATTTCAAAACTTAAAAGGAGAATCAAACTATGGACATGGTGTAACCTCCTTACCTAGCACCCCTGTGACTCCCCTCAACAACTTGCTCAGAGAAGGCATGGTTTGCATAGAACTTCCTCTTGAGAACACTGAGAAAAAACAAGAGTGATCGGTACAAGAGAAATACTTTAAAAAGGTCACGTTTATGTTTGGGTCAATTAGTTACTCTGATGTTTCTTGAAAGAAATCTGCAATCATAACTGAAGGAAGTAAAGAACGAAAGACAAAAAGGGATGTTGAAAGCGTGTCGCGTTTTTACACAACTTGAAGCAACTGATGACCACAAGATTTCATTCTTTATGATCTGAACACTGGTACACAAACCCCAAACTCCTTGTGTCTTTTTGAAACCTGGGAGAGGAATGAGAACAACAGTTCCCAGTTACCTCCCTATTTGGTCCAAACTGGTCTGCAGGACACGTCAACGTGATGTTCTGCCTCACAGTTTCCAGCAACAGAGGAATCACTTCCGTGCTGCAGTAATGAAGCAGTCCGTGCATAATTTCAAAAAACAATCCATAAAGTTTATTGTGACCAACAAAGTTGCCTGTGAAACAGACAACTAATTAAAACTAAACACCACACTCAGCAGTGTTAAAACATTTATACTCCCCAACTCAAACAGGGCATTTCATATGCTGCTGCTTACATAGCTGCAACATTTTAGGAGAATGGATTGCATTTTTCCAAGTGTTCAGTTTTTTTTTTTTTTACCTTAATGGGTCAGTTGTGGCCATTTTTGCAAGATAAAAAACCTCTAAGATGGCATCACAAGAGTCCCCTAATCTTTGAGGGCCTACCAAGAGGTGAACGTGTCACCACTCGTGCCATGAAGCAGGAAGTTAAGGACTCGAGCTTCAACTCTCAGCCTTGGAAGTGGCACCATGTGTAAACAAGACTTACCTATGTCATCAGAGTACTGTGGATTCTTTTTCTGTCAGCAGAGGGGATAAACCCACGAGAAGGAGAGAGAGATACAGGAATTAGTGACAGGATGATGCATGAACTCCATGTCCATGTCCGACACACCACACATGCCACAGAGCCGTTATTTCCTCATTCTGCATGACCTCTGCATCGAGCAGAGACAGCCACAAGGAACGAGTAGACACAGGCTCTAAACTGCGCGTCAAGTGATGGCTAGAAATTCTCATCAAATGAGAACAGCAACACTTTGTTACTGGTTTGAAAGAAAAGAAGCAGAGTTATTACACTTCAATAACCACGGAAGTTCAGCCTATATATTTGTTTAATATGGCCACATGGAAGAGCACTGAGGTCAAGACCTGCATGCTCTTTTACTTTTGACCAGACTTTTTTCTTTGGGTGCTGTGAATCAAAATTCGAAGAATAAACTATTCACAAAATTTCACAAGCATCCTCCTGTATACGAAGAGTAAAATCACGCCTACTTGTAATATTAAACATATTAATGTTTTTTAGAGCTGGGAAAAATGATTCTCTCTCATCTTGATCGGAAACGGCAAAAAATAAGCAGAGACAATCGTCTCAAAGGGAAAACCAACTAAGTTCATGTTGGTCTCATAATTAGTATTGTATATGATAGCAATCTGAGAGAATGTGTATCCCCACAGATTACAGTCGTATCATTTCAAATTTGGCAGTAGTCTTAGCCAAACCTTGTTTTGTCCCTTGCAAGTTCAGTTTGCTCACAAACATTCCTGACAGTGTGCTTTCAAACAATTGCCAGGGCTCTAATCTAGACTGTTCATCTGAGCCTATTAGAGCCTTTATGTCTTGTGAATGAATTGACAAGACTTCTACACTGAAATAAAATGCCTGTTCTCCTTTTGAGCGTGCATTTTTATCCCCCAGATGCTGGAAACATTGGGAGGATACAGCAAGGAGTACCAGACATCACAATCATGTTCTTGATGTTGGTTTGATGTAGAGCCCAAATGGGCCCTCAGAGTGGACAGAGAGCTGGAGTAGGAGTGTGTCAGGACTAAGATCCTGAGAAACTCTCCTGATTGTTATTTAAGAGAAAATAGTGGGGATTTTTTCCCTTCCAGCCAGCAAGACTCTTAATGTGGATGCATTTTTTATTTTTCCAAGTTACAAACAATACACTTTCTGACTGACCTACATTTGAACCAAACTTTTTTCCATTTAAACTTATCCCACATGTGGACTCTTGTCTTGACACTAAGATGTAAGTATGTAATAGCCTTTAGCCTTGGGGGTGTGAGAGTATGCCACTACTGAATTCGGGAATTCTGTAGTGATCTTTTGAATTTCCCATTGAATCTGACAGCTTTTAGAACAAAATGATACATGCATCCAAGTACTGGTTCAGATAAATAAGGTGTTGATCACTACACATATTGAAAATTCAGACTGAAAAAAATGAACCTTACACTACATGTGTTTTCCACGTTAGCTGACTGACCTTTAGACCCTTAGAAATTCCAGAATTCAAAACAAATAAGGAAAACTAAGTTTTAAATTAAAGACATGCTTGATAACTAAACGTAAAATAATTTATTTTGCTAGAAAACACACTAAAACTACTACAGATAACTAAGCAATGCAGAGGCAGGCTGGTCTAACTACAAACAACTGTTGCCACCTGGCTCAACAAGCAAATTTTAAGTCCAATTAACTTATTAAAAACATAAAGAAGAATTTTTGTTCTGCTTGAAAAGCCAACATGTTATATGTGAAAAGAAAACAATATATAATCGACAGGAAAAAGCTTACCTTGAACCTTTTCTTTTTAAATGGAGGCTCATTTTGTGGCGGATGCTGTTCTGCGGCCTGATTCTCCATGTTCTCCGTTTCTCCACTTACTGTGAGGTAAGGAGACAATTAACGCAAAACTGAGTTTTAAATATGCATGATTAATGAAACTCGGTAGTGTTGATACATTCAGAAAGCTTCCATAAATAGCGTTTCTTTTAAATGACGTTTTACTTTGGTGAAATACCTGAACGCTATGCATTGTTTTGGCAGGATAGCTGAGTGCTAACATTTATTTATGTCGGTAAAATACGTGATGTTCTGCTTTTATTTTTACTTGCTGGTTGTGAAAATATCTCGGAAAACAGGGGCTCTTTCAGACCACCATCGAATTTGGTAAAGATAGTTTATTTAAAAACATTTCAACAATTAGCCCGATGTGTCGACTGTGTACGTTTTCATCAGGCCCAACCATACGTTGCTTTAACATATCTTTTCGATATTATCTTCTCAAATAATATCAACGCACCTTAAAACTATATTGCATACGTAATAATTTCACTTCCAAAAACAAGGTTGAACAAAAATACCTGTTTTTGTCTATTGAAACACGATTTGTGAAGGTCGGTTATGGTTGGTTTTATCCTGGGAATCATCGAAAGCCTTTTCTAAGGGAAAATAGGATCACGAGGATTTTGCCTTTATAAAATGAATTCATTTCAAAATTAATTAATCTCCGCAGTTAGTAACGAAGTAATCGATTCAATGTGATAAAATATGTCATATTTAAAGATTAATCTTATTATAGTGGAATAGTTAATTAATATGTACGAGGCACTTACGTAGACAACTATGTTGTGCGTTTATTTTGGACACCGGGATATACCGTAACGCATTCCTGGAGCCAATTTTAACAAATGTTTGCAATTTAAATAACGTTTAGCATTGTATTACTTCAGTAGAGTTAATTTATATTATAGCTTCATTGATAAATTATGTTACAAGGCTTACAAAAATGTTCACTACGCTTTTTTAATGTTAGCTCCGTAGTGGCTGAGTCAAAAAAATCTCAAATCCAATCCATTAGGTACACACTGATACTGAGGACCTAGTGAGCAAGCAAGACGAGATTGAAATAATATTTTTGTGTGAATTGAACGTCTTTTGTTGGGTTGCTATTTATTTAATCTTACATACCGACTGTGTCTGATGCTGCGCAAGGATCTGACGGTTAAAGAAATACTATTTTAACTGCAGTAAGTTTAAAAATATCGACACCCATGCTTGATGCTGTTGATTGTTAGCCACATGCTAGCATCTTTAGCAGATGTGAATGCCAACATGCATCTTTGCTGTTGCACTTCGTGTGTATTATTATCATTCGGAGGGAATTTTGAGCAATCTGTACAACATGTACATCTCTAGAAGCCAGTGCACGCATTAAATCACTATTTATGTCTAGGAGAGAAGTATAATCGGCAAAAGATGAAGGCCAAGAAGAAGAAGAGGCAGGATGATTTTAATAAAATCAAACTAAAAGTGGGAAAGAAGAAACCTAAATCTGATAACGCCACCAACACCAACTTTCGCACAAGGGGAATCCATCTGCCAGAACAACTGAAGAGAGACACAAGTGGTCCCACAACTCACAGACAGCTGGGTATCAATGTAGGTTAACAGATTTAAAACATTAGTTCAGATCTATTGTTTGAATTCCACCTTGAAGTTAATTTTCTGTTCTGAATTTCCCTCTCCTTCATTAGGAACTTCTGTCTCAGCTGCATCATCACAATGCCAATGTGAAACACAGTGCCTTGTTGGGTTTGAGAGAGTTGCTGTCCCTTAATCCTTCTCTGCTGGAGCAGCATCTTTCACGCTTGCTCTCTGAAGTGGCAGCTGTTCTTACAGATAAGGATAGTAATGTCCGTGTGGTAGCTACACGTGTGCTCAGGTGAGATATGCAACACATTCAAGGAAATTGAGTTCATTTTGCAAAGTGATAAGTGTTTCCATCTCTCTTCCAGGTTCATTGCTCAGTCTGTGCCTGCAGAACGAGTGTCTCCTTTTTTCCCTCTACTTAGCGCTCACTTGTCTTGTGCCATGACCCACATTGAGCCAGGCATCCAAGAGGACGCCATGAATGTCCTTGATGTCTTTTTGGAGCACTACCCATCTCTGCTTGCTTCCCGACCTACAGTGCTTCTTACAAACTTCTTGGAGCTGATCTCTCACAAACAGAACACCGGAGGAGCCAAAAAGTCTCTGGATTCAAAGGGGCGAACCTGGGCACTGACAGTCAACCCTGACAGGAACATGACCAGCCAGCAGTGGCGGCTCTCTGTTCTTTTGAGGTAGAGGCAACCTGCTCAAAAGATCATTAAATGTTAAAATAATGAATGAGGATAGCAGCATTGTATTTTTTCTGCTTGTGATTCAGGCTTGGGCACTTTCTGCAAGCGGTTGTTGAAGAAAGACCAACGGTAGAAGGCGACATGTCAATCCGAACTGAAGGGGTATTTGGTTCGAGCGGAAAGGGCTGTATTACTCCTCTGCATCTCAACTGGGAGGATCTGGTTTACAGAAAGGGCAAAGTTATGGTGTATGAAAATTCTGGGGCCAAACCAACTTCCCATTCCACCTTTAGACTCAGGTAATAATAACACTATACATGATCAAATGACTTAAATCTCTTAAAGGTAGGTAAGTGTTTTTCATAAAGTTTGTTTTTAACCAAAAAGACCCGAGGTGGACTCAGGAGCTACAGTGAATGAGGGTCTGGACTCAGCTGAGACTGTTGAGAGGTTTGCCAGTACACTCGTCCCCCTGCTGTTGGAAGTTTGGGTTGAAGCATGCGCCAACGACTGCTCCTGGAACAGCACTGAGGGCTCTCACCTGCTCACTCCAGACGCCATGTCCGTAATGTTCCAGGTCTTGACTATTCTACAACTGCTGAGAAAACTGCCCACCCAGCAGGAGTACCAGGATGCACTGGTGAGATGAGGCACAGGGTTTTTCTTTTGTTCCATGTTGTATTGAAATGTATTTTTTCTTTTCATAAATAATTAACATATTTGTCTTTGTTTAGGATGCATGGTTACGTAAAGAATATCTGGGAGATTTTAAGCAACACTTCATGAAAAACTTTCCTTATGGTATGCAGGACACACCAAAACATAAGAAGAAAGTTGATCTCAAAAGGTAGGAGGATCAGTTTTGACAAACGCCTTGTCTTCATTTTTTGATATCAGCAAGTTGCAAGTTTTTTTTATTTACGGTCTGAATTTTATTATAAATGGAGAGAACAACAGCATGACAACTTTATCTTGTTTTCTTAAAACTTCTCTTGGTTTGTAAGTAAGTAAAGTTTATTTATATAGCACCTTTCACAGAAAAAATCACAAAGTGCTTCACAAAAGACAGAATCAAACATGATAAACAAATAAAATCAATAAAACCAACTGAAAAATTTCAAACGGCAGAGCAGCTGTTTAGAGGAGCACATGATTGTTAGAATGCTTGAGGAGTTTCAGTAAAGCTTTGAAATTTTCATCATTACAAGGCCTTTATTTAACACTGAATGGGAGTTAACAAGCTGATTAAACTCTGCCAGTTTGATTAAAAAAAAAAAAAAAACTCAAATCTTTGCTTTTAGCAGTTTTTTTTTTTACTCAGCACTTATGATTAAAAAAAAGTAAAAGTGATGAAGATAATGATTTATCCTTTACTGTTTGCACTATGATAATAGTTTTTTCCAAACTTTTGCTTGCCAGTTAATAATACAGAATCTTTAAATAAAAGTGTTTTTACTGGAATGGCTTTAAAAGGCGACTGAAATATACTAATCTTGTTTTTCACCTTTTGCAGTTTTGAATTACTTATTTTATGTTTTTTTTTTTCCAACAAGTTGAATATTCTTTAAATATTTTTATGCTCTCGTATAAGTATCATCAACATTCTTTTTAACAGCTTATGGAAATTATTCGTTGCACAAACAGGAGTAGCTACATAATACGATCCAAATATTTATTATATGTTTTTAATACTAACGACAGTTGTCGTATTCCAAAGCATCAACTAAATCTTAATTCAAAAATTGTTTGATGTTACGGAGGACCCCCTCGTAAACGAGATGTTTCATCTCAAGGGGTTAATCCTCCCTATAAACATATGTTGATAAATAAATATGTTCCTGGTAAAAGTATGTGAAGTTGTAATCAGAGGATGCAACACATTCTGATGAGTTAACAGAAACCAAACTGAAGTTTGCAGAGATTGACAGCTCTGCTAAAGAGTCAGTTGTGGTTTATTCATTTCTGCGTGGCACATCAAAGTATTTGTAATGTAAATTATATGTACCCCAGTGACAAGTTTTACCAACTCATCCTTACTCTACCTTGCGCGTCTGAGATTTAAACCAGCTGAGCTCACTGATGTCTCACTGCTCCCTCCTCAGGAGTAAACAGACTGCAGCTGTTCCTGCTCTGAACGTGGAGCCTCTGGCCTTGAACATCACACTTTGCCAGGTCATGGTGTCACTCAGCCAGAAGCAGGGTCTCGGCCGAGAGGCGGACGGCGACTGGCTCTACCCTCTGAGGAGTTTTGTCCGGGACACCCTTGGGAGCAGCGTGAAGCTGAGCTACAGGCAGCTGCACATGCTGCTGGGCACCGTGTGGAAGATGATGCTCACACAGAGGAGCAGAGGTCAGTGTGATTTAATTAACACAAAGGCATGAGTTTAATAACTGGGTACTCACTCAGATCTGACTGTACAGCTTGAGCCACGATGGTCAATTTTCTGTAAAGTGAAAAACTTAAAAATAGGAACAAAAAGAATCAGTGTTGGACCACATGCTTATGTATAGGTGACAGTGAATGCAAGAGAGGTCCTTTTCAGCATTTAAATATTAAATCTGACTTTAGTATTGTTTAAATAACTGTTTGTTCAGCGGTGACAGAGGAGCTGCTGGCAGCGGTGTACGTCTACTACAAGCAGAGGAACCTTCCGCTTCAGACACGATCTCTGCTGCTTTCCTTCTACAGCAAACTCTACCTGCAGGAGCAGGGACATGCACACATTGCTAGGTAACATTAGTAGGAGTTTTGTGCAGTTTAAATGGAGAAGAATAAAAAGGTATAATAATGTTTTGACCACATTCCACCTGCTTTTGTTTGTGTTTTTGCATATTATCCCTCACTCCTGTCTAAAGGAGCAAAGTGCTGTGTCGCTGGCTGGCATCGCTTCCGGTGCAGTTGTCCCAGCTGGGCCACCGTAACCCAACGCTCTCCGCTCAGCTCATCGTTTCCATTCAGGCTGCAGCTTCTCGGGGCAACAAAGATCTTCTAAACAGTCTGCAGACACACGCCTGTGGGCTCTATGGTGGGCTCACACTTTTAAATGGACAGATGATTACTGAGTTAACTTGTTAGGAACATCTGCACTTTTATATTAGATTAAATAATAGGTTTATAATGTTCCCACTTTTTAAAAGCTTAATTGCCACCAAATCTCAACTTGTTGAGAGTCAAATGAAACATCAGTTCACTCAGTGCATCTCTGTTCAGGAATTACTTGTAAAACTTCCAACTTGGTTCCTGCCTCAAATTCTGGGAACACCAACTTCAAAGGAAATAGTCAGACAGATAACTCTGTGTGCACATGTTCTTTAGTTTCAAACTAAACTGATGCATGATAATTACTGTCTTGTAAGCAGGCAAAACTGTGAAAAGTAGGAAAAATAATTTTTTTTGTTTTCATCAGGTCCTAAAATTTGGTGAATACAACCTCAGATAAAGAACAACATGAGATTTATTAAACTGTGCTTCATTTATTTAAATACAACTAAACTAAAAAACGTCAAGAAAGCCCTCAGAGACGTATTTGGTGCATTTAGTTGTTTGGGAAGGGTCTTCCAAATACTTTGGAGTGAAACATTCAGGGAGGTTTTTAGGGCTTCTAGAACAGGACACTACTTTAAGTCAAACTTTTAGGTGCTTGGAGAAACTGATCCATCTCAGACTCCATAACACATGTGTCAAAACTCCAGACCACTGGCTGTACCATACCTCATACCATCTGTCAGCATGGTGTTGGAGCAGTAATTATTTGGGCTTGTTCTGCAGCCACAGGACCTGGGCAGTCTGTAGTCTTTGAATCAACCATGACTTCATCTGAATACAAAGTATTCAAGAGTCAAAAGTTAGAACCACGTGTCACACAGCAAAGGACGTAGATTCTGGAGGTAATTCTACAACACAATGGCTAAAAAACAAGACCAATGAGTTCCAATTAATATTTTCAGGTACCTTAAAAAGCTGTTCTTAAGCTTATGGCTACAAACCTCAATAAAATGAAGAATTATTTTAAAACGAGTTTACTAAATCTCTCTACAACATTGTGAGAGACTGAGGTCCTTCGCTGATCTGAGGTTGTATAAAACTTTAGGACCTGGTGAGGAGTTTTATCTTGATTTACTGATTTTTCTCTAAGTGGTTATTCTGAAAGTATGTCCACTAGGAGGCAGTATAGCCTGTGTCTTCCTCTAAAAACCACTTAGAGCTGCAGTCTGTGCCAGAAGCCCATCAGAGCTCAGAGGATGGTCAGATAGTGAGGCTGGTGTGTGACACAGAGGGCCAGGAGAGGGGGGTGAGTCTGATAGAGACTGCCGCAGAGCCAGCAATTCACCACACAAGACTCCTTTTGTCTGAGGCCTTTTGACATCAGCATGTGCGTCAGAGACAGACAGAACACCACACACACGCATTATCTTCACTCTTACAGTGGTAGCTATGCCTTTCTGTTCCTTCTTTTTTTGAGGTACAAACATAAACTGGTTATCCAAGAGTCACTTTGCCTCATGTGAAATACCTCAGAGGCTGCAGCACATTTTTGCCATCATTTAATCACAATGTGCATTTGTGTTTGAAGATCCACAGGACGGAGTCGTAGTGCTGTTACCATCAGAGTCCCAGCACCAGATGGTCCAGCTGCTTTACTTCTTTCCCAAAATGTCCCAGCGCCTCCTGACCAACCTGAGCAGCTGCTGCTCCGCTGGACGAATCTCTGCCAGCCTCGCTACCTCCCTGATCCGAATCGTACACTTTAGGTGAGCTTGTAAACCCTCACCTTGTCTATGAAATGCCCCTATTGAGAGAGAAAAGATGTTTCACCCAAGTTTAAAGTCTAAAGTTTTACAACAAACTGTAGGAAAAGCACCGACCACCATGAGATGGCAGTATTGTGTTTTCACAGAGGAGGCTGATGTTTTATTTACCTTCTTACCTGCATGTAGAGCAGCGCTCTGTTTATTTGATGTTCAACCTGCTGATGACAATAGAAGCAGGTTTTCTCCCCAGCTCACCTGTTTTTCTGTGTTTTTCATTTCTGACCTTTCTCCCGTGTTCTGAGCTTATACGAGTTGGGATGTGCGTATAATAGATCTGATACAAAGAGTTCTTTGGGAGGTTGGAATGCAGCATCGTCATGGAGCATTGAGAGAACCGTCTGCATGTGCCTCCCAGGCTTTACAAAAACACACGCTTAGTCACACACAGTTCCTGCTGTTACTGATGCATCCTCCCCCCAGGACAAGGGATCATTTTTATAACCATATTTACGTGTGTTTTTACTTTTATTATCACGCTCTTACAAAACACAGCATCGCAAATACAAGAGAGACGTGACACAGCAGGAAGTAAAAATTAAAATCTTTTTAAAGGTGCATAACTAGAAGCTGTAATGTTTTAGTTTTAGAGATTTATTGTGTAACATGTTTTCTTCAGGTCCTCATTGAGCGGCTGGTCAGTTGGGAGCCAGGAAGCGGCTGTGCAGGACGTGGACTACATTAGCTTCCTGTTCTCTACCCTCACAGGCTTCTCATCCGAAAGCCTCGCCAGTCTGCAGGAAGACGAGAACGTGCTGCCCCCTTCGCCCATCGTACCCCTCTGCCTGTACCCCACCCCGCCGGAGCAGTTTACACACCACTGGGATGTTGTTGAGGTGCACATTTTGTTTTAATGTCACAACAATATCAAATGGTTGAATTTGGACAGAATTGAGACCTAAAGATGTTCTGAAAAGTGTAGAGCGTTGATATTCTGGACACAGCTGTGGTCTTTCAGTCCCCCCGCCCCTGGTCTGTGTCTGTCCCTCACATAGAGCTCAGAGGGTGGAAGCTTTATCATAGCGCTCCTGCTGAGAGGGGAACCTTTATCGTGTTGCGCAGGTTGGAGACGCGTGGTTATCGGGCATAGTGGATATGCACAAATGCTAATGAAAGCCTGTGGCATGATGGGAGAGTGACATTTCTGCACAGAAATTACCGTTAACCTAACTATGCCCTGGGGCAAGTGTGTGTGAGCTGGTGTTGGTGGTGGTGGTGGTGGTGGGGGGGTGCTTATAATCACTAATTCAGCCCCTCAATTAAAGCCTCAGATCCCACGTCTCTCATCTCCCTGTCTGAGTCAATCACAGGCGAGTGTCTGGTGGGGGAGGGGGGGGGGGGGGGGGGGGGGGGGGGGGGGGGGGGGGGGGCAATGGGCAGCGTTAAAAAACGGACCGTGTCAGCTCTGGTTCAGCTAATGAGACGGGATTGTTTTTAATGACGGAGAGAATGCCAACAGGTGCAGCGTTCAGACGCACACACACACACACTCAGGCTCACACACCTCAATTTGATAAAAGGTAATGAGAAATTTGATTTGGATTTCAAGTTAATGAAGAAAAGCTGAGCCACTTGGAAAAAAGTTGGGGGGCTTTTTAAGCCTAAACCTTTTTGATTTGTTAAAAACTCGAGCTTCCTTCCCCATAGTGACACATTTTGTTCTATAATTTCTGGAATTTTGTTCAGTTTTCTTTGTATGAGCTGTGTTTACATTAACAAGCACCGAGGCCTTGGATCGGTGACCTTTTGGTCATATTTATCACAAAAAACATTCAGATATGAGCTCCAGCACGTCCCAGCTGTTGTGTTAAACTAATCAAGTATTATGTGGTCTTAATTCATGGTTAAAGGGTAGATGGTAAGAAAAGATAGGAACCTTTTTAGTTTTTTTGATAAAGTAAACAAACGCTGGTTGATGTGGTTAGAATTTACTTTATCAGCCTAGAAATATTATAAATATATAAGTAGAAAGTTAAAAATGTAACTGTCCGGTTTCTAGGAAGTGTGTCACTGTCTGGAAACGATGGGTTCAAAGTCTCAGTGCTTCGATATTCTGCAAAATGGTATCTTCAAATATCTGGTAGGACCTGCAGTTATAGTTTTGAATTTTAATTCCCTGGATTATTTTTGTCTTTATTACAATGGGTTTGTGTTTGTCTCAGATGAAGTTGGAGGTGGTCCCTGACAGCACGGCTGCCGGGCTGCTGAGAGCTGTGTCCAGATTACTGGGCCTGTCCGTCCTGCCCGTCGAGCAGGTGCTGCGCTTTTTGTCTCAGTGTTGCCTCAGTCTGCTGGCACTGCTTGTCACCCTGCAGCAGGAGGCGCCGACTGAAACCAACCACAAAAGGTACGTTTTGAATGATAGCAGCAGCTGTTTGACAGTCAGGTGATAAAGATTTCAAACGGAGGAGTTTAAACATCTTGGCATCATGTTTACAGAGAGGCAATCTGGGGTTCTTGTGTGACTGCGCTGAGCAGCGTTCCTCGCCTGCTGCGGATCGTTTTGCAGTCGATGCATGTTGAAGACTTGAACGAGGAGGAGCTACCGCAGCTTGGGCAGATCCTCTCCATGCTGCTGCAGCATACACCGCTCCACAACCAGCTGCTGACCAACGCTGCTCTGCTGCAAGAGCTCATACAGAATCTTACGGTAAACACACTTTCTAACATCATTACCCCTTTGTGGAGGATTACCACCTGATTACTTTGCACATTTGTGTTTCAGAGGTACTCCCAGAGCGCAACCAGGGAGCAGTGGCTGACAGACTTACTCTACTGTTACAGCGTCACTGTGGCTCATGGCTCTTCTTCACACCGTGGAAATCTGGGCCTCCGAGACGTCTATTAACCCTGTCACCCATCTGACAAGCAGCGGGTGTGTTGATCACTTCATCCTTCAAACATCTCTCAAAACACAAAGCTGAGAAGCAACGCATTCATACAAGAAAACTTTATTTCAAGTGACCCTGAATACACCAGATTCTTGTCTAAGCTGCCTCTTTTACTTCATTATTTTTTAGCTTTTTGTTTGTTTTCCTGTGCTCTTTTTTTTTTGGGATTATTGTTGTTGAACGTTGGCTCATTGTTTACTGAAGTAAAAAGAAACCTTGAAAACTAAAAAATACTGAATAAAAATGCAATAAACAGAATCAAAGTGAACTTCAGTTTTTTATTTATTTTTAAAACACATAAAAGCATAAAACATTGAGGTATAGATTTTATATATTTATTAAATGACTAAACATATTTTTTGCAACCAAAAGGGGAAAAAATGACAATTCAGAAATGCATGTTTTTCATTAGAAGGAAAGTATCTTAAGACCACACTGATTTGTAAGTGTGTGTGTGTGTGTGTGTGTGTGTGTGTGTTGGCGGCTGCAGGTGGGCTGTCTGTATGACTGGCTGTTGATGGACTGCCTCATTCTCCATAACAGGAGGAAAGGTTATCTCAGTGTGTGTGCCACAGCAATGGAGAACGAGAAAAAAAAAAGGAGTGTGTGTGTGTGTGTGCTCGTTCCACAATGGATGAAAGGTTATCTTTTACACACGCTGTCTCTGTAGACTCAACCAAACCCTGTGAGGTCACAACTCTGATGTCATACGGCTTAATTTTAGAAAGTTTGGCACGTCGAGTGAACATTGTGCAGAGTAATTCTATAGATGTAAGGCTGCCAAGCAGCTGAGAAAACAAAGAATAATAAAAGTGTGTGTGTTCAGTGTTTCCCGCGGCCTCTCGTCCCTTGTCCTGCACTTTGTGGTCTCAGGTGGTAAGAAAACTGCTTGGCTTGATTCAAGGTGTCAGGCAGGTGCACACAATCTAAACCGCTCACTGTAAAACAGGAACATGAAATTACTTTTAAGAAACTGCAGCTCTGTATGTAAAAAAAAAAAGTGTGTGTGTGAGCTTACACTGGCTCTGGGTTTGCAGAGGGATGTCCAGATGAGACTGAAATAAACGCCCTCGTCTCACCACGGAGTTTCCTAAGAGGACATTCAGAAACATGTTAGTTTTTAGCCACATGATGTGAATCCTGCACAACTGGTTGGCAAACCCAGGTACCACACCTGTGTTAGTTATTTAAATACCTACTGGGACCTATGCACAGGTGTGAGTGGCCCTATAGCTCAGTGGTTAGAGCACTGGTCTTGTAAACCAGGGGTCGTGAGTTCAATCCTCACTGGGGCCTGATTTATTATTTTTTTTCTATCATTATTTGCTACACATACGGATCCAAATAACTTAAAAGTTTAAGGAGCAAACTCTTTCTGCTTAACAGCATTAAGGTACTTTCATGAAGACAGTTTGATACTTTTTCTGGGTTTGAAATATTGTTTTAAGCAAGGACATTTATTTTACCTTTTTATTTTATTAAAGATGTTTCCTAATGATTTTCTAGTAACTAGTTTCATGTTTGAGCGCACTTTAAGTATCTGCCTTCTAACTAAAGAAAAGGTCTGAATTCAAGCCATGAACATCAGAAACATGTTAGTTTAACAGGCCAAATGGTTTATAACAATTATAATTTGCCAAATGTCTCATGGAAATAATGGAGGACAGAGTGAGAGAATAAGCCTCATGAACATATGTGAGTGTGTGTGTGAAAGATGCGTAGAGTGTGGGTTTGTGTGTTCAGCAGATAGCCCTACGCCGTCGTCTGACATTCCCCCTGACAGCTCTGAACTTTTCACAGTGCCAGGACTGTCAGATACAGAGGAGGAGAGAAAGAACGAGGGGGAGAGAAAGGGATCTGAGGTGAGGGGGGGGGGCAATCCGACGTCAGAAGGTGCGGTCGGAGCGAGGGCTCTTTCAGGCCGTCTGTGATTGGAAGAGGGCACGTGTGTGCTTGTGTGTTTTGGCACAGCGAGGTTCCTGCCTGTCCTCCCATCATCACCTAGTGATGTTATGAAGGTCGGGCCTGTCGGAGGGGGCCAGGGGAGTTTCACACAGGAAAACCAGGCTCATACTGTCCAGGTAACAGGAATTAAAACCTATATATCCTAAATCCTGGCTTTATTTTCTCTAAATTTCTTTATTTTTGCAGAGACGTCAAATGAACTATTTATAGTTCATCTATGGGGTTGACAACAGAAATAAGTAAAAACTTGGGACACATTTTTATTTGAAGTTTGACATTACTGACGAGGTTTCGAAAGGTAATTTATTTGGGGTTAAAATTACCCAAGAAGCACTGCAGCAAAGTTGTGCCTTCTTGATATCAAATGATGAGATGCACCGATTCTGGTTTTGGGAACTGGTTCTGATTCTTGTGCAGTAAGTACGCATTTAGGCTGATTCTGATTCAACGGTTCATAATTAACCAAATATAAGCTTTTTTCCCCCTTTTTAAAATCTTTTTTTTTAAGAGAAAAAACCAGACAGAAAAAAAAGCTTTTTTTTTTTTTAAATTCACCAGTTACGCTGATCATGCTGAATATTGGCCAATTCTGTTGCTCAGCTGAGTCTTTGATACTTCTATAAATATTATTACCCTATTTGAAACATTTACAATTTACAAAGTGATAAACTGTTCAGTTTCTAATGTATAATTTATGTAAAGTTGTAGCCCTGACATCAATTTTTAGCAGGCAAGATGGACGCTAATATCTTCTGTGGCTACAATGTACTGCCATCAGCGTGTGAATGACTGAATGATGTAAAACGCTTTGTAGTCTAGACTTAGAAAAACACTATACAAATACATTTACATTTATTTAATCTTGCATGTTAAATGCATTCATTATCAAAAGTCTGTAATGTTGTTTCAGGAGTGTTTCTGTATGAAAAAAGTTTGCATACTGCCTAAAAAAGTCCAACTCTTTCCAAATGATAAAAAATAAATAAAAATCAGAGCCTGGTGATATGTAGAAACCAGCTGGGCCGTTTAAATACTAACAAATATAATCATTTCCTGTTTTAAAACTAAGTACAATCTAGAACTGCATGGTTGCGCAGTTGTTAGCACTGCTGCCTAGTAGCAAGAAGGTCACAGGTTCAAATCCTGGCTGTGGCCTTTCTGCCTGGAGTTACATGTTCTCCCCATGCATGCATGGGCTTTCTCTTGGTACTCCAGTTTCCTCCACAGATCACAACACTGCCTACAAGGTCCTGGACTCCCTTGCAAAAGAGATTCTGATTCTCAATGGGACGTTCCTCATTAAGGATTAATTATTTAGAAAGCAGTGGTGTTGTCCACATTAGATTTTGTTTTTCCAAGTGTGTGGTGTCATACTGCAACAGCCTCTGTAAAGTCTTCAGGAGAAAGTTTGGAACTTGTGTTGAGAAAAAAAATAATCCAGATAATGTGAAATAAATCAACAGGTGGAGCAGATTTAAGAGTTTATACAGGACTGTCCACCTGGTAACAAAGTTGAGAGCATTTGATTATTGTGTACTTACGCTTTCTTCAGAAACTGAAAAAGTCAGTGCTTGAGATGAAAATATTCTCTCTGCAGCTCATTTTAAAACTCTTAACCCAGAAAAAATGTATTGTTTTTCCAAAGGAATTTGCACTTGTGATGAGAAAATATGGATAGTCACATTTAAGTTTTTTTTGTTTTATTGAAATGAAAAAGAAAACACAAAAAACTAATCATCTGAAATAAAGAGCCAAATGAATATAAAATACAAACATTTTCCTTGGTGTGGACATTAAAGGGTTAATCTGGATTTCATGAACTTATTAAGATGCTATTTACATATGCTGGAAAAGGTTCATTAGATCTACCTTTTCACATGGAAAAATAAAAAGGAATTCACAAAAACAAAACAGGAAACGGAAAGCAAAAGAGCAATTTGAGCAGCACTAAAGTTCTCTCACCGTAGATGCTTTGCAGCAGGGAGCTTTTACTCTGTGCCGCTTTGCCAACTTGACCTCTGTTTTCCATTTTTTTCCAGTTAGGAGCGTAGTTTAATTCACTCGACTCCGTTCCTTCACAGGCTTTCACGTCTCTCCTTCTGCATGCACAGAATCTACAAACACACATCCACACATGCACGCCACTCAATAAAAAAATCTCAGACAGCGTTCAAAGGCTCAAAAGCTGGCAAGTCCTCACACTAACAATCACTAAGCGTAAACAAAGTAAACAGTTTATTCAAGGCTCTTAATAGGCCACATGTACGCAGTATAATTGCGAAGCTGCGCAGAAACAGAGGGCCTCCTGCGGTGGACTGGCAGCCTCTAAGAGGAACACAGTGAGGGGAAGACGACAGGGAAACCAAAGGGAAGCCGCTGGTAGCCATTAAAACGGCCCTACTGAACTTTTAGCCTCTTGTTAAACTAGTAAGAACGATCTAGATTATAGCCTTTCTGTCCCCTGCCTGCCTGTCTCACCCCTCTCCCACGCTCTCTCCCCCACTGCTCTCGTGTGAATGATAGTGGGTGTTATGTGGAAGAGGACACATGTGGGCACCACATGGAACTGCCAATCACTTAGTAAAAAAAACCAACAACAATCCGAGAAAGGTTCAGGTACAGACGACAACTCACCTCCGCCACGCTCGCTGTATGATGCGTGCAGCCTCAATCCTCCTCCTCAGCTGCTCTCTCTCCCTCCGCCTGCTTGTTGACGTTGGTGTATGTGAACCAGACGGAGCTTTTCTCGAGGGTCTTGTGCCATCTAAAGACGAACTGCTTCTTAATGAGGCAGTTTGGTCTCTGACGGCGGCCTTCTCAGAAGTCAGCTCCTTGTGATTTCTGTGCTTTAGTGCCGAGGCGCGGACCTCTTTCTTCTTCAGGGGGATGCATTCTCTGGAACTCGTTTGGTCCACAGTGAAGACAGGAGTAGAAGGAGTTGATGCGTTTGAGTTCTCTCTGACTTTAAGCCCAGTGGGAGGTGTGGGTTTGGGTGGCGCTCTGCAGCTTGTGGGAGACAGAAGCTCCTTCAGCCTGGTGGTCAGAGAAGCTTCACTGCTCATGTTGAAGCTGCTGGTCAAAGATTCAAGAACCTCATGCTGGTTGGTGGTACTACTTCTGGGAAACCTGCTTCTTTGAACTGATGGGGTAAAAATAAAGATCCTTTTATTATTTAATAACACATCTAATAAAGGGCCAATTTAAAAAATTGAAAGCAAAATAAACCTTACTAAATAGCTGTAAGGTGAAAACATGAATTTTTCTGTTTTACCTCTATGCCTCTCCTCTTTTGTCTTTTTGCGTTCACCTTTAGATGATTTCTTTTTTTCCACCTTGGGATTGTTTGCGGTCAGGCCGTCTACGTCCGTTAAGGTGAGCTTTTCCTGCTCTGCTCTCACCAGCGAAACCCTTCGTTTGTCTGCAGCCTCCACGAGAATTTGCTGTACAGCTTCTCTTCTCCTCTGTTCTTCTTCTCGCTTTCTAAAAACACAGAAGACAAAATAAATAAATAAAATATATGATTCAATATGAAACGAAGGACAGGGACAGTTGAGGCATCTGTGAAAAAACAAAACTCAAATAGAATAAAACATATATGTCATTTATTTTACCTGCTGTTATAAGTTATTAAAAATATTTTTGCTTGAAAAAGCATTTAATTGTGTTGCCTCTGAAGCTCCTTTGAAGCAAATTTACTTTTGAAAACCTTTGTGGAAATAAAGGTGAGTCTGGTGAGCAAATGACAAATGGAGACCAAACCAGGAGGACTGAGACAGAGGGAAGATGCATGTGTGTACAGATGACAGAAATAAAGACAGATAGCAAAGGAGCGTGATGGTTTCTACGGAGATGGGAGGAGGAAGACAGAGACTGATAATGAAGACAGAAAAAAGACAAAAACGTAATAAGTGAATGTAAAATAAAAAGTGTGACAAAAGACAATGTCAAAGATTTTTTGTTGCAAAATCACTTTTAGCTCTTAATATAGACTAAACAGTTAATAATGGTGAGCGCGGAGGAGAGAGTAGCTCATTCTGGGAGGTAGCTGTATGCTTGTTTCTCACTTGGCTACGTCTTTGCGCAGTTGCTCGTGTCTCATGAGGAGCTGCTTTCTCTTCCTGAAAGCCTTGCGGACGGTGTAGCCCTTGTAGACGGCCTGGATGGAAGCAGCAGCGATGTCCTGGATGGCTGCTATAGACAGAGCACCGTGCTCCAGCATGAACTGGGTCACCTCACTGTGTCCTCCCAGCAAAGCGTAGTCCAGAGGGGTGTACCTGCACAGCTAAACAGTTGTTAGTGCATCTGTGTGTCATCTCTGCTGCTGGGTTCATAACAGGCAGTCTCACCTCTCCTCGGTGTGCTCCATCTGATTGGGAAAGGCGTTGTAGCCCAGCAGTAGCTTCACGGCGTTCAGGTAGCCGTTGTTACAAGACCAGTGGAGAGCAGTCCTGCCCTGCAGTCCCAAAAACAAAGACCAACATTAACAATGCTTTAGTTTACTTTGTATTTAAAAAGTATGTGCGTTCATGCTAACGTTAGCAGCTGTTCACCTCCTTGTCCTGTATATTTGGATCAGCATTGTTTTCCATGAGAACTGCCATGCATGTAATGTAACCACGGGAAGCAGCGCACTGCAGGGGGGTCCGTCCTGCATGGTCCTGAAGTCAGAATGTGATGAAAATAAGGATCTAAAGCATGAGTTTATACTTCTGGTGATGAGTAGCCCTCATGTTTACTGTAATCTGTTTTTAATTTATTTTTACGTTTTTAATCAGGTTATTTAACTCAAATTAAAGTGGACTGATGCAAAATCCAGGCTCAGTAAAGTGTGGAAGCAGCACCTCACATTATAGTTTTGGCTCCACCATCATGTGCAAACCCAGATGTTGAAGCCCAAGCAAAACAAGCACCCCTAGTGGCTGGTTCCAGTATAAACTTAAAGTCCTGCCCACTCCACGATAACAGATAAGACATTTTCCAGAAAAAACACCTAATACTTGGTCTATCTTTATAAATCTGAGGCAAAAGCATTTCAAAGAATATATGTAAATGAATATACTTTAACCAAATGCTATATTACTATTCAAATGCTGACAAAAATACAACATCTGAACAGCTGAAAACTAACAACCCTAAATATTTCTTCTTCTATTTCTTCTTCCACCGTGTGTTAGTAGAAGGTTTACCTGTACATTGGGACTGATGCCACTCTCCATCAGTATCTGACAGACCTCAGCGATCCCTCCCAGAGCAGCCCAGTGCAGAGCAGTGTGACCGTGTACGTCTACCAGATCCACACGAGCAGAACCTGTGGAAAACGCAATAAAACAATAGTAGAAAGAGCAAAATCATTGATTTTCCTGTAGTTTTTGTATATAATACATGAAAACATATTTGCCCCCTCACAGATTTTTTTTCAGTTTTTTTCTTTATTGCCACATTTAAAAGATTTTAGAACAGCAAACAATTTTCATCATACAAAGATAACCTGAGTAAAGATAAAATTTAGCTTTCAGCTGATGATTTCATTTATTGAGAGACAAATCAATCCAAGCCAATGTGGTTGTGTGAAAAAGTAACTGACCCCTAAACTTAACAGGTTGTAACCTTGGTGGCAACAACTAGTAATGAGTCTCTCACATTGCTGTGGAGGAATTTTGTCCCATTTTTCTTTGCAGAATTGTTTTAATTCAGTCACACTGGAGGGTTTTCCAGCATGAACAGCCAGTTTAAGGTCAAAGCTCAGACACTTTCCTTCAGGATTTTCTGGCAGACAGCAGAATTCATGGTTCCATTAATTACAGGAAGTCGGCCAAGTCCTGTAGCAGCAAATCAGCCACAGACCATCACACTACCACCACCATGTCTGATGATGTTTTTCTGAAACTTATTAGTTTTTACACCAGATATAACAGGACAAATACAACAGAAGTGTTTCCAAAAAGTCTTGGGAATCATCAAGATGCCTTTTGGGAAATGTAAGACGGGCCTTTGTGTTCCTTTTGGCCAGCAGAGACTTTGATCTTTAAACTCTCCTATGATGCCATTTCCCGGCTCTTGTCACTTTCTTATTGTTGAATCATGACCTTAACTTTAACCTTAACCAGGTGAAGTTTGCAGTGCTTTGGATGTTGTTTTGGGTTATTTTGTTCTTGAATGTCTTTTGAACAAATGTGTTGCTTTTTGAGATCTTTTAGCCTACTTGATGTTGTCAGACAGGTTCAGATATCCAGTAAGGGTCACATGTAGCTGGTGCCTATCTAAACTTTTAAAGTGTGACCAAAAAAAAAAAGCAAAACCTGAAGAAATCTGTTAAGAGGCAAATCCTTTTTCACAGCTCTACTGTATAGCTGGTGGCACACGGTGATACACATTCACACCCACCTTTAATGAGTGTAAGTATGACATCTTTGTATCCCATCTCACAGGCACGAAACAGTGGTGTGTGTTTCATGACATCCAGAGAGTCGACGATTGCTCCCTTCTCCAGCAGCAGCTTCACTGTGCTCACATGGCCTGACAAGGAGGCTGCATGGAGCGCTGTTTAAACACACACGCACACGCACGCACGCACACGCACACACACACACACACACACACACACACGCACGCACGCACGCACGCACACACACACACACACACGCACGCACGCACGCACACACACACACACACACACACACACTTCCTTTAGAAGGACGTTATTATGTACATAAAGAGCCTTAAGGGAGGGCAGTGAGTTATCTGCCTGCATTCTGGCAGGATATTTGAAACCTGTTCAGTACGTTGGATGAGTTTATCTCCTCCCTCATTCCTCATATTCACCGACTCTCCTGCAGCTTGGTGGGAATCCCCTATGACATCATCATCCTCAGGCTAAAGCAAGCTGAGGGTCACACACTAACAATAAGGACAAAGGTGTGTATGTGTGTGTGTTTGGGTACAGTCGCACGCAGTCACAATCAGAGCATCAAGTTCCTCACCTGTACCGCCGTACTTGTCAGCCATGTTGATATCAATGTGCGGGGCGAGGGTGAGCATGGTGCAGATGACATCATCGCTACCCTTCCCGGCGGCCCACATGAAGGCTGTCCTCCCTTCTAGGTCAGGTTCGTCTTTCACGGATGGGTGAGACAAAAACACACCAACGGTCTCCTTCACACGCAGAGACAAACAAAAGGTATAAAGACGCTTTTTGTCCTCTGTCGTCCTAAAAGTGAAGCAAGTCAAGATACTTATAAACAACACCAAGATATAAAAAATGAAGTAGCCTCGCTAAGAGCCAAAATCTTAAGGTTTTGTACTTAAATTTTCAGCATGGAACAACACAACTGAATGCATTTGGACTGAACCATCACCAGACTGTGTGAGAGACTCACAGCGTTGTTGCTCTGAGCCCCGTAGTGCAGCGGTGTTGCTCCTTGGCTGTCTGAGGGAATTGTGCCTGATGTGTTTCTCTCCAGCAACAGGTGGACAATTTTGGCATGGCCTGAGAAAAATGTATTTTTAGCAGTGGGATAAAGAAGAAAAGTCTAACATTTAAGGAACTGAGATTCTTTTTAAACTTCCTCATAAAAATGTGTCTTTTCATTTATTAGAATACTTTTTACACAACATACAGCAGCGGTTAACGTCACTTTGCCTGTAGCATTACAAAATTAGGAGGGTTATCTTCATGGATCATAGGTGTCCGCATAGATTTTTATTGTCATTCATGTGACAGCTGTCGAGATATTTTGTCTGGATCAAAATGGTGCAGAAACTGATAGGCAGACCAACAGCAACATACTGATAACTATCTGGGTGCAGATTTGGGTTTATGTGTGTTTTCTCACCCAGTAGAGCTGCCCAGTGCAGCGGCGTTCTGAAGAGGTTATCATAAGCCGTCACGTTACAGCCCTTATAAGACGTAAGCACCTTCACTACCGCCTCGTTACCATCGGCAACGGCAAAGTGCAAGGGCGTCCGACCCTCATAGTCCTGCCAGTTTAACAGGGACTCAGTGGGAGCTGCTTCCTTTACACACACAACAGAAAAGCAGAAAAGAGCTTGATGGATGGGGACAGCAGATGATGACAGATTCAGGTGCGTGTGTGTGTTTTGGTGTGTACCAGTATACAGTGGACAGTTTGTGTGGCGCTGGCCTCCTGACTGTGTGCAGCCCAGTGCAGGGGAATCTTGCCCTCGCTGTCTGGAATGCCTATGTTGGAGTTGTGCTTGATCAGAAGGCGGACGTGCTCTGGTCGGTTATAAAACGCTGACCAGTGAAGAGCGGTTTGCTTTAGATAGAAGAAAAGATGGAAAAAAATCAGAGATAAAGATGAATGAATGAAGCTGAAAAGACAAAGGGTTGTTGTAAAAACCACAGCTGAGGTTTCCACTTACGTTAGAAAAGGAAAAAAAAATTTACTCCACTACAACGAGGTCAGGAAATATGAGGGAACACGCTGCACAAAGCTCATATTGAAGATCCAGCAGCAGACAGAGATTCTAACCCAGATACCGACTCCACGATGGCCATGGAGCTATTCTGAGAGTCGCTGAAACTGCTGTCATCTGACACGATGATGCATATTGGATTATTACAAAACTAAATACTAAAAAGACTTCAGCTCCAGCAGACAGAGGAGACTGTGTGTCTGTGCTCTTATCAGGAGAACTCGAACAAAGCCAGATTGTTACATCGTTTGCTGCAGTGTGCATGCAGTTCTATGAAATTATGTGTGTACCGCTCAAAGTTCCAAACTAACTTCATTCATCTTTGTGCAGGTTCATTAGTCAGACACTACAGACAACTTTCATCTTTCATGTGTGTGTGGGTTTTTTTAGGAAGGGGGGACCTTATTCTTGTCTTGTGTGTCGACCTCTCCAGGTCCGATGTGTTTCAGCAGCAGGGCGAGGGCTTTGGGAGACGGGTGTCGAGTGGCCAGGTGAAGCGGGGTCATGCCCTCTGAATCTTTCTGCAGACAGTCGGCCCGCCTGGACAGGAGCAGCTTTAGGAAGCGCACGTTCCCCTACAACACATGAGCAGAATGAACTGTGCTGATGGGAATTTCAGAAATCACAGATTCTCCTCAACATTAGTCACACACACACACACACACACACACACACACACACACACACACACACACACAATCATTCCCACACACACAGGCTTCTCGGGCTTTTAGCGGCGTCTTCTTCAATCCACAGGTCATCCATCTTCGTTGGCTTCTTCTGCCTCGCTCCTCATCGCCTGTGATGAGCTGTTAAACAGTAAACAGCGGCTGTGTCTCTGCCTGTCATCCCCTCCACATCATTATCATCCTCACTTCTGGCTTCTTTAACTACCCCCCACCCCCCCACAGTGATGTATAGTACAAAAAGAGCTCACACGACGACAGAGTGTCCACACAGACGCGGGTGTTTTGTATATTTGCCATTCTGAGACCACAAAGCCACAACCTGACAGATCTATCTTGTGTGTGAGCATGCATCTCGAGTGTGTGTGTGCGTGTGTGTAATCCTGTCCTCTCCATTCTCAGTCCAATTAGATCAGTAATCCCTGGCCTCTCTTGCTGTCTCAGCCACTTATTGATCAGATGTCAGCAAGACAGGGCTTCCCATCACTCGCATCACCCCAACACACACACACACACACACTCCTCATCTATAAGACAGATCCCAATAACCTATTACCTCCCATCTCCTCTCGATGAAATGATGATCTTGTATCAGCACACTCCCACAAAACAAGTCATCATTAAATAACTGAAATTATTTTTTAAAATGTCTGGTTTCTCTGAAGTTGGTCTTTATTTTACTTCTGTGTGAAAAATGCTTCAAAACAAGACATACCCCTCATAGAAGCTTTCTGTCTGTATAAAACTGTAAAAACAAACATATTGCTGTGAAATGTGTGTGTAATTGTTTCAAATCACTTCAAATAAATGTCCAGAGACTGAGACAGGAGCCACTAGGGGGCACTAGCTTACCACTGGAGCATAAAGACAAGACAATACTGAAATCTGTCATTTACCTTGAAAAAGATCACCCAGGGGCATGTTTACAAAGTTGAATGAAACTATGGATGTAAGGGCGTGTATTCATGGGTGTTTCATACCTTCTGAGCGGCGAGGTGCAGAGCGGTTCTCTCGCTGCGGTCTGTTTTGTTGACCGAGGCTCCGGCCTTCAGAAGAGCCTCAGCGCAGTCCAGACGGTCAGCCAGTACACAGTACATTAAAGGGGTGCGTTTGAACTGGTCTTCATGGTCCCTCAGTGTTGGCTCTGCTGCACACACACACACACACACACACACACACACACACACACACACACACACACACACACACACAAACAAAGCACAGTCAGATGTCAAACATGAACATGCTGCAAAGTGTTTTAGTGATTCCGTTTCTCCTTTCTCCAGCTAAATTAATTTCTCTGTAGTGGTTAAGAGTTACAAGAATATTCTGTAACATCCTTGTGATAGAGGTGGACTGATGTGAGCGTTCTATAGCTGATACAGATGCTGATTTTCAGAAATAAGAACAGCTGATAACACAATTTTGGGGTTTGTCTGTTTTGGGTTCATAACAATAATAATGCTTTTTGTTTAGATACATCACAATCTCTTAGATTTTGAAAAAGCTAAAGCAAAACAAGAATGTGATTAAAGAAATGTGAGCAAATGTTTACCATAGGATGTGTGATTGTCACTAGTAGAACTAGCGTAAGGATGAATCCTTTTATTTGCATCTCCAGACCTTTTAAAATTTCTCATTTTCCTTGCTCCATTAAACATTGTTTCTTCAAAAGGTAACATCATTTTCTGATGCCTGCTGGTGTTGTGCCAAAAAAAACCCTCCACTGCCATAAAAAACTCCCTAATCGTAACAACGCTGTGCTGCCCACTGATGAGTTTACCTGTGAATCCATTTAATATACTCAGACCTGGCCAAATTAGCACGATCGCTTTAATCAGTAATTGAAATCTGGAACTCAAAAATCAGTGAATGTACCAAGCAGCAATAAAAATTTCTGACTGTTTTTCTGGTTCATGAACTCACCATGGCTAAACTCTAAATAACGATAGCAACAAGATCTTCCATGTAGATTATTTATTTTTTTACTTCCAGAATCATAACTTTCAAGTAAATCGTAAACTGAAACAAAAAATGATTCTGTTAATTGGAATCGGTCGATATCAGTACTGACAGCTCAGAGCTGTACAAAAATTAGAAATCAGCCCTCAAAACAAGGAGTGCAATATTTTGTCAAATAATCAGTCCACCTCTACATTTAGCTATGAGTAAATATGTTTCTTAAAAACATCTTTGTGATCAAATATCTTTGTGCTGTACCTTTATGTAGATGAAAGAGTTAATAAAGATGTAAGATGAATTGGACACTGAATTCTGGCGCCCCTGACCTGTGATGAGTTTGACGAGGGCGCTCCTGTCTCCGTTGACAGCTGCAGCGTGAACCTGGGAGCCCAGAGAAGCAGAACTCAGATCACACGTCGCTGAGGCCTGCAACAAAAACAGATCAAAGGTCACGACTCAACCTAAACTTACGCTTGTCTATAATGAGTCAGGGCAGTTTCATATCCATCCAAATTACTCTAAGCATACAAAAAGTATTGGATTTTATGGCGTAAAGTACAATATTTTTAATGAAGACAGTCTAAATGTAACAGAGCAGAGTTGCAAAATCAAGATATTTTATTAAACTGCTCCTTCCATACTGTTTTCTCTCATCATTAGCATTTTAGTCCATCTGACAGAAAAGTTGACAGGGTTTCTTTAGTCTGAATCAATTGAAAATAATAATAATCCTCTAACTGAAAACACATAAACATAATTCCTTAATAGATATTTTTGACTAATACAAAAGAGCTGAGACTCTGTTAGCGGTCAGTCACACAACAAAAACATATTTTCCAATAACATAATAAAGGAGCTGATGTGTACTGACAGAAGCGTGTGTGTGTGTGTGTGTGTGTGTGTGCTGGGTGTCTTCTCCTGCTGAGGGGGTTAAATCCCTTCCTGGCCCCACTTAACCAGAGCCCAGTGAAAGCTGGGTAATCTGCAGACAGGAAGCAGCTGGGGAGGGGGGGACCCTGTGTGAGCATGTAAGAGGGGGGTCTCTCTTCATGTCTTATTCATGTCTCATTAATACTGCAGCACATGCCGTGCTGTGTTTGTGTGTATGTGTGTTTTGGGTTTGGCGATGTGGGACGAGCCCTGCGGGGCAAAGCACAGAAATCAATTATTGCCCCAAAACACATAAACGCTGGAGGCAAAAAGTTGTGAAGCATCATGAGATTTTTTCAGACATTTTCATTATCAGATTTAGAAATACCGGTATATCTTGTTTAGCGCGCATGAAATTACAAAATAAAAAACTTTAATATGAACATAAACAATAAACACAATAATTATCCTATTTGGTAGATCGGTGCCCTCTCATCCTCCTCTCTTCCTCCCCTCGATCACCTCATAAAGAGCGCTCCTGTCGACACTGCGTGCAGCATGGCAATTACCCATCATGCTTGCTGGTTTCTCACGCTTTGCCAAGTTGTGGCAGAGACTTAAAACATAGTAGTTACTACATTTCCTGCAAGGAAAATCTTTGTGCTTATAAAAGATGGTGGGAGAAAGATGGGAGATGCAGCACTTTAAAGGTGTGTGTGTGTGTGATTATGTCTGCGTGTGTTTGGCACATGTGCCATGTCATGGGAAGTGATTCTTTCCGTGAGAGGGAGAGTTTTTACAGGCACTTCACCAAAATTAACCACAAACTTCTTTTAAACATCTCTAATTAACGACGATTACGAAGTCAGTAGCGCAAATGGAAACGCACGCAGCCTGCAAATAACATCAAACGTGCAGAAATAGAACACAGGCTGATGCAACGTTGTTTTAAAAAGTAATATTTCTGAAGTTAAAATTATTTTACAAAGTAAAACTAAGACAATCAAATAGTGGGCCTCCCTTCTGTTATGCATTCATTCTGAACTTTAGTTTTGTTGATTTAATTCTTTTCAAACATTTTCCCAAGTCAACTTGAAAGCCCCCAGCAGTTACAACAATACCACAAAATTGATTATGAATAATCTTAAATGCAGAAAAAAAGTTATAATTTGGCCAAACACCGACATGAGAGGCGCGAGTCAATATTTGAATCCGTGTGTGGGGCATTCATAACTGCCATGCGCGGGCCGTTATAGTTTCATGAGTGTTTTGGAAACACCCACGGCGCATTCAAATTTGGCTAAAAAGGCTTTTGCGATGCAGTGTCTGGAAGCAAACAAAGGAGGATGTGAAAACAACACAAGTTCCTGTTGAGAGGTTTGGAGTGGTCTCATTTAGCTATTCATATGTGTTCCTCAGGGAGCTCTCCACTTGTTAATAAGAAGACAATAACTCAGAGTAAACCATTGATCACTGGCCGAGGTCCAGACCAAGTGATTGTGCATCTGTATGAGTATTGATTCATGCTGATGCTGACATTATTTAGGCTTTATTCATATTCCGCCTCATATAAACACAGGTACTTTTAACAAAGAATCAAGACACTCTTATGAAACCTTTCAGCAACACTACAGGTGTGCGGCACAGATACACTCCGCTGCCTCCTGGAAGACACACTCGTGTGTGCACGCAAACTGAAACCAACATTTCAATAGATGCTATTGAGACAAGCAGGTAAAGAAAGCAGGGAGTCAGAGTGTGTCATGTTGGCGCACTGAATGGATCTCTAGCTGTCTATCACTGTGAAGGTGTCTGCTTTTGACAGAAGACAGAGCTATGGCATGCTGGGTAAGCAGAGGGGAACAGAGTCTGAATCTGTTGGCCTTTCAGCTCTAGAAACACACACACAATATTGTGTCTTTATATAGTTTATAAAAATATACTTTGATAAGTTTATGAGTTATACCAGAGTGTGTTTAGGTTCTCAGTCAACATGGGGCTATTATAGGCGTCTATACCACCCACATGCCCCTCTGTGTGTCTAAACGTCTCAGATAAAAGATAAAAGCTGCAGGAATTGAACCCTGGGTTTTGACTGACAGGTAAAGAGGGAGGAGGAAGGATAATATCAGTCCTCGGGGATGCCCAATCTGACTAGCTCTATTTCTTGGGGACTCCCCAGTTCCCTAATGACCAATGAGCGGGCCCCCTCAGTTGGGGGCCGAGCCCCAGGGCACAGCGGGGCCAATCAGCAGGAGGGGAGAAGGCTGAGTGACATATAGATCTGCTAATTTACATCATTACCACAATGCATCCTGACAAATGAGCCCCCAGGGCATGAGCCAATCACCTGGGAGAGTAATGCAATTAGGCGGGACCAGAGCTGTCAATCTCACAGCCACGGGGGTCACTTAGTAACGCTTGTGGGTAAAACACCCATGCCTACTGCCTGTCGTTCTCACACACACACACACACACACACACACACACACACACACACACACACACACACACACACACACACACACACACACACACACACACACACACACACACC
>SSNR01000032.1:1112170-1149210 GCA_006937965.1 Callopanchax toddi | reverse complement strand
GTGTATAAGAGACAGGCATATAGTATATGCATGTTAGCAGGATGTCCACAGACTATAGCTCAGAATGCACTGCTGTGTATTTGTGTGTCCAGTATACTGTAGGTCGGTTGTCTATCATCAGGTGGGTGGGAGTCAGACAGAAAGGTGGTGTGTGTGTGTGTGTGTGTGTGTGTGTGTGTGTGTGTGAACTCTCATGAGGCATGAAGATTAGCTTGTGTCCTCTGAGACAAAACACCTGAACAGGAGTGTGCATATTTGCATAAATCCGGGTGTGTTTGTGTGTGTTTATATTTGCCCATGTGTTTTAGTCCTTTGGGGCATTGTGTTGTTGAGCAGAGCTTAGGCTCTGACAACAATGGGAAGAAAGCATTAGTGTAAGGAGCTAAAACTTAGAAAACGATCTGCATTTGACTTGGTCTCATTAAATGTTTGGATATCATACTGGATCACTCCCAAGTTAACAAGTTTCTACCCAAATTTTACTGGTGACAGATTTCCTCATGGCCTAAAAGAGGTGAGGATGACTTCATAAAGAAAGAACTTCTCCAACAATGAATAGAAAGAGTTGCTCTCACCTTTCCTGCTTAGTTCAGCCTCTGCTCTATAGACACTCCTAAAGTAAGAGGAGCTTTGTGTTTTGTGTCATCACATTATATCACTAATGAGCCGCCTCCAGGAGGGAGGGAGGGAGGAAAGGGAGGAGATGGGGAGACACCAAAGCAGACAGAAAAATGGAAATGAAGAAAGAGCGAAGAGAGAAGGCAGAACACGAAGGGAGGGGGAAGGGAGACAGATAGAGCAGCTTGGGGACTTTTTCCTCTTCCTCTCTCCATCCTCTTTCCCTCTGCACCTCTGAGTCTAATTGGACTAAAACTGTGATCTAATTAAATGGCCAATTAAAGTGCAGAGAGCAATGTGCCCAGTGGCGAATCAGAGTACAAGGACATAATCAGCTAGAAAAACAAACAAAAATCAATGGGAGCGATGCAAAATGGAAAAAGATGGAGAAAACAGAAAGAACAGAGAAGATGGACAGATTAAATCATAACACTGGTAAAGCGCTGCAGGTGGGTCCTCATTACACACCAGTGTGATCAAGCTGCAAATTACATCCTGTGACAATTATAATTCAATCCAATTATAATCCAATTCAGTACAGTAAGATTCAGTAATTTAGTAATTACAAAAATTAAATTTGTAAAAATAAAAAATGTAATTAATTGCACATTGGTTAAAGGCTTCTTCAGATGTGAGGATTTGCTATGTACTTTTGTACTTGTAAATTTTACATATTTGGCTATTAGTTAAAGATTTTTTAAACAAATGTTGCCTATTTCATTTGTAAAACACTTGTTTTTGTTTGAAAAGGTTAAAATAATAGAAACTCAATAAATTACATGTATATCAAAAAATATGTTATTCAGATCATATTTTTACACACTTCAAAAATTTTTTGGGGAAAATGCAAACATTTTTCGCATTAAAAAACCCGACCAAATCAATACTTAGTTTATGAGTATTTATTCAGTACTTTGTTTATCTGGTGTCACATTAGCAAAAAAATGTATAAGAATAAATTACATCTTCTACATGGAAGTTAAGCTTTTTAAAGATACACATGCTGTAACTGAAACACATTTTTTAGAGATTTTAGAGCAGAAAATAATAAGATACTATAGATAATAAATGTAAATTTGTCATTAGAAATAAAAAAAATGGTACAGTAAATTATTACTTAATGTGGTTTTGATTTGACTAAACAAAATAGTTTGGTGGTTAAATTTTATTTTAATGACTCAAATAGACAGGGTGACATAGGAAAAATATATTAGTTAAAAACAGTTTTTTATTATCAGCTGCAAAATGATTTTATACAATTTGTTAAGTTAGCTCTTTTTCAAATGTAACCAGTTCGCTAGGGTTAGGTTGTACAAAATAAAAAGTTACTTAAAATCTTAAAGAGGCAAAACCATGACAGTTTATATTTGTTTCCTATAAATAACTAAGTGAAACATGTTATACTAGTTTTATTGGTTAAATTAAGAATACAACAATTAGTTTTTTCCCACAGGATGTTTTTGTTCCAAACCTAAACACAGTTCACCAAATATAAGTAATTTCTCATACTTTATATTAACACAGACCAATACCAGCTCTCATAACTTAAGTGGGAGGCTGTGTTCTTGTTTTTTGTTCCAGTTGATATTAAGGTAGCGAGAAATCGTCCTCACTCCATCTGTGAGCAGCTTACACACTGTGAACCCCCTATGGACAGCTTTAGCCCATAAAATATTAATGCTGGGATTCAATTCAACATTCCTGCTTAATCTTCTTGACAATTAGGGAGTTGCAGTACACACAATTAGCTTCGTTACACACAGTCTCAACAGTATTTGCTCCTGAGGGAAAATTACAAACTAGATACATTAAGGTGACCAAAAGATACACATTACAAGCACAGATTGACACTTGTGGGATTTGAGCATCAGTTTAAATGTGTGTTTTCTGATTCTTACCATGTCTGCGTTGATGGGGACACAGATTTCTCACAGTTCAGTGCATCCTCAGTGGGTGCGTAAGCATGTCCAGATCCCCTACCTGGCCTGATCCTGACTCCTGCCAGGACAGAGAAAGAGTCTCACTCCCATACTGAGACCAACACACCTGTTCACACAAATAACTGCCAGTAAAACATAAACTTCGGCCTGATTACTGATATATAAATCAAAATTACAGATTTTATTTGGGGTTTAATCTAATCTAAAGCAGGATATCAGTTTTGTAGCTGAGTTTTCATATTTAGTTCCTCAACAACAATTTCAATAAGATACACATTTTCAAGGTTTGGAAAGATTGGAAGAAAAACATTGTTGAGACCTTAAAAGTTGTGTATTGTAGAACCAAAACAGTTTTTAGCTTTACATGTTAAATGCAACACCTTTAAGTTTTAAATCCAAAATAATAAATCAATCTTGTACCACTGCTTTACTAAAAAATAGTTCAAGGCGAAATACAAGAGTTTACCTACAGTGATGCAACTCTTCTAGACTTAGAGAAATGAGGTATTTATTATCGCACTATGAATTTGAAGAGTATGCCATTACTTCGTTTAAAATGTTAACTAACTGTTATATTACCTTTCGTTTGTTTGGTTTTATATTTACCCTTAGAAACCACTTTATCCCTCAGGCGTACTTTTTCAGAAAGTTTTTCACCCAGACGTCCCGTTGGATCGTCACAGTAAACACTACAACTCCCGTTAAAGTTCTGAGGAAAAATAAACTCGCCATGATTGAAGTTTTTGACACTACAAACCGCCACTTATACGGCGGCGTAAAAAACGACATTACCCAGAAAGCATAGTTACTACCAGGAAGTGTGTCTCAAGTTTCCGTGGTCACCGCTAGATCGGTTCGCCGTTTGTTTCCTGCTGCAGAGAGTAGAGCGGCGTCGAGACTGACTGGAAAGACAGAACACCATCTCCTCCAATAACCACAACATAAAATGAAACTGTTAGCACTATCTTCCTCTCTCCATATCCGTTTCGCCACTGTTGTACTGCTGGTAAGCATCTTTATTTCAGCCTCGGACTGTAACGCTGCATTCAGATTAAGCTAATGGTAGCTGATAGTTAGCTGTTAGGTAACCCATGAAGGTCTAACAGCCATCAGACATGACTCCTAAACAGGCCAAGGTGCTTTTCAACATTACAAATTCATTTAATGTTAAGCCACTAGTAACTTTCTGGGAGGTTGTAACATATCCAGTTAGCATTAGGCGCTAACTGTGATAACAGAACTGACTATAAGAGTAAAGTAATTGCTAATTTTTCGAGCATTCTTAGCCGGTGTTTTATTTGTTCACGGTACTTATTCTGGCTTTACATTTGCAGTTTCACTTTGCATGAAGTTATTCTTGGATTCTTCGCGTGTCTCTGAATGATGCTCGCCGGTTGGTGAATTCCTCTGTTGTGGCTCATTCTTATTGGCTGGCAACCCGGAACTAGACAGAGCGCAGTTTGGCCTAAAATAAAACTTCTTTGATCTGCAATACTTTCATAGGTTTCAAAAGAATGTGTCCATTGTATGTCAATCTATAGCTGTTTAACATTAAATGCTCTAGGATCCGAAATAACTATTGTTCTGCTAACTTTCGTTGTAGAGGAATGACACAGTTACTTTGCTGTTATAACATTATATTGAAGTTACCGGTATTTACTTTGATTTAGGCTTCCTTTGTGAGATTTTTAATAATATAATTATAACGTAGTCATCATCATCATTGGGCCTAATTTTCTGAACTAAATGGAAAAGGCAGTGACTGCTGGTTTGTGTGTGAGCAGTTTTGCTGCCAGTTCTGGCTGTCACTGTTTAAAAGGTTGCGGTTCCCATTGTATCCTGTTTAAAGAGGATATTCAGTCATCACATATAACAGCAGATAAATAGATAAGTGTTAAGATAGTCTTTGTAAATTTGTAAAGATTTGAAACTAGGTAGTTGTGTTATTACAAAATTGTAAAAGGTGTAATGACAGTTTTAGCATTTTAAAAAAGAATTTAAAAATAGTGCAAAATTTGATGAAACAGTTTCATTTGTTCTTTCCTGCCATTTTTGTTAAAACATTAACCCCCTATTAAAATAGTTTAAGGCTACAGTGGTTCTTTTGGCTCTCATTTTTGTTTTTAGTTAGCAGGGATGTTTTTATCTCCATGCCAATTTATTTGATGAAGGACATGTTTATTTGCAGGGCTGCAGTTGGAGCTGAAAATCCCCAGTTTGTACATCATTATTACAATTAATTAATCTAGGTAACATAAACGAACCAACTGAGTATGTCTGAAAGATGAAGCTGACCACATAACAGCTGAAAGTGTGTTAGTGAATTTTGATGATTATGTTAAATAACTGTAATGTGATCTGTCTTTGAGTATTTTTGCTTTGCCAACAGTTTTAACAAGCAAAACAAACAAAATTGTTGATTTGATTATGCAGTGTGTAAATATAAAACAAATAAATGAATTTGAGAGCAACCTAACCCTGACCAAGGTGGAACTTTGGATGTTATTGGAATTATTTTTGGTATGTAATAGGTCTTTAGTTCTAATCTGTATTTTCATACAGACACATTGTCAGAAACGGTCTGACTGAAACGCAAAGAAGCCTACCATTGTGATACCTGCATGACTGCATACCTTGACTAAAGGATCATATCTTTACAAAGTCAAAAGTGAAGCCATAGGTGGTGTCCCTCTCTTTTAGCAGGTGCCAGTGAATTAACTTTTAATCACCTGCATACCTTTAAACCTGCAGTTCTGGTTTAGCTTTAGCTCACTGATACTAATTAATATTTTATACTTATAAAAAACAATTCAAATAATCAAGGAAGTAAAGTAAACTATAAATACAGTGATTTGAGCCACCAAGGAAGTGTTGAGAAAATAAATAAATACACACATTTTAAGTTCATTTGTTCATCCTTTGGGTGCTGGTCATGTTGTTGTTTTTAATATTTATTTATTACTTACTTCAATTACTGAAATGTTGCAAAATGTCATTATTCTGTCATTTTGAGATTAGAAATGTTTCTGCTTAGCTGAACAACTCTTCACAGCATCAAACAATCACTGTGTGCTTTGTAATTTAGATTTAAAAGACTGTGTTTTGCAATCCATTTGATTTTTATAGTTCAAAAATCATAAATTGTATGATTTATCGTAAAATTTGTGAAAGCTGATGCTTTGTGGAGTTACACTTTGCTGTGTTGACCAGCGTCTATTTGTGTGTCTTTAGGTGATGGGCCTCTCTACTCCAGGACAAGCAGAAATCATCAGTCTGGACTCAAACAACATTGATGATGTCCTAAGTAAAGCATTATTATTTATCTTTTTTAAGTGATAGAAAACTGAATAGTTTGTTTAATTTATGTTATCTATTTTACATGATAAATATTGTTCGTATACAGGGAAATTAGCATATAAAAGGGCAGATTAACTTCCTGATCATATGTTTCCTTGCAGATAATGCTGGGGTGGCATTAGTGAATTTTTATGCTGACTGGTGAGTGTTTTCTTTTGCTGCCATTTGACCCATGTGTATAATTTCAGTGTTTCTTATAAAAGAAACGGTTTCTTGCACAACAAATTAATAATTGGATATTAGTTAATTTTTTTCTCTAGCCATATTTTAGCCATACAAATTCTACCCCATTCTATTTAACTTCAGATCTGTACAGCTGTCTGAGATCATTCTATGTTTTGAAACTTTTTACAGGTGTAGATTCAGTCAGATGCTCCATCCAATTTTTGAGGAGGCCTCAAATATAGTGAGGGAGGAGTTTCCTGATTCCAAACAGGTGGTGTTTGCTCGAGTCGACTGTGACCAACATGGTGAGGATTACTTTCACGTAGAATTTTATTTTTTATCCAAAAAGAAAAAGGCTTAACTTGGCGACCAATCAGATGAACTAAAAACGGTTGTTAGAAGCAATAGCTTCACACATTTCAACTCTGCAGATACATGTCTGTACCAATACATTAGCACTTCTAAAATCTAAATTATCTTTGACTTTACACATGTAAATGATCATGTTTTGTCATTTTTCTCCATTAATATTGCATGACCATTTTTTTTAAAAGGTGTAAACTAGAAACACTTGAATATTATCTCATTTGAACTTGAACACAAAATGTGTTTAGTGTTTGTTAAATTATTGTACAAATGATTATTACTGTTCTAATCACTTTTTGTTGTTTGATTTATGCCTCACATTGCTTCAGTTTAAAACAGGAAATGAAAAAAGGTGCACGTACACACTCATAGTGTATTTAATGCACATGTGCACACAGAGATGCCCGATGCACCAAAGCTTGCACACACGTAAACTGCCAGCCTCAGCCTTTTGAGATAAAGCAAATTAAAGAGAATTATTGATGACCTGCAAACTGTTTGAAGACTAATGACAAAACTGCTGCTTCCTGTGAAGGCTGGAGGCTTAGAGACTCCCTGCAGGGAGATTGACACCTGCCACACACACACATACACTCTGTACACTCATTCACCGTGTGCAGTGAGAATATTTACTCTTGGCGGGGGGGACTGCTTTCATGTGGGAGATCAGAGCTCAGAGCTGACTGAGGGCAGTGTTTTCAGACTCGGCTTTAACTGCTTCTCATCCCCATGTGTTTTTACTTGCCTTCTTGCTCTTCATCAATTGATTTTGCCTTTCTTTGCTTAACTCCTCTACCTCTGTGTGCAGCTGACATCGCACAGCGCTACCGCATCACCAAGTATCCAACACTGAAGTTGTTCCGCAACGGAATGATGATGAAGAGGGAGTACAGGGGTCAGAGGTCAGTTACTGCCATCGCTGACTTTATCCGCCAGCAGCAAGTCGACCCAGTTAAAGAGTTACACTCTATGGAGGAGGTTAATACTTTGGATGTAAGTGGCAAAAACGCACACTCTGTTCAGAAACCTACAAATCAAACACAGTTTGTTTATTTACAACTTTGTTTATTCAAACAGAGGAGCAAGAGAAACATCATTGGGTACTTTGAAGCAAAGGGCTCCGATAACTATCGCACGTATGAAAAAGTTGCAAACATCCTCCGAGACGACTGCACCTTCTTAGCTGCGTTTGGGTGAGACACGGCACCATATTTAGGCCTGGTCATTGTTTCAGTTCTGTTTACATTCAGATTCCTGACCTTTACTGTTACAGTGCTGTATCAGCGTCTGAGCGCTTCAGTGGAGACAATATAATCTACAAACCAATGGGCGACAGCGTTTCTGACATGGTCTACCTCGGCTCACTCACCAACTTTGACCTGGCGTATGCGTGGGCGCAGGACAAGTGTGTGCCTCTAGTCAGGGAGATCACCTTTGAAAACGGAGAGGTTTGTTACCTTTCTTATACATGAATACTGCTGGGAGATACTTCATTTTTTTACTATTAAAATTGAATTTTAATTGTATAAATGTGTACATTTAAATAAACCTGTATTATTTTATACTTTGCTTCCAAGCAGTAGGCTTTCTTGTTATCTTTAAAAGGGATTTTAATCAATATTTCTTTTGGCTTTCTAGAAGGTCTTTCAAGTTTTCCTTTTGCAATTGACTGTCTTTTCTCTCATTTTAAACCATTACCTGTTTATGAAGCTACTTCACTCTTACTGTATATTCATACACCACTGAGGCATAAAAAACTTGAAAACTGAAGTGATGAATCAGTGTTGGCTTGCCATAACACACAGCATCATCTCTTAGGTCTCTGCTGGGTTTCTTTTCCCTATTTCTTAAAGACACACTTTCAGATATGGCTCATCTGCTGTAGATAGTTACTTTTGTGCTTGACACTTCTCCTTTGTCCTCCACTTGACCACTTGCGTAATATGCTGTCAGGTACAAGGGCTGCATTAAAAACCATAAAAATCTGTCAGAATACAAAGACAACCCCTGAAATAAAAATTGGCTTCTTGGAAGCAAAGTATAAAGATATCAGAGGTGGTTTAAATCCTTAGCACAGTGGTGTATGTACTTAGCCTGGAGGATAATCATGGAGTTTGTGGTTTGTTTATCTGCTAAGCCACACAAAAGGCCCAGACTCCATCTGTCTCTGATGTTTTCTGTGGGTGATTTCCAGGAACTGACTGAAGAAGGACTCCCCTTCCTCATCTTGTTCCATCTTAAAGAAGACACAAGCAGCTTAGAGAAGTTCCAACAGGAAGTTACTCGCCAACTTATCAGTGAGAAAGGTGAGTGCATGTTAGGAATTTAAATTGTATCCAGCAATTCGTTACACAGCCCTGTGAGCTGAGTTTGTGATGTCGGCGTGTCCTCCTCAGGGTCTATAAACTTCCTTCATGCGGACTGCGATAAGTTCCGCCATCCTCTGCTCCATATCCAGAAAACTCCAGCTGACTGTCCTGTCATTGCCATAGACTCATTCAGACACATGTACGTCTTCCCGAATTTCAACGACCTCAGGTAAGTGCTTTGGTCTTTTAACAATACCGCTCTATTAAATCTTCACTTTGAATTAAAGGTGCTGTAGGTCATTTAGAAAACAAATTAGCTTAAAACATTTTTTATGCCTCTTAACAACTTTCTAACATAGTATAGCTGTATGTGGCGATAAAAAAACTAACTAACTAAAGTGGTTCCCTCGCATTTGTCTAAAAACCTCAGCCAATCGTATTCAATTGACAGGCCCGCTTCAATTTGTGAAAAAATACCAGTCCCCCCCCCCCCAAAAACCACGTTTTCAGTTAGCAGAAAACAAAAAACGTTTGGACGTAGAAAAAGGAAAACCAGAGAGAACATTGGCATAGCGTTTCAGTGACTGGTGTTTTGCACTCACTTGTTAATGTGGTAATGCATATTCCCATATTTGGGGGGGAAAGAAGAATAGGGATTATAGCCGACAGGAGGGGTGAGAGTTCTGGAACTGTGTTAGCTAGCTATACCTAGCTTGTTTGCAGATTACCAAATACAGCTTTAAACAAAAAATGTTTTAAAAAAAAATAAAACTTGGCCACGATTACTGTTGCACTTTTTGAATTAATCATTATAGTTTCTAATAAAGACACATTCAGCATTCCTTTGAATAGTTTTGAGGAATTATTGATCTAATAGTTATAAGCTATGCAATATATCATTCACCTCTACATGTAATTGCTCATAATGAGATTTGCTCATTAAATAAAGTCAATTTTGTTAAACACACACACACACACACACACACACACACACACACACACACACACACACACACACACACACACACACACACAATATAATCCGCTGTGCATTTAACACCAGAGAAATGTCACACCTCCTAAAATCTTTCCTTTATGAATGAGCCAGGACACTGGAGCTAATGTGACATGATTTGGCACGTGCAATAAGTGCTAAACTAATCCGGTCTAATCTAATTTAATCTTATTTATTCTGCCCCCCACCGCTCAGTCCCCCCCTGAACAATCAGGGTCTGATCAGATAGACAGAAGCCCGGAGGACTGACTGGCCCTCCACAACCTAATTACATCACATCACTGCTGCATGTGGCACACAGCTTGTAATTACATTAGCACAGGGTATGTTGTAAATGTACATATACATGTTTGTTTGTGTGTTCTGTTCAGACATACTCAGCTCTGACTCAGAACCGGCGCTGCCCGTTTAACAGGGTTACAAAGTGTGACCTGTCGTCAGTGAGAACAACTCACAGGACAGTGTTGAATTTGATTTATGCTTCGTAATAATAAATCTGAGGGAATAATGTCCTCTGCTGCCACATGTAGTTTGGTCCCATGATGTTGATTAACTCTGACCTGCTTTGTAGTTCGAGCAGCTCACTCTTGGACACAGTGTGTAGAAATGTCTCAAAGAAATGGGTGAAATTTTTGTTTTTCACTCTTTTAGAAATCTTTTTGTGACTTTTTTCCTTCATAAATTTGAAGTAATGCAGGGGAATAAACTAAACTTTGTGCGATAGTTTTGTTTTATGACCTGCTCATGATTTTGTTTTCGTCTCAGTTTTAGCCTGCTAATTTAAACGATCCTGCTAAGTCCTAATTGTTTGTCCAGACTCTTTGCATAATAGTTTGTCCTTCTTTTCTTCCCCTTAGCATTAGCGGTAAGCTAAGACAGTTCATTTTGGATCTTCACTCTGGTAAGCTTCACAGAGAGTTCCATCATGGTCCGGACCCCACAGACAGCACACCTGGACAGGTCAGTCAGCAGCCTCTGCAGACTCACTGAAAGCATATGCGAAATATTAAAGTTTGTGTTGAACTTGATTTGATATCCTCAGGAGGAGACGGGAGGAGAAGTGGCCAGCAGTCCTCCAGAGAGCTCATTCCAGAAGCTGGCACCAAGCGAGACCCGCTACACCATTCTCAGTAGGGACCGTGACGAGCTGTGACCCGAAAAAGGCCTTGCAGCAATCCTGTGACTCAATGCCACGCCCCGGGGTCAGGGAGGGGGTTCGGGTTGGGACAGGCCAGCGGGACAGAGCAGTAACACCCAACACCCTTACTGGAGAAAGAGACAAGAAGGAGAACGAAGAGGAAAAGAACCTGAAGGAGAGTGCAGTCCATGTTGGAATATCCTATATTTTCATAAATCTTTCACATACGGTTTTTATTTTGATTTAAGAGGAGAGGGGGGTTTGAAAGAAGTAAATGTTTGTGGGGGTTGGGGGCATTATGACATCAAGAGAAGTTTACTTTTATTTTCTTGAAAGTTGTAAATATGTTTGTGCTACATTGGAATTACAATGTCGGTCTAAATTAAATGCAGAGTTTTCTTTATTTTTTATCTCAGTTTTCTTTTTTTCCTCACCCCAGTTTTTGTCTGAAGAACAGAACTGTATCCTCACTCCAGCTGTACGATTTGTTATCTGTGGGTAGTCCAGTTCAACCTGTCTGACGCTTGTTTAATCTGACTGACCTCATGGCTGCATCTCAACATGACCAACAACAACAACAAATTCATTTCTCTAGTCTGTTTGAAGTAGCTTCATCTTCACATCATCTCACCACAATGAAGGAACAGAAAAACCCAACTGAGGCGTGAGACAAGAGACTGATCTACTGCAACTTTCTGAGGTCTTCTCTCCCTGGTAGTTTTGTTTCATGGCTTTGGATTACGTCTCATACAGTGCTTAAAAAAATAACTAGAATCTTTTTATATTTTACTTTTTTACAATACTGTGCCACAATGGATGTGATTAGTCTTATTTCCCCCCCATCACCAGTTAACATAAATAGCATGTTTGAGAGGTTTTGACCTTTATTCTAAATTCTGTTGTTTGGTATCATCCTCACTTCCTGGTGAACGCAGCCTCTTGTTATGTGGACGCTTTTGGGGTTTTAAGATTAGAGCGAGTCAAATGGACTGAATACTGATCCAGGGTGCCTGTTGTTAAATGTCATCTGGGATTAAAAAAAACACTCCCCAAATTGTTTATATATTTTATTTTGACCCAATTTAATATGTAATTAAAAAAAAAACACCATTTGTTAATCGGTGTCTCAAAGACCCTACATTCAGAGTTGGACACTGAATTGCCAAAAGACCTCCAAGTTGTGTTTCTAGGAGTTAAAAGAAAATATCTCTTCATCATGTACTTGAACATTATCTTGAATTGATGTAACTGTTGTTTTTGTTATGTGCGTCATCATGCCGGGGGAGAAAAAACACTACGGTTCTCCATGTGTTTTAAAGACGACGGGGGGAAAACCCATGTGGAAATTAAGTCTGACACTTTGAGTTCTTTTAAAACTGCTTTTGTCTCTTTATATGTTTTTGAGGTTTTGGACTTTTTTTCTGAGAATCCCAGAAGTGGAATTTAGACGAGTTATAGGGACTCTTTGTACCGTGTGCCCTGTCTTTCCATATCAGCCAACAAATACCTGCACAGTTCCATATCAGCCCACATACAGAACAATGAGGGGGGGGGGGGGGGGGGGGGGGGGGGGTGATGCCATTTCTAAATCAGTCATCTCAGAGGTGAAGGACAGCAAAAAAAAAGATAATTAAAAAAACATTTTACAGATGCTGTTTGTCGATGTCTGAACAATATGCTGTTGTTTAATGTTCCGTTTATTCTCTGAATGACTGTTGAATAGAAACCTTTTATTTGGCAGCAGGAGGCTAATATTCAACACAAACCAACTTCATACCTTCCAGTCTGAATTGGGCTGGAGGTTGGCACTTTACAAGTGCAATAAATTTGTAACATAAATATAAGAATAGAAGAATTTCTTTGAACTCAAACCAGTGTCACTTTAATTCATAAAAATATTACAGAGAAACATGAAGTGAAGATAAAAAATCCAAGAAACAAAAGGCAGTTTGTGCTTTTATGTTCAGGTTTCATGAGCTGAATTTGACACAAACATTTGCTTTAATATCATTATTAGTAAACAGATCTACTTAAAACCACTTCAGTTTGACCAGCTAACTCCAAGCTGTAATGTTAAATGCTTTGCTGCTGTATGTAAAACCATTAACTCTCCACAGACACCACTCTCACCCAAAAGACACATTTAACTCCCAATTAAGGCTGTTATATAAATGTTTGACAAAGTGCTTGGTAGCAGAAGTGCTCAGACAATGGAGTCTCTTCAGGCTCAGAGGAGGTCAGGGCAGAAACCGTTTGGTCATTTGTCCTTGCTCTGTTCCGGTTCCTCCACTGACACTGCCGTCACCTGCTTCATCTGCTGATCCACATGAGCTCGGTGGTGCTTCTGGACCAGGTTTCCGCCCGCAAAGCCCAGGACTCCCCCTCCCAGAGCGGCTGCCACTCCTGCAGCTTTGAATCCAGCCAGCAGGCCGAGCGGACCTCCTAACACGCCGCCCAGCAGCGCCCCGGCAACCGGCAGCACCGCCAGCTTGTATCCCACCGCCTCAAGAGACAGGCAGAAGAGACGCGTTCCAGTTTAATTTAACACACACACACCTTTAGAACTTTGTGATAGAGTTTGTATGTGTCTATCCTTTCATGATTACGCATCAACCCACTGAAGGTGGAAGGGAAAAAAAAGACACATGCCTGCATGTGTAAATGTAAATGGATTCTTCCACAGCTGCATCAAAGTATTTTCATTATCTTCATTTAGAAGAAATCAGAGAGATGTGGGCTGTGTGTTATTACAGGCGTTATCATCAGAGTGGAAGGTGCTTTTTGCTGATGGCAATTAATGATTGATTCTCTGACCATCCTCACACACACACACACACACGGACACTCACTTGATTAACACTTCACCATTAAATTAATCTAGTTCAAAAGCTAGCATTGCTTGTCCACACCCCTGTGGCAGTTGAGGGAATTTTAATTTCATCTGAGCTGAGTTAAAAGGACTCTGGCTATAGAGGTTGTGGAGGATGGAGGAAATGAGGGGTGTGTGTGTGTGTGTGTGTAATACTGTTTGACCTGATTACAGATTACAAGCTTTCAAACACGTTAAAACATCTGAAACTCTTCTCATCTGCTTTATCTCTTCTCAGCCTTCATCTAGCGCGCGGCCCACTACATCTAGCAGCGACCTTACAGAGAGGGCGCTCTTTGTTTGCCTCCACATATGGGTACATGTAGTTTAAACAAACCATTTACAAGAAATTATTATTAAAAAAGATCAAACATAAAGTTTAAAGCAAAGGTGTGTCTGCATTACATTAAAATGTTTTCGTTTATTCTTTTTGGAAAAGTACAAGTTGGTCTGGGTTGTTTTTGTCATGACTGTAAATATCTAAACACACTGAGGATGGACTTAAGTTAAAAGACCTGTAAGTTACAATTAAAATAACGACGTACTGGTTCGCATTGACAGATCAGGTTTTTGAAGAGATTCTGTCTCCTTTTCAAAGGGAATCAGATCTAAAGACATAGCTTACGCATATTTTGGCCGATATGTATCATAATAATTAGTAGCAAACAGTCCTATAACAATAAAGAATCATCATCCCATTTTACTTCCTTCATAATGCCAGATTCATAAGGCTGTAACTGTTCAACAAACATTAGGCATTATGTCCACCAGTGAGTCCAGACCTTAAGGAACAGCCCAGTGCTTCAGAAGTTCTTTAGGAAATGTATTAACAATTAATACTTCTAATAACCTCAGTCTGGTGAAATAGAGATTAGTTCTGACTGATGAGCTGATAGCTGGTCCAAGCAGACTCTAATCTAAAAAATGTTGCATGTGAAAGTTCCATCCATCCATCCAGCTTCTGTAGCCGCTTAATCCTCCACAGAGGGTCGCGGGGGAGCTGGTGCCTATCTCCAGCGGTCAAGGGGCGAGAGGCGGGGGACACCCTGGACAGGTCGCCAGTCCATCGCAGGGCCACACAGAGACGAACGAGACAAACAACCACACACCCACTCACACCTAAGGACAATTTACCAGCCCAATTAGCCTGACAGTCATGTCTTTGGACTGTGGGAGGAAACCGGAGTACCCGGAGGAAACCCACGCACGCATGGGGAGAACATGCACATGTGAAAGTTGCTTTATAAAACTATATGGCAGCAAAGTTTGCATTTCAAGGTTATTTACTAAATATTCTGTGGTTATTTGCAGCAGAAATTAGTGACAGAGATTGTTCAGTTCTAGCTGAAATATATTTCTGCTAGAATTAAACTCTGGTTCTACAGACTCAGATTATCCAAAGAGCTTGATATTAATTTTTGTAATTTTTCTTATTTTTATAGAAACACACCGAATACCTTTTTAAAATCTTTCCACTGGGATGAGTTGAAGTTTGAAAAATGAAAACAAGTGATTCATTCTGCAGATTACAGAGAAAAAGTTCAACTTTTCAAGTGTGTAATAAGTGTGAAGGGCAGTGACTCGTCCTGACTTACACTCAGAGCTGTGTAACTGACAACGCAGCTCCTGGAAAACACTCACACACTCATCCAAACCTCTCCACACACATGCAGAAACATGTAGACTCTTTTGTTAGCCCTCTTATCCCACCTCTTTATCACTCCTCCTCCCCTCCACTTCCCATCTTCCCCTCTCTTCTCTCTATTTCCTTAATTGCAGCTTTTCTCCGTATTCGAACAGATCAATAGGGACAAACGCTGTGGAATGGCTGGGAGGCAAAGTGCCATCGATCCCTCCATCTCCCAAACACCACACTCACACACACATCAGATCATCAGGACATAAACACACAGATACACACACACACCTTCCCCAGGCTCTTGGTCCCCTCCTCCACGTTGGCTGCGGCTGTGTTGACGTTGTCCTCTATGCTGTCAATCTTCTCCTGCTGGGACTGATGCATGAGGGGGGCAAACACACACAAGAACACATTAACACACACTCATAAGCGAGCACTGACACATATGAATGCGCGTGTGAAAAAGCAACCACCTGTTGTGAAGGAGGATTTACTCTTACCTGTCTGAAATCTGCTCGACAGCACAAGTTAACCCAGGAGAGGTTTGTGTGGAGGGTGTAAACCAGGGAGGATTTCACTGGGAGTTACTCATACAGAGAGAGTGTGTGTGTGTGCCATTGTGTGGGTCTCATGAAATATTCAGAGTGGCAGCTGTCTCTCTCCATGTGAGGATTGGACAGACACAGTGGCCAAACAACAAACAGAGCACTTTGCTTCTTCTTCTCCTAATCTTTCTTTAAAAATCTGAGCTAAATTTCTCACAAATTACACTCTGCTTTTTCAGCTTCTTTAGTGCAATGTATTTGTTAAAAATCCCATTATTTGGTGACAGAGTCAGAGATCTTACACCCATCCCAGCAGAGGACTGCAGTTTTCCACTTGCTTCAGATTTACGTGAAGCTATTTTGACTTTTTCCATTTTCCACAGTGTTTTTCAGACTTAAAAGTTAAAGTTAAGATCCAGATTTTAAAACTCAGGAAACAATTATAACAGGACTCAAACTGTTACGTTTATTTATTTTTGTTGACCAAATGAAAGTAAAAGACCGTCCAGTTAATATCTTCAGGGTCAGAATGCCACACATAAACTAGATCATGAATGAATTCATTATTACAGCTTCAAATTGCTTTCATTTTCTCTAATATGTTTTGTAACTTGACTATAATGTAATCTTATAACTGAGTGTGTTTGGTTTCTGCAGATTTTAAACATTTGACAGCTGTTGTTTTACAATGAGACATATAAACGACTCTTCATTTAATGGTTGATTTAATAATGCGTGTGCTAGCTTTAATGTTAGGAGAGAGCTCTAAAAGACAAAGAAAAACCAGACATAGGCAGAGAAGCTCACAAACAGCCCCCAATGTGACGCATGTACAGACATAAACAAAAACACAACCACACACTCACACTCCCTCAGTATTTCCACTGTGGCTGAGCGCTGGAATATTGCTCCCCTAATGGCGCCTTTCACCCATGAGACACCACAACATGTCTATGCTTTCTGCCTCAACCCTCCTTGGTGCATCAGGGTTTTTTCCACACTAACTATGTCTTCACTTTCTCTTTCGCTGTTAATCTCTCCTTCACTCAGCCTCCCTGCTCCTCTCCCTCCATCCCTGAGGATAGTGATAATCTGAACCGTCTGTTCTCCACCTGCTCTGTTGTATCCCTTGTTTCCCTCCTCTCTCCCTGCTGTCCTCCCACAAATCCCTCCTCCCTTCTCATCATTCAGTCTCTCCCCCTGCCTCATTGGAGGGCCTCTGGGGCCCTAGAAGCGCTCCCGAGCTGATCTGTGTAACCTCGTTTCAGAGGAGCCTTTCCAGGCAGCAACACGAGTGCACGTCGGTCAAATACACACAGCTTCCTGGAAACGCTCCGGGCGAGCGGCCTCTGTCACATCGAGTCCGTTCACGGGGCTGGCTGTGCACACATGTATGCTGAGAAGTGCATGCACTGTGGAAATGTGAATGTAGAGTGTTAGTACTTACATGGACAAGGAGGGAGAACTCCGTCACTAAACCACTCAGCTCCTTCAGGTCCTGAGGGGGGAAAAGATGTATTTATTTTATTGAGTTACTTATCACACAAATCTACAGTTATAACAGACCATTCATGGGACTGATATTATCTAATGAAAGAGAATGTATGAAACTCCAGTTCAGTGTACTACCGAGTAGGGATAGAAGCTACAGAGATTCTCAGACCTCCCTCTTCTCCTTCAGGGAGGAAAATCCTGAAGCCAGCAGAGATTTAACCCACCAGCAAGTTCTGATATACCTTATTTTATTTAATGAAGTCAACACAGATGTTTTTTTTTTATTCCATTAGACATGGGAAGGCAAAAATGTTTTTAAAAAAATCAATCTGATGATGGAAATAAAATAAAGATTTATTACCATAAATGAGGGCTATAAAGATTTTTGGTCTTGATATTGTGCTTGATGGTTTATGGTGAATTACATGATATTAAAACATTATTTATGGTGTTAATAACAAAGTGTGCCTGCTGTGAAAATGACTCAATGTTTGTTCACATACAGGTACAATATCATGAAAAAGTTCAATATTTTTTGTCACTCATTTCAGAAAGTGAAACTCATATATTACATATATAGATCCATTACTCACAGAGTGAAATATTTCAAGGCTTTATTTCCTGTCATTCTGATGATTATGGCTATAGATAACAAAAATCCAAAATTCTGTGGCTCAGAAATATGAATATTATATAAGATCAGTAAAAAAAGATATTTTAAACGGACATGTCAGGCTTCTAAAAAGTCGGTTCATTTCTATGCTCTTAATACTTGGTTGGGCTTCTTTTTGCATGAATTCCTGCATTAATGCAGCGTGGCATGGAGGGGATCAGCCTGTGGAGCTGCTGAGGTGTGATGGAAGCCCAGGTTTCTTTGACAGCAGCCTTCAGGTCATCTGCACTGTTGGGTCTGGTGTCTCATCTTCCTCTTGACAATCCTCATAGATTCTCTATGGGGTTCAGGTCAGGCCAGTCTGCTGGCCAATCAGAGCTTAGTACCACCATGGCCACTGAAGCAGCTGTTGGTACCTTTAGCAGTTAGGGAAGGTACCAAATCCTGCTCAGACTCACAGGCTGATCACCTCCATGCCATGTCACATTGATGCAGTAATTAATTACAGAAAAAGGCACGTTTTATGAGTCTACGTTTGGTTGAACAGAAGGCGATTGCTATCACTGAAAAATCCATTTCGGAGCCTAGGGGTTACAAACAAGTGAAGACTGATTACTTTATGTCCCGTAGTTTGTTCCAGGTGTGTTTCCATATCTGTGTTCTTTTATTAGACATGTCTTTGGATCTGCTGGTAGTTGTGGTCTCCCTTTATGAGCTGCACCACCAGTGTTTTTGTTTGTTTCATTTGGTTTTCTGTTTGAACTAAAAACTTTAAAAGTAAAAAACTCAAACTTTTGATTTTAATTAAAGACCCTACAGTCCTTGAAGGAATGCACATCACCTGCTTCATTTCATGCTTGTTTTTAACTAAGATCAACATCTAATGTTGAGAAATGATGGGAGTAATATTAGTTTTGGTCAAATCTTGACAATAACATAATTCTCAAACTCATGCAGGAGCACTCAAGACTCAAGAGTAAGTGATGGGGAAGACTCTCAGCTACTATTGCACCAAATTTTAGGTCAACATCTGTAAAATTGACAGAACTGTCAATATAATCCAGACCAGATGTAAGAACAATGACCAGAAATGTTGCACGGTGAACCTTTCAGCCATTCATACCTCTTCCAGGTTCTCCCAGGACTCCGCTGCACTTTGATCAGCAGGGATTTCTGGAAGCTGAAGCTGAATCTGCCTGTCTGACAGTGGCTCCTCCCCCGCATCATCAGCTATGTGGCAGCTGGATGGATGTAAGGCCGATGGTGCTGCAGAGGTAGGCTGAGGTGCTGGGTTAGAGTGCATAAGTAGAAAGTCTTGTGCAGCGGCTGACGCTCTGTTCCTGATTGGCTTTACCAGAACCTCCAGAGCCTCGGCGTCTTCAGGACGAACCCGACTGCACAGCTTCTCCATCTCTCTGATGTTAGCTCTCAGCTGCTGCAGGAGGACAGGAGGGAAACAGAGTTCTCTGGATGAAATCCGTTGCGGACAGACCAGTAATTGCTTAGATATATGAAAAGTATTGAGATTCCTGATTAAGAACACAAACAAAACCTGTGGTTAAATACCGCTGTCACCAGTAAAATCTGCCTGAGACAGGATGAGTATAAGTAGCAGGAAAATAAAATCCCTAAAAATTATTGCCCCTATTTAGTATATTGACCAAGTTAAAAAGAAATATTTATGGTGACATAGCCCTGTTTATCAATGTGCAGTTTGTGTGTGTGTGTGAGTTGATGAGAGCTTAATAAGCTTTAGATTTGAGGCTGGGGGAACATGAGAAATGCCCCCAGGGTGACAGGAGGATTACATCGCAGCCATCAGCCCTGCAGGCCACAGCACGACCCGAGCTCAAGGGGTCAACATGCTGCCGATAGCACATTCCTTTAATTACAGAACATGAATAAACATACATTCACCCCATGTCTTCACATGAAGATGAACGTGTTAACCACCTGGCAGCCTAGACACCCAAACACACACAGAAACAGACCATCCAAACTCATGTGAATAGTAAATATTTTTGATAAAACAGCTAAGATGTCCCTCCTGTGTCGGAGTGTTTGCTGATGCGATTTAAGGTGTGGCAACGAAGTCTGGATGAGTCTTCCTCTTGAGGGCTTCCTCGATGCTGAACAAGTGAGAGGACGTGTCAATCATTCAGCAGGGTGAGAAATCGCCTCTCTAAAGGGGCAATCAAAGGTCAGTTGAATAAACAGAAGACTTAAGATTTCAAAATTCACTAAACAGAGACAGAAAAACCCACCCATGATCCGTTTATCTACCAACTTGTATAAGTTTATCGATGGAACTTAAAGACACATGCACACACACATATACCAACATCTAAACCTGTCTACTCTGAATCAACGCCACGAAGACACGAGAAAGCACTCTGCGTGTGCCTCTGGAGGGTTTGTGGGGTAATGGTGAGAGGATAGGTGTGTGCCTGTTTGGAGTTATTTCACCTTCAGAGACACGGTGGCTTCCAGGCAACAACGTCCCCTGAGGCGTTTCACACCAGCCATGTGAACAAGCAGGCGAGTGCTCAACACACACAGGAGGTAGTCCATTTGAGGTTCAGGAGAAGCTCTTTTGTTGCCCTGATATTTTTTTAAGAATGATTTATTTTTTGTAAGAAATATGCATTTAGATTTTTGTTTGGAAAAAAAAAAACGGTTGCACCAAAATGTGTGTAAATAGCAGGCATCCTTAAACACTGCAAAATTTCAGTATTGGACCACAGAGAACTGACAAAAAGTATTGATATTATGTAGGTTTTTAAAATATTAACTCGTCTGTAGGGTGTTTATTTAATTAAAAAACTTTCCTTATATTACAGAGACATTGGTAAAAGTAAAGTGCAAAATGACAAATGTATTATAATTGTAATAATTTAAATAAATGTTTTGCACTTGCAGTCTGTAGAAAATCTTTCCTGTGTGAAACTGATCTATGATGTAAAAGAAGTTGAAGACCACTGATATAAAGGACAATTTCACTTATGTGTAGGCTGCTTGAAATTTCTACAATGGTGGACCTAGAAACCAACATAGAAGAATAGCCAGGGGGACAAACTATTCTTGATTTTTGAGATTGTTTAAAAGTTTGATTCATCGGGATACAAAAATGTTTTTCACTTCTCTTCAGTTCATTTGGAAAACTATATAAAAAGCTTGAGCCCTGATCACGGGGCATTTAGAGCTCCCGTCTATTTTGCATGACGAAGTTTTAACCAACCACGTTTAGTTGTTGTGTTTCTGAGCCAGCAAAGTCATTTCAATGGAGAAATTCTGTTTTACGTGATAAACAAGAGAACTTGAAGTCTTTTGTGTTCTTTAAGCTTTTCCCAGAAGCTGTGGTGGTCAAAACCACCAACCACATATAGATTTCTCACCATTGTGGCTGATTGAATGGAGCAGAATCTTGTTACTTTCTGTGGTAGGTGAAAGAAAGTCATGACCCACCATGTGCCTCTTCAGGTGATGCAGTTTAAATAGCCGTGCCCATTTCCTTACAGCTGTTTGAGATCGATGCTCTCAGCTATCAGGGCCTGTGACCATTTAAGTTGTATTAACAGCTGTTGACTGAACTGCAGTTTAAATATGAAGCAGACATCAAACTTATCTAAGAGAGGAAAGTATGCTTATTAAAAGCTAACTTTGTGTTTTTAATGTCTATTCATAGACTCAGATTATGAAAACAGACACATCTTCTTGTCCGATGTCAAAGATTAATTTCATTCTTTTACAACTATATTTTATTACTTTCCTAGCCTGATTTAGCATCTTTAGCTGTTGAAGCAAATCCTTTCACATGAGAGGATGGTGGTAAACCGACTTCTTTGGTTACATCACAGATAAGAACACTGAACTAAAAGTTTTAGAAACACCAAGTGACCAGTGTTTCATTCATTATTTTATTTGTGGAGCTCTTGTTTTTCATAATCCTACTGATGTCTGCTACTTCAGACGAAACAGAATTCAATTAGCTCCATGTTGTTTGTCACTGTTCAAAAGACATTTGTCTGTGAAAAAAATCTATTTAAACAGACTAAGACAGAAGACCGACTTTATTCCCTATACTTAGTAAGAACTGTCTGCATCTAACCCAATGAAGACACCGGTCTTTGATCTTCAGACTGGAAAACGTGATCAACACAAATCAGGAAACGTCAAGGTCTAAATGCAGTTGGTCACAAGGTTCAGACAATTTGAGCCAAAAAATACACTGAGCAGTTGTAGAAACCTGTATGTTCAAGATTTTCACGAGACAGTAAGTCACCTTATCATCTAACACAGGTGGGCAATTCTAGTAGTTGACTATCCTGCATGTTTTAGATGTTTCCTTGCTTCAACACACCAGAATCAAATGGTTAAATCATCTCCTCAGCATGTGTAAAAGTTGAAGTTACAAAGATAAACATAGTCAATATCACTCTGTCTCAAGGAAACAGCTTTGGAGTCAGGATGTCTACTAATGTTGTGAAAACATGATTGTTTGTGACAACATTGTTGTGTTTTGGTATCAGATTGTTGCTATAGACAAGAAATATAAGGATGGTTGTTACTCAGAGACCCAGATTACAAACACTGTCTGATCCATTTAAAACTGACATTATGATTGTTCAATTAAATCTCCCAGCTGTCAATCCTTAAGTCCCTTGTTTATTATGAAGTGAATAAATCCACAGCACTAATGGTGAATCAGCAAGAACATACCAAGTTCTGCAAAAATCTCTTAATGATCAATTCACATCAGGTGTGATGAAGCAGAGAAACATCAAAACCTAGAAATGCACAGATTCTATTTGTCATTTATTTTTAGCTGATACTGTTTTCTGATTCTTGTACAGCTCTGAATACCAAACTGCTACCAAATTTAGCCAATTCCAGTTTATCTCAATGACTTATAATGAACAAAACCAGTTTTCTATAATTACCAGTAACTTGAAAATTGTGATAATTTAAAAGAGAGCACGAGTTAGTGCCTTGCAATGGTGAGTTCAAAAAGTGCAAAAATCAAAGGCTTTTTGCACTTTTTGATGCAATTGTGCATTTACAGAATTTGATTTTGATTGACTTTTGAGTTTCAGATCAGCTGATTACTGATTAAGCCAGTTCTGCTTAATATTGGCTGATTTGTGAAACATGCAGCATTGTAGCCATCGAGGACTGGACTTGCCTACTTTGGCTCTAACCAAACCTGACATTTACAATTTTAACCTATGACATAGGTTCCTTCAAGTATCACTTTGTAGTTAGCAATTATGGCAAGGAAAGTTAGTTAAACCATAAATCCAGTCCTATAAATTTATAAGGGATGTTGGGCCTGATCAAAGGACTCTGGAGTCATAGGAGGCCATATGGGAGCACAAACAGAGGAAACAATGAACAAAACTGAGCACTTTTTTAATTAAATTAAATAGAAAATAAATAAATAAAGTAACTCAGTCTAGTTTGTCTTTAGCCCTGTCTAATATGTCTGTTATGGGTTCATTCAATGTCCCATTTGTTATGGCCAGTCAGGTCAGTATTTGTTTGATCCTTTGGGTTGGGACTCACCATCCAGTCCTGGAAAAGTGATCCTTTCTTCTCTGCAGCACTGTAGGTTGAACAGTGAATGCACCCACAAAAACACCTGACCGATGCTACACCAGGCTAGAACAAGGATTTCCAAACTCCAATCTGCTCAAACCCTCACCTCGCCTTCTTCCGCTTATCCGGGTCTGGGTCGCGGGGGCAGCATTCCAAGTCGGGCAGCCCAGGCCACCTTCTCCCCGGCCAAGTCCACCAGCTCCTCAGCTGGGACACCCAGGCGTTCCCAGGCCAAACTGAAGATGTATTTCCTCCAGCTTGTCCTGGGTTGAACTGGGGGCCTCCTGCCAGCAGGACATGCCCAAAACACCTCCCGAGGGAGGAGTCCAGGAGGCATCCTGACCAGATGCCCGAACCACCTCAACTGGCTCCTTTCGATATGGAGGAGCAGCGACTCTACTCCGAGTCTCTCCCGGATGTCTGAGCTCCTCACCCTATCCCTAAGGCTGAGCCCGGCCACCCTGCGGAGGAAACTCATTTCAGCCACTTGTATCCGCGATCTCGTTCTTTCGGTCATTACCCAAAGCTCATGACCATAGGTGAGGACTGGGACGTAGACCGACCGGTAAATCGAGAGCCTTGCTTTCTGGCTCAGCTCCCTCTTCACCACAACTGATCAGTTCAGCGTCCGCATCACTGCAGACGCTGCCCCAATCCGCCTGTCGATCTCCCGCTCCCTCCTTCCCTCACTCATGAACAAGACCCCGAGATACTTGAACTCTTCCACTTGAGGCAGGACCTCTCTCCCGACCCGGAGTTGGCAATCCCCCTTTTTCCGGTTGAGAACCATGGCCTCAGACTTGGAGGTGCTGATCCTCATCCCAGCCGCTTCACACTCGGCTGCGAACCTCCCCAGCAAGAGCTGTAGGTCAGAGCCTGATGAAGCTAGGAGGACCACATCATCCACAAAAAGCAGAGATGAGATTCTCCTGTCACCAAACTCAACACCCTCCACACCACGGCTGCGCCTAGAAATCCTGTCCATAAAGGTTATGAACAGGACCGGTGACAAAGGGCAGCCCTGGCGGAGTCCAACCCTCACTGGGAACAGGTCCGACTTACTGCCAGCTATGCGGACCAGACTCACACTCCTCTGGTACAGGGACTGAATGGCCCTTAACAAAAGACCATCCACCCCGTACTCCTGGAGCGCCCCCCACAGGGTGCCCCTGGGGACACGGTCATAAGCCTTCTCCAAATCCACAAAACACATGTGGATTGGTTGGGCAAACTCCCATGATCCCTCCATTACCCTAGCAAGGGTAAAGAGTTGGTCCACAGTTCCACGACCAGGACGAAAACCACATTGCTCCTCTTCTATCCGAGGTTCAACTATCGACCGGACCCTCTTCTCCAGTACCCTGGAGTAGACCTTTCCAGGGAGGCTGAGGAGTGTGATCCCCCTATAGTTGGAACACACCCTCTGGTCCCCCTTCTTAAAAATGGGAACCACCACCCCGGTTTACCACTCCACAGGAGCTGCCCCCGATGACCACGCAATGTTGCAGAGACGTGTCAACCATGACAGACCTACAACATCCATAGCCTTGAGATACCCAGGTCAGATCTCATCCACCCCCGGGGCTCCGCCGCTGCGTAGTTGTTAGACTACCTCAGTGACTTCTGCCCCAGAGATTGGACAGTCCGTCCCCAGGTCTCACAGCTCTGGTTCCTCATAGGAATGCGCGTCGTGCATTTCTGCACTGCAGTGGGAGGGCGGGACAATTAACCTTATTGGCTGATGTGAAATCTGAACACACCAGCTATTGGTTGTTCAGTCCATCACCAAAACTTATACTAAAGGTATATCGTTACATTATTTTAAAAGACTTTTACCAGTATTTACATATATTTATGAATGTATTTATGAACTCTCTCTTTATTAACTCTTAATTTACTACTTTCTAATCTAATTATGAAATAAGATATGTAATCAATATTTATTCTAGCTTGTCTTTTTTAACACTAACAATCATTTGATTTTGTGTGTTTGTTTATTTAACAGAGCACTGGGATATACCTGAACAGTTCTGCTGGCATTGATGTGCTCCTGATGGAGACGGTCCCATTGCTGGCTTTGTTGATACTGTGAATATAAAAGGAAAAAGTTTTTACTTCTTCATCTGAGCTCTGAAAGTAACAGTTTGGAAGCAATGGTGCGTCCAGCCAGATTTCAGCCGTCACCTTCAGTATGTTGTTGTGGTGTTTCTGCAGCCTCTCCAGGTCCGTGGGTAGAGCCACTTTAATGAACTTGTGGATCGGTGCCTCCAGGCGCCTCAGTGTCAGCTTGTTGCCTTCCTCTGCCATGTGTCCCGCCGAGTGCCCACAGCCAACACCTCTGTGTAACTTCGACACTGCACCTGCTCGGCTTTATCTCACTGTGCCCACACACTGCAAATACCAGCAGAGCTTTGATTTATTAAGTACGCACATAAGATTTAATAAAGTCTGTGACACATGCAGTTCTGCCCACACAACTAAAACTGGATCCTGAAAAGATTAGTTAATATATTTATGTATGCACCAGCATCCCTCTGTGAAAGGAGTAACTGCAGTAGAAGTTATAGGATGTAAAGACAATCTAACAGTTATCCATGGTGAAACATCTATTCTAAGCTGACAGAAAACCACTCAGTTTAAGTTTCATAAATACATATTTTTGGACTCTAAGAATTTCACATTCTTGTTTTATTAGGAAGGTTTCTAGTCAAACCTATAGTCCGTAAAATCATTTAACGAATTAATGGGCAGCACTGTAAAGCAGTCGTTATACAAAACAGTATGAAACTAATGATAATCCTCAGATTTTTTGCTTTTTAACTTTGAAGAAATAAGCCAAAATCTTTACCCAAAAATGTGTTTGACTATGCACAATTAGGCAAACAAATTACTGATCTCAAACAGTCAAAATAAGAATACCAATAAGTAACAAAAACAATGAAGATCAACAATGATCAATAAATAGTTTTTTCCTTTCTAATAAGTAAGATGTCTCTAAATTATAGATTTAATTCATTTATTGTATCTAACAGAGTCAATCCATCTGCTTCACCAAGAGTCACTTCCATCGTAGACGTCTAACATCTTATACTGCTGTTTAACCTTTTATCTGTATCTGCTTCTAAAGGTCTCGTTTTATGCTTATCTAAGTGGACAAACCTTTGTTTAATCCTTTTGTTTGTTTTGAAGTGCTATAAATGAAAGTATTATGCCATCATCAAGTATTTTTTGGTTTAATGTTTACATTTCAGTTAGTGTGGATCGTATCTGGTAGTATCTTGTACCTCTATGTATTTTTACACCTTGCAAAGACAAGATGCAGCTCAGAAATCTTGTACACTGGAGAATAATTGGTTCCTGATGACTTTATGGTTAATTAAAAATAGTTTTTAGAGCTAATTTGTTAATTTTCCTCCCAAAGGCTTCTTTGTCTGCCGTCATAGTTTACATTTTCCATGTGTTTGCTGCAAATTCTCACTTATTCATAAAAAAAGCAATCATGAGTTTCTTTTTTTAACTACTTGACTCCTTTTCTTATTTTTTGACGATGCTTAATATTTCATCCAAAAATACTGAAATCTTCTCTGCTTAAAACCAAAATGTCTTCAAAAAATGAGAAAAGCTTCTCAAATGAGATGAGGTTTATACGTTTTTTGAATTTTCCTTGTTAAACTATTCAATTAATTAACAGAATCAGAAAACCTTTATTAAAAATTACTCATAAAGTTAATACCTGGCTTTAACACTCTTGACAACAGCAATCATTCATTTATGATAACTTGTAATGAGTCTCTCACATCACTATGGGGGAATTTTGTCCCACTCTTCTTTACAAAATTGTTTTAATTCAACCACATTGGCGGGTTTTCTAGCATGAAAGATTTGCAAAAGCAGTTTAGTTAGACTTAAGACTGAACTTTGACTAGGTTACTCTAAAACTTTTATTTTGTTTTGTAGTAACATTCAGCGGTGGACTTGTTGTGTTTCAGATAATTGCACTGCTCCGATAAACTGATGGCTGGACATTTTCCTTCAGGGTTTTCTGGTAGAAAGCCGAGTTCATGGTTACAGAAAGTTTTCCAGGCCCTGAAGCAGCAAAGCAGCCCCAGACCATCACACTACCACCACCATGTCTGAGTGATGTTTTTCTGAAATGCAGTGTTAAAGTAGCTTTGCAACCCTTTCCAGAATGAAAGGCGTCAGTGACTTTGTTTCTCAGCCGTTACCTAAATTCTTTAGAATGAGGCACTGTGTTGCTTTTTTTGTTTGTTTAGATATTTTAGCCTACCTCATGTTGTCGGACAGGTTCTATTGAAGTGATTTCTTCTTAATTCTACAGGTCTGGCAGTAATCAGGCCTGGATGTGGCTAGTGGAGCTGAACTCAGCTTTCCATATATTGTGGTTAATCATAGTTAATTCAGGATTTAACAAGGGAGACAATTACTTTTTCACATAGGAACAGGTTGGTTTAGGTACCATTTATTTCTTAATAAAATACTTTTTCAAAGCTCTGTCTCTGATTTTAAGTTTGTAAATCAAGGAGGGCCAAGGCCAAAACAAAAAACAAAAAGGAAAACTACAATTGTTCGTAGTTGCTTACAGGATTTCCAATAGTAATATATCGTATCCCCAAACGGTAACGAAAATATGTACTTGAAAATGACACATCTTAAGAAACTCAATATTACCTGATCTCATCTGTTTCAGTTTATTTGGAGGCGAATTCAGGTCAAGTCTGAACAGAAAGTGAAATGACTAAAACACATTCACTTTACAGACAGCTCATTAAGTGACTTAAAACAAATAGACTATCATAGTATGGCAGCGTATTAAGCTAACAGCTCCGAGCGTTTTTAAATAACTTTTAAAGCAGAGACAACTGCTAACATTTAACTAAAACTTACAGAACAAAACCCGTCACTTACCAGCAACAAAACTCCTCACGAATATAATTTACATCCACAACAGCACCGTGTGAGCCTCCATTCTGCTCAGAAAAGATACTTTCAGCGACATTTAGTTATTTTTAAGAAAGCTTTTATGTTTTTTTCCTTACAGAACTTGTTTATAAACAACTCTTCCCAGTGCTACCACGAAAAGTTTCCGACTTCAAACTGTAACCGTAGCACATTAATGTTCCTCATTCTTTGGTTCCTTTAGCTTGTTTTGGGTTTAAAATCACAACAGTACCAACCAGTGTGGCATTAAATTTGCTTTTTTAAATGAAAAATCTGATCTGTCCATTTATGATGCTAAGGAACATAAATACACGTAAACCAAAGTGTCAGTGGTTATTTTTGTGCACTTTTTAAAAATAACTTTATTGAACATGAATTCAAATGTACATTTATTTTTTCAACACTGTCACCTCAGCCTGACTAGTGTGTTCTTCCCTCTAAATAGTTTATTGTTAGCCTCAATGCTTTGTTACATTTTCAATTGTCGCTTTGAATAAAAGCGTCTGCCAAAAACATAAACATAACAAACATTTTTTATCATTAGTAATGAAGTCTCATTAAAGACAATTCTGCTCATGTGAAGAAAAAACATACAAAGGCACAATAAAGACTAACAAGATAGTTTCTCAGTAGAATTTGAAGGTTTTCTCAAAAATATTACTTAAAATATAAGAATAATATTTACAAACTTTAAGAAAAAATGTAAAAATGTGAGAAACACTGCTGATGTCAACTAAAATATTTTCCTTAAAATGAGTTTTTACCTAAAACAAAAGGAAAATGATGTAAAAAAAAAAAACACAAAACTTAAGTTCAGTTCCTTAAGCAACCCAACAAGTGGATGTGACTAAACCTTTTGTTGAGGTGTGGATTTCACCACTGAGACTTTTCTGTTATTTTGTAAAACGACAGTTAATTTCACAAAGTGCTATTTGAGAATTTAAAAAATACAATTATTTCTTTCAGCAACTATTGATGAATCAGTAAATATCAGTAAAGCTTTTGAGTTTTGTCTTATTTTTGTCAATTTGTTTATTGTGTTATTTTCATCTGGTGTTTTGTTTTGTCGTGCCTGAATTTGTCGTTTTTGTTCTGTTTGTGTTTGTTTTTTATGATATTGTTGTATTCATTTTCCTTTGATATCTTGTCCTAATTTCTCTTCCTGTTTTTGTTTTGTAGAGTTTGTCCCTGTTTACTCCAGTCCTCGTCTCACACCATGCCTATGGTTTGATGTTTATCTTATTTGTCAATAGTTTTATCTGTTCGATTTCTGCTATTTTCCTGTGCTTATGCTACAGATTCTCTCTCACTTCCAATTCTTTATCTTTCTTTGCTTTTGTGTTTTTATTTTTTACTCTGTGGTTTTATTTTGTCTGCAGCAAATTTTCAAAGATAATTTTTTGCATTTAATTTGCAGCTTTCGGTCTGTTTAGACCTCTGTTTAGATCCTCAACCTTCTACCACCTCTAAGTCAACTTAAGATTGTAAGTTATCTTTTTTAAATAATAAAATATTATAAAACACAAATGACTTTTGTAAGGTGTTGACCACCAGGATACAATAAAAAAAAAGATCTTTCCTACTCTCCATCTCTTTACACATTTTAAACTTTAAGTTTAAAAAACACACGAAGCTGCAATGCGCAGCATTTTTTATATATCACATTAAATGTGTGTCTTTCAAACTCATTCATGCTGCTTGTCTTTACCAAATTGGCTTGACCTTCTTAAATTAAATATAAAAATGTATAAAATCTGAATCTTTGACTCAACAAAGAAAATTTTGGAGAAAGTAAATTACTCAACAGTTAGATAAAAAATACAAAGAAAACAGAGTTAACAGTTGGTTTCTGGTTACCATTTCTTGCTGATCTTCAAACTTTTGCAAACATCAAATTTAAGCTCCTGGTCTTTTAAGTCACATATTTTTTTAAAACAAATGATTAAAATGTAAAACATTGAAATCCTAAGAGATTTTAAAGAAATTTGCTAAAAGTACTAAACTTTGGTCATTTCAGGGTCAGACATCAAGTCAAACATGAACTAGACAAATGATTCTTTTTGTCGCACATTTTACAGTCGACGTTGTCTGAATCCTGTGGAAAGTTACATTAAGTTATATTTTTGTCTGTGTTGTGTTTGGAAGACAGAACTGGGGTTCCCCCTCCTCTACTCTGAGATCAGTGTGTGTGAGTGGGTCTATCGCATGTTTCCACTTCTCTTCTACAGCACCTTTTACCTTTGACATTTAGGCCAACCCCCACACACACTCTTCCCCCAGCGGATGCTCCATGCGAGGGGCCACAGTAAAACACCCAGTCCCCGGCTACTGGGGATTTCCCCTGATGTTGTACGCACACTGGATGTTTGTGTGTTCTGTCCACTTTCGGGGGACTCCCAGACAGAGGGGGAGGAACAAAACTGACAGTGAAAGTTTAAATAACAAATCACCAACAACGTTCTATCTCTTGCTTCTGCTGTTTGTGTTTGAGGGGGCGAGAGAATGTGTGTGTGCATGCTTAGAACTCATCATGTGGTAACAATGATGTGTTTACAAAGTTATTTTGGACTCACCTCCCTCTTGAGGTCAAAAACTTTTACTTTAGTATTAAAAATCAAGGTGAAACTGGATTTAAACCAATAATTTGTGTCAAGAGTTGTTGCTGTTTAGAAACGAATGAAAGTAAGTGAGGCATTTTCTAAAGCGGTGGCACCACAACTGTGTGTGTGTGTGTGTGTGTGTGTGTGTGTGTATTAGGCCCACATGGACTCAGGTGTCATTTGTTTCAGTTTAATCCAGGAAGTTTATCAGCAGGAGAGGGAGCCAGCAGAGAGTTCTGCTCACGTTGCTCCTCCTGCATCTCACTGTTTTTATTGTGATTAGCCCATCCTAATGCCTGCAAGGATGCAGGTTGTTTTCACAGCAGTCATCTTGACATGTCATAGTAAGAAAAGCACAGCTGTTACTAATAACTTTAAAGATGGCTCTGAGGTGTTTCAGTTAGCTGTGACACAACAGTACCACTGCAACACTTCTGCTGCTATTAATGGATAGACAATGACATTTATTTTTCTGGTAAAGGGAAGTGTTTTTGATATTTTTGTGGCTTTCAGGTAATATAATCATCTTCATGGTGGTTCTGTTTTACACACTTTTCTCCAGTGTAGGACTATTTAATGTATTTTTTGCATGTAATATTTCTTAAAATAATCTACTTCCTGAAAGCAACATACTTATTATATAAGCAATTTTAGTGCATATTTGAAAAATGTTATTTTAAAACTTGTAATATATATATTTGTTTAGTTAAAATCTAAAAGGATTATAAGTTATGGACTCAGCTAGGAAATACCAGTCTTGAATGCGTGTGTGTGCGTGTGTGTGTGCATAATTATCACATATGTTCTGATGGGAGCTCTAATTAAGACTCCGGGTATCTGCAACCTGTCAGTACGGATCGATTGGCTGGAAGACTGACGGCTCACTGTGTGTATTTGTGTGACCATGCAAATCCAAGTGTGTGTTTTGGTTCTCGTGTCCCGTTATTGCACCTAAAACTTAGAGACGTTATTTAAACGGGGGGTTTGGGGGGTGCATTATTATATTTTTTGCACACACATGCAAGCACAAATTATCCCACTGAATTAAAAGTTGGTGTTATAGTATTTTTCTGCACATTATTCAAACACACAGACTTCACAGATAACACATCTACACGGAGTACAAAAATTGTTGCATTTCCTGCTTAAAATGATTTATGTTTTGGGTTTATACATTTTTTTCTCTTCTTTTTTCTCACTTCTTACACAGATGGATGGGTTTACTATTTCCCTACCAGTTGTTATCCATCACCAGCCAGTGTGAGAGAGTGTGTGTGTGTAGGTCCTCTCAGCATTGTGCAGGATGGCAAGTGAGTGATGGCAGTGACAGTATAGACGGCATGTGCTGTGAAATGTCACAGCAGCGATCGATGTTGTTTAACGAGGCTGGAGGCTGATCTGGACCTCATGCTAACATTAAGCTCTCCTCTCCGCACTCTTCCTTCCCCTCTTCACTCTCCTAATCCCCCCTTCTACTCTCAGAGAGAGCCCCGAGGGTCCTTCAGGGGAGAGACGAGGCCTTTTACCTGTCAGGAGGCTTTTGTCTCTGACAACACACACACACACACACACAATCATGTGTGCAAAATCAGCTCGAAAGCCTCTAAAATTATTCGAATCAAAACACAGGACGCAGTGGGTCAGAATAATCAGAACTAGTTTATGATTTCAAAGTGCTGAACAGAAAAATCCAGTGAACCAAAGAGAAAGAAAAAAAAAATATTGAACAGGAAACTCAAACCAAAGAAGAACATTGAAAAAACAGCAACTTTTTTTTCATTTTTTTCCTCTTCTTCAAAAAAAACAATGCACAAGTCGTACCACAATATTTGAAAAAGCTAAAAACACTTCAAAATATTAGTTTTATATATATTTATATGTATTTATATTATATTTATATCTATATAATTTGCTTTTTTTCCAATCATTTTCAAACTGCTGCAGTGAGGGTGTGAGTGGGTGGTGGAGGCCCAGGGAGATCCCCGTAGAGCTGCAGTCTGAGGCATACACACACACACACACACGCACGCACGCACGCACACACACACACAAAAGTCGAGCTGTTTTGAAATGCTATGGCAGCTCTCAACAGCTTGTACCGCACCGTGATCCTGAACCTCTCTGCACAAAAATAACATCACAGACTCTCACGCAGCCTTCGCATTAGAAATGTAAAGAAAAATAAAAAGCATTATTGTGGAATGTTTCGCCTCCCCCACCTGGATGTGCAGCTATCTGTCGAGCACCCTTCTCTTCCCCGCCGTCCAAGCGTTGGGCGAGCAGGTAGGGTGTGTGTCTGTGCTTCTGTAGCCCTTCTCCAGATGTCCATTCCCTCCACAGTCTTACCCAACTTTGGGATTTCGAAAAGAGTTAATAAAAACAACATAGCAGAGCGAGTTCAAGTCAGGGTGACTCAGTCATCGATCGTTGGTGCACAGTGTCTCTCTCTCTCTCTCTATTTCTCTCTCTCGCTGACAGCACAAGACAAGTCTTTGCATTAAAATAATTTAGAGTTTGAAATTAGACCATTCCTCCTCTGTCTCTTTCTTTTATATGGCTGGACAGCACTTAAGAAATTGCACTTGTAATTAAGAGCCCACCTGTTTATGAAAATCTGTCTTCTGCTTTCCATGCGTCGCTGCCCTTCTATTCTTTATGCCACCTGACCCTCTGACATTTCACTATGTTTCAGTTTGAAAACACCCTCTTCCTCTGATCAGCAGGAGGGAACGCGCGTCTCACTGTGACATTAACAGCTCAAAACAGAGAAAATCTGTCCCACAAATCCCCAGAATTCTGAGCCAAAAGGCCAAAACACAGATAAACAGAACTCATAAAGTAATTTCTTTTGTTTTTTTTTTGTTTGTTTTTGCAAAATGAGCTGCCACCCAGATGGAGAAAGGACAGCAATAAGTCATTTTTCTGTTGTCCATCTCAACCTCATCATCCTTCCCAATGTGAGAAAAAAACATCGGAGGATCAAATAAAAGCTGGTAAAGTGTTTGTCTTTTTTTTTTTACAGGTGAAAAGTTGGTTGTCCGTTTGAGTGAAAGGCGTTTTTGTTTGTCCCCTTTGAGCGAGGAGCTTTCCATCAGCTCCCTCTGCCTTCATCGGTCTCTCCTCCAGGTGTGTGTGCATGCTCCTGTAGGGAGGGAGGTGGGGGGGGAGGCCTGAATGTTTTTTTTTCTCTGCGTGTTCGGCCCAAACACTCAGTAGGGCACAGTGTCCAGGAATCTATCAATCGACGGCGGAGGCGGTACGAGGTCCTCCAGCTTCAGGTAGAAGATCCGCTGAAGGCCCTGGGTCCTCTGGGAGCGAAGCTCTGCCCTTAAACCCACAACATGACTCAATGGAGGTGCAGCCTTAGACGATGATGATGTGGAGGAGGAGGATGGACCAGAGCCCAGGTGGTCTCTGAGACAACAAATGACTTTATTCTGCATCTCCTCGACACGCTTGGAGTCCTTCAGACCTGGGACTTGGTCTGTAGATACAAATGAGACAGATGTTAGGAGAGTAGGGGAAGAAAAGCCACACACACATCAGAGCTCATTGGGCTAAAATAACATTAGCTGCATCTTGTTTTATATTGAATTGCACCTTATTAGCCTGTATGGCTCATGCTCTTAACAGCCCTAACCTGTCTCATTCACCACAGATCAATACACGGCCTAACCTAATAAGCCTCCTGCACGACGAGAACGGACACACTTACACAACTAATAACACACACGTATAAATACACTGTAAATATGCTGTATGAGTTATTTAAATACATGCACCCAGATGCACAAACAGGCCCTGTAACTTGCAAATTTAAGACACTAATAAAAACAAAAGTGCTCAACAATTAGCTGATTATTTGGGCTTGTGAGCAGCCAAATTCAATTAGACACACACATACAGACACACACACACACACACACACACACACACACTGCTGCCCATAGCAACTCCAGTGGCACTCAGATCAGACTTAATGTGACACTAACTCATTCTGCAGAGAACAGGGTGTCCAACCCCCCCCCCCCCCCCCCCCCCCCCCCCACACACACACACACACACATACACACACACAGGGCCTACATATATACTCACACACACACACACATATATATATATTTATATTCGCACATATTGCACACTAACACGCACACAAGTAGTACACATACAAGTTGTGCTGCAGGGAGGCTGCCTCTAAGATCAGACTCACTTTGAGGTATCCATTATTGGAAGCTTATTTATTGTTTGTTTATGCGACTCTTTTGTTTGTGGCGTTTGTGGCTGCAGAGTTCCTCCAGCCCTCCTTCCACTGCGCCTTTCAGAGACATCTCGCACGCTCCTGCTTCCCTGCCTTTCTTCCCTGCTCCCCCTATACTCCTTCTTTCTGTATGTGCGTGAGCTCCTGGGGGGACCAATCGATGACTTCCTTTCTGCAGAGGCCACTCTGAAGCGGTCGATCGCCCGGTGGCTCTGCTGGCTCAGCCGCGGCTGTGCGCTTTGCCGAGGTGGCAGAGCGCCACTGAGAACGCCGGCGGACGCCATTCCAGAGCCGAGCCCCACAGTGGGCTGGTCGATCGGGAACAGAGTTAAGTGCTCCCCCAGGGAGAAGGGGGAGGAGGGAGGGGGAGAGGTACAGGAGCCGGAGGTAGTATATGGGGGAGTTTATTATTTAACATTAATGCACAGAGTTTGACTCTGGAGCGCAGAACATATAAATGCGTTACACCATCGAAATCAACTTGACTTGTGTCTTCTCCTTTGTTCTGTGGAGGGAAGCTCCTGATTAGAGGACCAGGTGTGTAGCAGGTGCAGCAGGTGCTTCTGGGTATCGGGTTCTGCTTCCAGGCAGACATGCGTGAGAAGGCGCACATATATATCTCTGAGTCAGTGCATGTGTCCACCTAAACCTGCCTACCTTAAAATCTGTGTAGCTTGATTAGTTTACAGGGATTGTTTGGATTGAAGAGAAGGGGATGAAGGTGGCTATACCCCCTCCACACACACACACACACACACACACACACACACACACACACACACACACACACACACACACACACACACACACACACACACACACACCTGCAGTTTATTGAGTGATTTTTACCTGTGAGCAGGACCAAGGCGGACAGGCAGGCGAAGGCGGTGGCGTCCAGGTTTAGGCTCTGGAGGTGAGTGGAGAAATCCCGGATGGAATCCAGCCACTCTCCAAAGCCACGAAGGCACTGGAACCGGTGCAGAACCAATCCGTTACAGAACACCAGCTTATCCTCCGACAGGACGGACCTGGGGACCAGAGAGAGAGACTCGTTAGCTCTCGATTCTGATGAAATCACTGCATTTCCCTTCATGTATTGTAAATACAGCTCATGATACTTTGGCCAGGAAACGATTACAATAATAAAAACAAAAAAAACCTGGAACTATGAGCATACATCAAACACAAGCATGCAGCTGATTAAGCCTGTGTTTGTCAAATTACAGCATTTAGAAACATTCCTGCGTTTCCTTACGGCAGGGTGGGGTGAAGGGTTAGCTGCTCCGTGTGCGTGCGTGTGTATGTGTGTGTGTTTTGCAGATAGGTAAACTGTTGCAGCTTTAATGTTCCCCGGCTGTGGAAACACAGAGTTTTAATGAGGAAATGAAAATGCTTCTTGGATGTATTTAACCATCACTTACTCACGAAATCTTTTTTTTAAAACCATCCAGCAGAGAGGAGGGGGTGAGGGGGAGTGGGAAATGAAGGCCAAATAAAAGGGGGAGAAAACAGAAACATAGTTGAGCAAATATAAACCGAAGGGGGGGGGGGGGGGGG
>SSNR01000032.1:1095340-1112160 GCA_006937965.1 Callopanchax toddi | reverse complement strand
GGGGGGGGGGGGGGGGGGGGGGAGACCTGGACCTGGAAGCCACTAATTACAACCTGGGCAAACATTGGTTTAGTGGTTAAAAGATGAAACAACATTTTTGTCTAATTATTTGCTTTCACCCCACAAACTTTCAGCTCAAGACATGCAGAAACAGTGCACTTTATCCACTCAGTTAAACATGTAAAAAACATTTGTTTCCTTGATTACATAAACAAAATTTATGCACAAAATAATCTGTAAATTTAGCATGAAATTGCACGTTTTAACAATTTTAACTTGCAGGTATCAAGGAAGATAGGACAGTGCATGAGCCTGTCAAATGTCACAGAGGAAGAACAAACTTGTTTTTTGACTTAAAGCGGCACTCCGGAGGATTTCATCAGGAGAGCAGTTTTTGAATCTAGCGTCCAAAGGCTCCTCCTCAAAACATCTCGACACGCGCGTCCGGTCGCGTGTGCGCGCGTGCACGCGGCGCATATACTTCGCACATGAACTGTACCGCTCAATGTGTAGGGTTTAATCACTCACAGTTCACAATCTTATTCCAACAACACTACGAGGGTCTGATGAGCCCTCTCTGTCCCTGCTGCTTCTGATATTAGCTCTGTTAGCAGAGAGCTGCTGCTGGACTCTGAAGCTGAACTTGACTCGGCCCTGGATGAACTTTCTGACCAAAATAAACGCATAATCCTGTCAAGCCTTGCCATTCTGTGAGGTGAAAGGTTTAAAAATAAAAATAAATCCATCTTTAGCTGGAGAATGGGTAGGTTTTTAGTAGAAATGAGCCGTGAGTCCTCAGTGAACGGCTGAGACGGCAGAGAAACACACGGAGCGTCCTGTACGACAGCGCCCCCTACTGGTACAGGTTTGGTCGATGCGCGTGCATGTTCAGACAATGCAGAAATTTGAATTTCATTGGCTGAAAAATGTCGGCGGCAAGAAATAATGGAAAGGGGTCTCTAGGAGGAAGGAGGGTCTTCATCAGAATGACAGATGTTGTGGAACTCAACCCATAGATCATAGTTTAGACCTGAAATATCATTTAAAACATTTAGAAAACTTTGATACAGAGAAAAATGCTCCAGAGAGCCGCTTTAATCTCTTCACACCATCTACATCTCCAGTAGAGATCAATCAAAAAGTCTGCTTTGGTAGAGAACTTTTCAAACATTCATTTTACACTTTTGCCAAAAACAATCGTGATTTCAAAGACACAAGGTATTTAGTGACAAATATAATGCACTTTTTGGTTTTATTGTGTTAAAATCACAGTTGTAATGTTTCTTTGCAAATATTGATCAAATTTAGCATGAATTGCATGCACAGATGTGGTTTTTGTGCGACACATTAAGATGAAATGCATGAAAATAATCAACAGATGCTGCACAATTCAGACAGATTAATCTGAGAAATGAAACTAAAAAGATTTGAATCTACATCTAAACTGGGACTACCTGGAGAGAAAGACTGCTTGGATTGTTTTCAGCTAAAAGCTAAATGTTATTTCATAACACTGTTCTCGGCCCATGTGTGATAGTAGCACATGATGGCCGGCTGGCAGAGAAGCATGCAGGCAGATGCACACACACACACACACACACACACACACACACACACACACACACACACACACACACACACACACACACACACACACACACACACACACACACACACACACACACACACACACACACACACACACACAAGCACAGCTGGATGTCTGCCACACATTCCACTCACCCCTGACTACGCTGTCACCACGGTAATCAGCCAATAACCACAGAAACTGTTGGGTGACCGGCTGCTTACAGCAATGTGGGCCCAGAAGAGCAAAGCAAATTTGTTCTACAAACCCTAAACACACACATGTTACCCCCTACACACAGACACACGCTTGTATAAGGAGGTCTGCAGAGCATCTCGGTTCAACGCCCGGTCAATAAGAGACGAGAGCGAGGACACTGTCTTACGTTGGACAGAGCTGCGTTTGTGTCTTGTTTCCTCTCTGTTCGTGGGAGTTCTGCTGATGGGAACAGGAGTAATGTGTGTGTGTGTGTGTGTTTGATGAAGGCCCCAATGAGTCCACCCTTCAGCGTGAGTCAGAGTCCCCCCTCCTGCTGGGCCTGTGATGCCACCACCCATCCTCTACCCACCCTGCACCTGGAGTTCCACTGGGAGAAGGAGAAAAAGTTCCACACCGTCACTGAGTGTGAGTAAGTGTGCTTGTGTGTCTCACTGTGTTGGTCTCCTGCCCTAGACGACAGCTCAGACAAAAGGATGAGCTTGTAGTTCGAGCCCCTCCCACCTCCCTCTGCCTTCCTGCCTATAAATTTAACCAGCCGCATGCCGAACAAGAGAGGATCAGTAACCGGGGGGAAGAGAAGGGCTGGGGCAGCCATAACGGCACCGCAGGTATCCACGAGGGAGACACCCACATCCTCAAACAAACACACACTCACACACAGAGAGATCAGCTGAACTGAAGGACGCATTTCTTTCCATAACAACCCTTTTCAGTCTCTCAGCTGACTGGATTCTAGATGGGATTGATCCTGTCAGTTCACAAAGTTTGCACAGTTTTAGCCTGCAGAACACACACAAAGCCCTCTGTGCGTCAGATATCAGCCGAGCGGAGCGGAACTCTGTGGGTGTAGCTGCTGTCATAGCTAAAGACTCCATTCATAATTTGGTTCATATGGTGATTACTCAGCTGCACTCCTCCCACTCTGGAGATCCACCAACACAGCAGCGCACAGCTTTGCTGGCACACTTACACCCTTGTGATTTAACACTCAGGGATGCAGGAATGCCTGTTGAGACGCCAACAGGAAAGATAGATGCGTTGATTTAAAAAAAAAACTGTTAAAACTCACCTGTGAGCCAATCGCAGGACAAACAGTTCCAAGAAGGCTGAATCTATGAGCAGGTTCTGATCGTCATGCTGAAGTTCAGAGAAGCCTGGCAGCCGGTCAGCCCAACACCGCGTGGTCTCCATCGAGATAGTGAGAAGCCTGTAGAAGAGCTGGATGTGCTCTGCGTCTGATGAGGAGGAGGGAGGGTCGGCGGCGCTGAACTGTTTGGATGAAAACAGAAAAATTACCAACAAATAAAAATATATATTTCTGAATAAATACACAGAAAGGGGAGTTTAAGGGGGTACCTGGCTGTAGTCAAGCTCTCGGGGTGTGCAGTGGGAATAAGCCCTGAGCAGAGCAGAGAGCAGACTGAGGGGTGGAGAGGGGGGGGGGGCCTCTGTCTGCAGGGGGCTCTTTGGTTTGGAGGGCAGGCGGCCTCGGCGCCCCTTTAGGCTGTCGGTACGGACCACTGTGAACCAGAGATGAGAGAAGGCAAACACAATGAGTTGTGGTGATGCTAAGGCTGCACGCTTCATCACTTTGTGTTCCAACACAGGAAGCTGCGAGCCAGCAGATGGCAGTGGAGCTGCTCTGGAGTGTGCTAATGTGTGGGTTTATTTGCATATATGTGCTGTGTGTATGTGGGTGGGGGTATTACAGGACTGTGTGAGACAGGTGAGAAACCTCAGAGAAACGAGGGCAGTGTGAATGTCACTCCGGTTCTTCATATGAGCAAAACATTGCTGCTACGCAACCAGGAAGAGAGAACTAGTGATTCTAATGGTCAGCTTTGCCTCTATGTGTCGTTCAAAGCTTTAAACTTTCCTCAAAGTTCCTGCATGGATTTGTGAGATAAGGAATCTTCTGAACACTGATGGCAGAAAAATCTTATTTGAATGATGATGTGTCACCAGCTGGTATCAGGTGTGATGTTTCTTACCTTCCTTCACCATGCCCACACTCAGGCACTTCTGAAAGCGGCAGTACTGGCAGCGGTTGCGTCTCCTCTTGTCCACGGGACAGTTCTTACTGGCCAGACAGACGTACTTGGCGTTTTTCTGCACGGTGCGCTGCACGGAGAGACAAGAAGACACCCGTAATCAGCCTCCAAACACAATCAGCACCTAATATTTGATTTGTTTAATTCAATTTTTCTGCCCTATCAAAGAGCGGAAGCATGAAGCTCGCAGGTCAGATTTTAATTACGCGCTGAAAGGCGACGGTGACATCAGTGTAATTAGATCAAATTAATTTTCCAACAAGCCTCGCCTGCAGGAGGGACGATTTTATTAGAGCCAGAGCTGACAATGGGGAGGGAGTGCGTGCCATGCCAATCCGGGTCCCACGAGATGAAGGTGGGAGGGTTGGAGGAGAAGGAGGGGGGGTCAGCGACCACACAAGCTGCATGATCAGACTGTCCTGAAGCTCGTGGCACCTTCTGGGGGCCTCGCTCCTCTCTCAATGGGCCCCGAGGGGGCTGTTTTCTCCTCTACTGGCCTATACGATTATTACTGACCTTAATAAAATAAAATCAGAAAGGGAGCCACGTGGGGGCTTCCTCACACATAAAAAGCAATCTGAGATGGCTTAATCTCACGCGCTGTTGTGTCAGGAAGTTGTGTGTAAGAATGAGGGAGTGGTTCTGAGTTGGACAACCTATTATTGACTTTGCTTTGATTTTACGCTGTGTGACAATGTATAACTCTGCTATTTAAAGCGCTCAGTTATTTGTTGGTGTAAACGAACCACACACTCATGGGTTTTTTGTGTAGCTGTCAGTCAAGCCTTCTGGGCCGTCTTTACGGTAGACTTTGACAGGATGATTAACGCTCATTAAGTCTCTTTGAAGAGTTTTAGCCCGAGGTGCAAATATGTTACAACAAAACATACATTACAAAATTACAAAATAAAGGTAGGATCACATCATGCAGGTGTGATGGTGCCACATGAAGTCAGAGCCTATTTATTCACAAAATTTGCAGTTATTCATAGTGACAACACATTATACAGTGCTTTTCTTTTAGTAACACAAAGAAAACGCAGATTTAAAGACGTAGCATTAGCTGCCTTATGCTAACAGGTGCTAGTAATGCTAAAGTATTGCACATAAATATGATGTAGCTCACCAGCTTACTGTAACATCATGCTAACAGAACAAACTGAGATAATCATCCAGTGATCACGCCTTGAACGTTAATGAACACACATGATCACAAAGCAGGAAGTGATCAGGCTTAAGAGTGTGTCACATCTAAATTGCTCCTGGTGGAAACAGTTCTCAATCTACTATTATCCTGCTTTGGACCATTGTCAATGCGTTCTAATCCTTCACCATCTTTATCGCCATTTAGCTTTACGTTTTTTAACTTTAAAAATAATTAGCAATGACACGTTTTATCTAAATTGACGAAAAAGATAAAAATATACTCATAAATAAATCAAACTTAAAAGTTGACGAGGCTCTTCATTAAATTAATTATTTGCTTTACCTGTACTAGCTGGGGCCATGAATTGTTTTGAATTTGTTTTGTGGGTTAAAACTGAAGAGTTTGGGAACAACTGGCCTAAATAATGACCAAAGTCCATCTAAGCTCTGTAAGTGAATGCTATATTAAACTTGTCACAACTCCTACATAAAACATTGTAGACTTAAAGAAAAATGACAGTTATGACCACCAAACCCTTCTGTCACTCATAGTTCAATTTTTTTTTCTTCCAATTTTGGAACAGCAAATGTTTGTCTGAGGTTTTCTTTTTAGTCAGCGTTCTCATCTGCTTCTGAGGAAGTTTGCTGTCAGACACACATGTGTGTGGTTACCATGTGACCTCATTGAACCACTGGTGAATACTATGGTAACCTTAATGAGCCACTGGCAGCAGCTTTAACATTTCTGTTCTCTTAAGACTTTTAAAAATACAGCTTGTACATCAAAAAAGGTGTTTTGTCTTAGATTAATATCACCAAGTTGATGTTGGAATGTTGTGCATTTCTTCACAAACTGTCTATTTTAAATTCAGTCAATACAACTCCAGTAATCCACTCAGGCAGCACCATCAACAAACTGCAAGTTAAACAAATGAAACACATGACAAGTGTCACAGCCTCCACCCCCTTTTTCTTTTCCTTTCTTTTTTTTTAACACCTCTAAAACACATCAAAACAAATAAATCCAATTAGGAACCCCTCGCGCCACACATGCCCGTGCCCCCCGGGAGACCAATAACACACCAATTATTCCATATGCTCCAGCGCAGGCGCGGAACTGACGCGTAATGGGCGCCAGTGCCGGATGAGAGTCGTTGCCATGGCAGCGCAGATCGCTGTGAATGTCTTTCCTCTCATCTCGCCAATGGCCAGTGACCCGTGTGCACGACGATGAGTTAGTTATGGCCATTAATGTGGCTTATAGGGTGAATAGCATCCGTTTAATAGAGAGCAGGGAGGCTGGTTGACGCACAGCTCCAGCATGTCAACATGAATTTATATCTTTATAGGATCTGCTGTGAACTCAGCACAAAGTTTGAAAACAAGGAACCCGTTGCCTAAATCTTAGAATTTTTTGGTTTTAAACAGCAAAAAGTTTGTTTTCGTGGAGAGTACTGGAGATGAAGTGAAAGCGGTAAAGTGGTGTTTGAAGATAAAGATCTTCTCTTTAGTGACCCCATGCTGGGCTTATTTTATAGGAAAGCTGCTTCCAGGAAAAGCCTCCGTTTTCAATCATCAGTTAAGGTTTCAATAAATGAACTTCTCGTGAGTGGGTGAGTGCTGGTCTGTCTCCTGTTGTCTTTACTTTCTGTGTGTGTGTGTGTGTGTGTGTGTGTGTGTGTGTGTGCGTGCGTGTGTGCGTACTGGTTGAAGCTCTTGTGACTTTACTTCCTTGTGCAGAGCATGACTGGCATGTCGGCACAAAATAGTAGATTTTCAAAAAGCTGCATAACAGCACAGATCATTTATGACTAAATGAATGCAACATGTTGCTTAAAGACTGAAAAATAAATCATTAAAAAGTTTTACTTGTAAATTGTCATTGTGTAAATTTTTGATTCAGTTTGGCCAAAAAGTAAAGTACTATTACTGTGACTGGATTGTAAGCTAAATTCCAATAAAGTGACTGATTTAAAATAAAAAATTTGTGATTTTAACACATTCATAGGCTAAAATCTTAACTCAGCAGAAATAATTCAGCTGAGTGTTTCGTGTTGAGGTTTGAGTCATTTGCACTAATTCTCAAAGGAGAGCACACACTAACCAGGGCAGGGCACACACGCTGCGAGTGTGGTGGGGGGGCTTGATGTGGGGGCATGTAGAGGCAGATTCTAGACCTGTAATGTGTTTGGTTTAAGTGTAAAACCCTTTAGGGATTTTTTAAAGCCTCCCTCAACTTAAATCCCACTGCATCTGCTGCTCCAGTCCTACAAAAACCTCTTTAAAGTTTAGTAAAATTTAGTAGAGTTTACTAACTTCACAAAAAGTTGTTATTTCTATTTGTGAGTTTTACAATATGTAGCATATTTTATCTATTTACTTCTCCATGCATCTCTCAGACTAACATGCTTTCACAAGAAACGGTGTGCAGTGAGTTAAGCTGTCTGTGTATTAGGGTTTTGCTAAAATCACAGCAAAGCAACTCGCTCGCTGAGGTTGTTTTTAACACAAATAATTATAATCCTGTTTGAGTTTGCAGCATTTGCACAAAAAGCTGAAGTAGATTCAAATTTTGAAAAAAAAATCAAATTCAAAACAGATTCAGTCCATTAATGAAACCCAGTGAATAGCACACATTATTTAACAACAAAAATATAATATAAAAAAAAAAATCAGCAGCCACAATTAATTCACAGTGCCTCAAATTGTATTAATGAAATAAAGTAACTGACAGCAAGCCTGCACCATGGTTTAATTTGTAATAACTATTCAGAGATGATTAAATACAATCAGGGAGGTATTTTCAGGGACAATAAAACCATCAGGATAATGGAGGTAATGCGCCTGAGAATTCATGAGCAGGTGGGTGAAAGGTTCTGCTTTCCCTTGTTGCATTTACCGAGTTCATATCGGAACAGGCAGGTTCATCCGCACATATATATTATTCTTTAAGCGTGCATGAGTTGCACGGTTGCATCTGCATGTGTGTGTAAAGGAAACATAGCGAGACTTGACAGGCTTTGTGGCTGCAGAGCGCTGCAGCAGGCAGCAAAGAGCCTGCAGCCTGCTGCCACCACCATGATGCTGTTTTCATTAATTACCAAATAAAACAAATTGTGAAACTAATTGAAAAGAAGGAGAATTCATTTCCACCTACCAGAGGCATTATTCAATTACCTCTGCGTTTGCCCCTCCCCTCCAACCTCGCTGTCACTTAATTTCCACCAACAGAAAGCCAAACAACTGTGCTGGAAAATGTTATAAATCAAAAGCTGTGCACAGAAATTACTTCACCTGCGTTTTAGCGTGGCATCATGGTAATTTCATGTGCTGTACCACAAATTTTCAAACATATACACCGATAGCAATAAAAAGCCCTGCCTTTTTGATTTGCATGCTGAAAATTAAAAATAAATCTGACTAACGTTGTGTGTGTGTGTGTGTGTGTGTGTGTGTGTGTGAACGTGGTGATGTGAGGCAGTAAGTTAAAGACTCTATAACTGAATCATACTCTGAGCCAAATTTCTAACTGACTCATACTGGCCATGGTATTGTGTCGGTGGATTGTGGTCAATTTCGTGGCGACTGATTCATTACTAGCAAGCTGAAAGGAAACTTTGATTTCAAGGAGGCGTCCTTTTCCACTGCACGCTCACTGCACTTTATTACTGAGCAGCTCCGCGTTGAGCGTGGCTCTCTGACAGACAATATGAGTTCTTAATCGCCCTATATGCTCTCACTAAAACACACATGGACAATTCAAACTCTTTGCTCACTTGGTTACATGGAGAGATGACCACCCCTGTGGGTGTGTTTAACTTTCAATATGACACTAAAGATGATGTGAAGAGAAGGGTGTAGAGTGGGAGCCAAGCAAACGCAAGGAAATAGTTTAAAATTATATCGTGTGAATAAGTTATACTCTCTTAAAGAGGCGGTTCTTGATGTTGGGTTTTTTGGAAAAGTTCTATCTATTTTTGACTCTGTGAACAGCATCCGTTTGGAGAAATAGAGTTTAGTTCTGAGCTAACACTTAACTCAGCAAAGCTAAGGGCAAAGCTGTTTTTTTTTGTGCCACATTAGAACAACTCCAATCTCAAAGAAAATATCTCTAGCATTTGTTTCTGGCAGTAAAATTATGATATTCCTACAGGAAGTGCCCTGGGCTGCACAGGAAGTGCAACATCTAGCTTCTGTTCTGCTGTCGCTACCTTAAACAAATAACCCAACGTGAATCGACAATAATGCCAATGTTTATGAAATAGTGTTCACATACATCTTTATGGTTCTTTTTGAAATTAGAGCAGTTTTTAGACCCACTTCGGGCTTGGTCCTGCTATAATTAGCCATTGGCAAGTGTGATAACTTATTTTAACATATTTTTTTATCAGAAAGACAAGTGGATTAACTACATAATCTCTAGTAAACGTAGCTGTTATCATTGTTTTGAGGAGTTTTTACCTTGAAGAAGCCCTTGCAGCCTTCACAGGTGCGTACGCCGTAGTGCTGGCAGGCTGCGTTGTCCCCACACACTGCGCAGGTCCCCTCTCCTTGGGGGCCACGAGGGGGAGGCGAGGGCAGGCTGTCCCCCAGCAGAGGGCCACACGGCCCAAGAGCCAGGGAGCGGAAGGCGAGGCTGCTGCCCCCAGCCCCGCGGTGCAGCTGGTACATGGGCTGCTCCAGAGGAGGACCGTGTGGATGGGACACTGATGATGAGGAAGAGGATGAGGAAGAAGAAGTACGAACCAGTCCTCCTCCCAGGCTCTCGTAGCCACCGACGCTGCCACCGCTGTGAGGCGGGGAGTGCTGGTAAAAGTGCGGAAAGCGAGGAGACTTGAGGGGCCCCGTCTCCAGGCCAGAGCCGAGGGAGTGAGGGTGAGACGGAGGGGCCAAATGCTCATCCCACAGGAAGGAGGTGCTGTGCTGCGGCGGCAAAGATGGGGTGTTGGGGGGTGATGAGGGGGACTGTTTAAAGTACATGGCGGAGGAGGTCATGGCCTCCAGCGGTGGGGTGGTGGGGTAGCTCTCCTCCTCTTTTTTGATGGTGGGCCTGTGTGGGGGCATCTGGTAGAGGCAGGAGGACTTGGGCTCATAGCTCCCCTCCACGAAGACGTTGAAGCTGGGGAGGGAAGTGGTGGCAGCAGCAGAGATATTGCCGCCACCCAGGTCCAGCTTGGTGTAGTCAGGGGTCATGAGGTCAGAGCTGTAGCTGTCACCCTGGTAACCGAAGGACTGTCCAGAGTAAGCTGAGCCTGGAGGGGCGGGCCCGTACTGAGCCTGCACACAGGGCATGTCTGCAGGGAAAACAGCACACACAGGTCAGAGCTGCATCCAGAATATTTTATTCAAGAGACATTTGTTAGTAGATTATTTATTAAAACAATCCTTGGGCAGAGAATAAAATGAAATTCCATTGTTAAACAACTGGGGGACAAGACTTTTAAAGGGAGACGGAACAAAAACACACCATGTAAATCTACAGGCTATTAGAGGCACATGCGCAGGTACACAGACCCAGCACATAGGGACTACCCATTTCTGCACAGCTCTATTGGAACAGGCAGTTTTTAAAAAAATCACTCATGTGTCAAAAATGACTCTAAAATTGGATCAAGTTGCACTTTTCAACATGAAAGCTTGACATTTGTGTTAGACATGGTTTAGTTAGTCTGAGGAGGGAAGCTGCAGTTTTATCAGAGCAAAATGCTGATCCAGTGATGTAGGGTGGGTGTCATCTCAGCAATAATAATAATAATAATAATAATAATAATGGAACCTCGTGGTGATATTGCTTGCTGCACAACCTCCCTACACACACATACACGCACACCAAGAGATAAACCAGACAGAAACGTAGACGCAGAGATTTCCTCTAAGTGACGCAGACGCCAGGCGGCATGTCTTGAGTTTACTCGCTCTGATTTGATTCTGCAGCAGGACACCACCTCACCAGCCTCCTCTCTTTTACGCAACACCTGCGTGAACGTGCTGAGCGGTCACGCAGAAAGTGCGTGCGTGCGGGATATAACCTGTTACGCGCTCAAACAGGAGTTATAATGTACCGTTTACCGTCTCTCAGCGCTGCGCTGCAGCATGGACGCTCCCTGTGCGTCACGTTAGTCCAGTCAAATAATACGGGACATGTCGGTCCTGGTTCTCTCTCTCTCTCTCTCTCTCTCTCTCTCTCTCTCTCTCTCTCTCTCTCTCCCTCTTCAGCCCTCTCTTTTTCTTTCTTTTCTCTCTGCTGTTTAAAACCCACCCATCCAAGCAGACTCACTCAGGCTCGGCCAGGAAATTAGAGCCAATTAACTCGATTTGCAGCTTCAATCTAATTCCAACCAAAAATCAGCGTTCTGTAACTTGATCAAACCCTCGTTCCTCTTCACCAAAAGGCTTCTAACTTCAACAAACGGGAATAAAACCAACTCAGAAAATAAACGAAGGTTGGATATTTCAAATATAGAGATGTTGGCGCAGGCGGACCAAAGTGACGCATACAACTATCTGTCCGCTCTGGCACAATTAAATTAAAGCTGAGGGGCAGATTGCCTTCTGGCTATTAAAAAAATAAAATACTTATAGGAAAATGTCTTTTAAAAAATTTTATCTTTTTTTTTTTGCTAGTTTTTGCATTTTTGTTTTAAAAGAAACAAAATATAAATCGGCAAAAAATTGAGACTATATTAAAATGACAATAACCTCATAAATATTTCACACATGCAGGATGAGTCTTATTGGCAATGTGCCAAGCTGGATTTCTGATTATTTTAAAATTAAGGATATGAGTCAATGTTCTTGACGTCATCTTTTTTTTCTTCTTCTTCTTTTACAAGTGACCAGCTCTTCAACCCACGTGGGAAAACACACATGGAGCATTATGGGCGTCATGGGGCCTTTCTTTATTTCTAATAGGCTCAATATTATCAGCTGTTTGTGCATCAGAGACGGAAGAAAAGGGGGGGAAACAACCATGAGAAGAGGAGAGAGAGAGAGAGAGAGAGAGAGAGAGAGAGAGAGAGAACAGTGGTGAACTTTGTGGTAGTGTGTTGTGTCAGTAGGTCAAACCCCAGATAAGTGTGTGTACGAAAAGTGTGTGTTTTCAAGACTCTCAGCACCTGTCATGTACAAACACACCCTCACAGCAGCTCATTAAACTGTCAGGAGGGTATAAGTTAAACTTTGCCTGAGGAGAGATGAAGAAAAAGTGTGAAGATGAAACATTTGAATGTTTCGCCTGTGTGAGTCAGATTCGAAGCTTTTGAAGAGCTGTTATTGTGATTATTCTTTTATTCATACATGCATGCACACATGCATTTGCCTCATGATGTTACAGATGTCAACACAGACCTGTAAGTGCTCATTTTGCTAATAACATATACCCTCATCTTTAAAGAACAAGAAAGAAAAACCTGTAAAACCACTTCTGTCAGGTGAGACTTTCATTGAGTGGCCGGCCTTCACTCAGCAACACACACCCAGCTTCTGTCCTCTTTCACACAGTGTAGCAGGCGGTGTACCCCTCTAACACCACCACTGGATTGCATTATTACTGTACATGCAAGTATTTGTGTGTTTGTGTGTGTGTGTGTGCAAAGCAGGAGGACAGACAACCAGAGCAGAGCACAGTGAGGTGAAGGGAAATAGTCTCTAACCTCGAGGTGTGCATTTCAACTGGACAAACTGCAGCTGTTCCAATAACTGAGCACGCTTGTTCATTGTCAGAATGCCATAGATCTAACAAACGAAAACATGAAGTTTCAGACATAAATTAAGAAAGAAAACGAAACATCAAATTATAAAAGGTCTGTTTGAAATGAGTGGCCTCCCACACAAAAGCATACATGTGCTCACACAAACACAAGGCAAAGAGGAACAGTTACACCTGTGCAAAGGAACGAAAATTAGAATAACTTATAAAGACAGAGCGAATGTTCACCCAGCTTCAGCAGGGCTTAGAAATCTCTAGAAATGTCAGATCAGTCAGCCAAACACACACACACACACACACACACACACACACACACACACACACACACACACACACACACACACACACACACACACACACACACACACACACACACACACACACACACACACACACACACACACACACACACACAGAAATAAATTTATTCTCAAAAGACAGTGAAGCAAACCCACTGTCTAAACTGCTTTAAATTTGGATCCAACCCATCATTTTGCTCATTATAAAGAAACTTTACAGAGCTGTGATTTATTTTTTCCTGTAATAAATGTTGTCCTTATAAAAGCAGCTGGGGTCAAAAACAAGAAAACCTGCGCAGAGACGCGTCCCTGCAACCAAAGCGCCAGAGAAAAAAGAAAGAAAGAAAAGAGAAAAAGTGTGTATACCTGGTGAGAGAGCTTCGCGCTGAATGGTGCTGGGTGTCCGGGGTTTAGGGGTGGCGTGGCTGCGGCCGGGACAGGGCTCCTGGAGCGGGGAGGACTCGGCGGGCGTCGCAGGGGAAGGGTCAGATCGCCGGTGCTCCGAACTCGGCTGCGCGCGCTCTTCCGAACCTGTGCCTGCACGAGAGATGCTTAAGGTTAAAACCATGGGATGCGGACTGGAGGAAAGCTGGGTACCAACATCTCTCTAAATTAAAACTCCAGCTCAAGTAAAAGCTGCGGATTTCCTTTCAACTTTATTTGGCGAATTATAGAACTTTTTTACCCCCACAAAGAAAAAGTTTTTCGAAATTTAAGCTGAATCGGGAAACAATCAGATTTCGGTTTTAAGTGTTCTCTTATTTGAAGGCAGAATATTTCCTGAGAGATGAAGAGATTCAAATCAGAACTCTGTCATTAAAAAGGTTCATTGTAACTTTACGCAAATCCAAAACGTGTCCAAAGATTTACGGATACATTCTGGTATTAAACGTGACAGAATCAATATTAGAGAGAACATTTTAAGAACCACAACTAAGAACTCTGGGCTGATTTCACAACTTACACTTACGTGGGCGACAGGTTTCATTCTAACACACACAAAAATGCGCTCCGTTATTATCAATATATCTAAGATTTTATGCGCGCCAAAAAACGACAAAATAAACTTAAAAATTAATATATAATAATAATAAAAACATCTACACACCTACAAAACTGAGTAATTTTATAAAAGCAGTCTGTGCCAGCGCGTCCGGGCCATCCCTGTTCCTGCCTCTGATCGCCACCGTATCGGCCTGCTCAAGGTTCATCCAGAGCGGGAAACAAATCAAGAAAATGTTGGCGAGTCGGACCTGAAACTTAACCAGCGGGCTCCAGTGCTCCGTGCGCCTCAAGCTCCGTCTCAACTGGAGAAGGACGCGCGATGGCTACTGGATTTCAAGGCCCACAGCGCCCCCTTTCTGTCACACACTTTCTTGAAGCCTGCTCGCTCCCTCTCTTTCCTCCACACACACACACTCAGAGACGGAGGGGGGGAGAAAAAAAATCAGTGATACGGTCAAGTTCTGACACCACTCAATCTGCAAGAGCGCACATCTCAACGCACCCTGCTAGACAAGCCTCTTCATGGACTCTTATGATAAAAAGGCTGTGGAGAAAATGTGGTTTTAAAGACTTTATACTATTTTATAACCACTTTTCTTCTTCATAATAAATAAAAATACAAGTAAACTCTGAGACAAAGCACTGGGTTTGAATATGGTGCGTGCTTTGTTTCAAACTTTAGAGAATTAAATAAAAAAGACAAAGTGGAGCTGTCTGTCTGATTAGAGCAGATTTGGCACAATCAAGTTATGTTTCAGATATATGGGGAGCAATTTGAAAGGGACAACAGAAAAAACCTATAAGGGTCATTTTGGTTAAGGAGATTACTAAATGCAAACTGACTATTCTTAAATTTAAAAGTGGATCGTGCGTAAAGGCGCTCTTATCCTTGAACTTTGATGAAGGGGGAAAAACACCAGAAATGTTTTTTCTCAAAAAGTGAGCCTTTCTGTCTGTTTCTACCCCCGAACATGAAGAAACTAGTCTCCTCTCGTTTTTCCTCTCTGACTGAGACACCGGAGGGGCTCTGGCTCCGCGCGCACCGGTAACCAAGAGAACGACATAAGAGCTACAAAGCACGCGCCCCGGAGCGCCGGTATAGGCCCCGGTAGCCCCTCGCAGCAATAACCTCGGACAGCGCAGGGCTTCCAGCAAACAGAGGCAGAGAAAAGAGAGAGCAGAGAAATATATGAGTACTGTAAATCAGCCCTGAGAGGGGGGCTGTCAGAAGAGTCTGTCTGCGTGCGTAAAGTTCAGAGTGAAGGGGGAGAAAAAGGATCAAATCAGCAAGTTACTTCAGCACCTCGACTTGGCTCTGCTTGCCTCCTCTCAGAAATGACCGAAAGCACATATCATAGTGTCATCACGTGTCTTCAGGGCACATCTCAAACAGTGGGAATCAGAAGTGTGTTTAGGTGAGAGGAGAGGCCGTGCCATGCACTGAGCTATCTGATCACTTCACGTTTTACCTAAAACTAGGAGGAAATATTTTGATCATTTAGATTTCACACATGTTCTTAAAGTCTTGCACAACACTGTCTCAAAGAAATAAAATCACATTTAAAGTATTAGTTAACCCCCCACTTACTCTCCCAATAAGAAAACCTAAAAGAATAATATAGACTGAAATCAAAAGCAAGGACTCCTGTCTCCCAGCGCCTGAAGCCTGAATGTAGGTTGGACTATTCTCCACTCAGACCCATTTGTGCGTCTGACTCCACTCTTCATTGTCTGACTGAGAGGCATCTCATTTCCATGACAACCGGAAAGGATATGATACCTTCCCAGCGCAAATTAAATTCGAGTTGAGCTTCATCTGGAAACACCGGCTACTGTTGGAGCAGCTGGAGGTTTAATATCAACAGGTCGAGCGCTCAAAACATAGGAAAATAGAGAAGTTGAGAAAACGACATGATAGCCTACTGTAGAATCTAAGCTGCCATGTGGCTGAATTACCCTGAAACAGCTGACAGGTTTTTAATCTGACAGTCCAAACGGAGCAACGTGTTTCATTCATCCAGAACTGACTTACCGGTTTGCTGTAGCGGTTCCGTCTTTACATGTGGTAATAACCTCGCATCGAGTATCCCTTTCCCATCCAGAATAATCACAAAGTTGAAATAATAAAGAGAAAATGTGTTTAAAAACGCCACAAAATCATCAGGAATAGTTTTAAAAAGAACTTTCTTCCCGCTCTATTCTAAAGTACAAAAAGTAGAAAAATGGAAAAATAGGAATAATAAAAAAAAATAAAATAATGACAATAAAAAAATTCAAACTCCTGAGCGAGGAGCGCGTCGCTGCGTCCGTTCTGGAGAGCTGTCAGTGCTGATGCTTTACAAAGTGTGTGGAGTTGTAACGCGGGTTTGTTTATGACTGAGGGGAGAAAGTCAAATAGAGCATTTATGAGCGCTCCACCTCCACGCGGAGCGGTTGGTATGCGCTACGTCAATGTGACGCCATGGGAGAGGTGACGTCACTCCAACTAGCTCCCCTCTCTGGCGCTCTCCGTACAGTAAGCTCCGAGTGGCGGTGCCAGAGGGAGGCGGAGCGAAGTGGAGGGACGGCCAGAGAGGAGCTTGGTTTGATGGTTGCAGGACAGGAAGCTGAGGGGGGATCCGCCAGGCGAGCTGGCATCAACCAGACTAATCAGAATATAATTTATTCAGAATAAAACTGCATATGATCTAATTTAATTTTAAGAATATACATATTTAGAATAATATAAAAACCTGCGAGTGGTGGAGGAAGAGTTTAAATAACGGATATGAAACAGAGGGCCCCTGTAGGTAAAGAAAGCCCCC
>SSNR01000032.1:970089-1095290 GCA_006937965.1 Callopanchax toddi | reverse complement strand
AAAAAAACCCCCCCCCCCCCCCCCCCCATAGCGGAACACAACCAGACTGAAAGAGACACAACAACCACAAACCATTCAGCTACAATACATGACCATTGTGTCTTAAACCCTACAGATCCTTAACCCAAGTTTCACTTCATGTCACATCTTTTTTGTCTGCAATAACTGTTCAATTTTTAGACACATATCTGTACAGTAGCAGTGATTATTCAGCAGCTTTATTTATTTTTATTTTTTAGCATGCTTTACGGTTTGTTGTAGCTTTGTGAACCATTTTTTGCTCATTTTAGAAAATTTCAAATCCACTTTTACTGTTACACTTTCATGCATTTCACAGATTTTTGCATATACCTTTATGATGAATAATATCCACATTCTTATTTATGTCAGTATTATTTTTTGCAACTTTTTTTGTGCACTGAATGACAGAAAAGACTTGTTATACAAAAATGTGAATAGATTTTGTAGTTTTTAAGCATTTTTTACACACCTCATGTTTACACTTTTCTTTAAATTTCTGTTGGCTTTCATGAGAAGCCACACGTGAAGCTGCACTAAACGAAAAAAGTTCACAATAAGACACAAGCATCTCAAGTTCAGATTTAATCCCAAGAAGTTATTCAGTTGTTTCACCACCAATCTCCATTCCCAAACAAAACAGTCACTCTTTGTGTCCTACAGTGTTGCAGAAAAATAACTAAACATATTGTCCTACAGTTCTTGCAATATAAAAAGCCTTCACTTCATGTCTGTTGACTAAATATTAATATAACCAAGCCTTGAATTAAAATTTGATGACATTTTTCTAACACAGGCTATTTAAAATCCCCTTAATAACATAACAGTTGGTCTATTTTTAGGTGCCAAACCGTTTTATGTGACCTTGAATAATCCAATAAGAATTTCATCCTTTTCTGCAACACAAACCAGCATAGTTAAACTGTTTAATCTCCCAGAATCAGATTGTAAAACATAGCTGTGTTGACTGAAACACGTGCCAGTTTGAAATTCCTGAAATTAGGGATATTGCAGCAGAGGAAAATTGGATTATCTCAGTTTGTTTGCAGAATTTGTGACGTTTAAGATGGATAATGATACAATCTGACATTTGTGATTCAGATATGCAACTTCTTAAGTCATAAAAACTTCAAACCCTATAAATAGCCTACAGTGAGAGCTGTATATTCTGACAAGATTTCTCAAACACAAATAAAGAATGTCCAAATCATTTTGTCTCAGTGCTTTGTTGTGCTTTATAAAACATTTTTTTAAAAGCTGTTGATACCAATCAAATAAGGTAACATTTCAATAGAATACAAACATTAATAATGCATGTTTCTTAATGAAAATACACAAGTGAATTAGATTTTGTGTTTATGCTAGATTTTTCAACTAACATAAATAAGAATGTCCTGTAAAATGTAAATTATTTGTTATTTTTTATGATGGCACCGTTTATGTTTTAGGTTTAAAATGAGCCCTGACACTTTCTCTTTAGAAAACAGATTAATAATAATACATTTGTTTTGAAAAAAAAAAAATGCTCAAATCAATCATAAAAAACTGATGGAAGAAATTCGGACGGCGTGCATGTCAACCGCAAAGTTAAAAAAGCTCCTTCGGAGTCTCAGAACTGTAATTCACTACCGCCAATCACGAGACGCGTTTTCTTTAGCCAACGTCCTAATTCTGACCAATGACCAGCCAGAGGGGCGGAGCAATCCTTGACGCATTGAGGCTCGTGATTGACGCAAGCCTTGTTGCTAATTTTAGCTGCTGCCTGGCCGACGAAGGCTGGGCGAGATGCAAAGAGCTCATTCATTTGTACCGGGGCGGGCCCGACTATTTCAGCGCTGCGATTGTGATCCAGCCAAGCCAAATATAGTCGTAGACAGGTATTTTTAGCCGTAAAGCGTGTCCCCGTTTTCATTTGGCAAAGTGATACAGTTTGAAATGAGCCACGGCGCTAAAAAAGTGTTTAGCTGTTATTCAGCTGGCTAGTTTTACAGTCAGCTGATAGCAGTGGGAGAAAGGGGTTGTCAGGAGTAAATCTCACTGCCACAAGCTCCTTGTCACTCCGGGGAAATGGGTGGAAAAGACCGTAGATCCGAAGATAAATAGCCGCCAGGTCGTCAAACAAACGCTTTTGAGCAGGTTTGTGAATCATGGCTTAAAGCTTCGCTGCGCTGCTGTTTCAGGAGCCTGTTTCACCGCTGCTGCTGGAGAAGTGTTGGGCTTTTAACTTTACACTATCCGTTTTGGCCCCAGATTTGGGTGTATTTTAGTAAAATAACTACATTTACACAGCTGCAATCCTTATATTGAGGACTTTTTTGTTGTTTGCCTCAAAACTTCATTATTTCTCTACATTTATTTGGCAGTTTTTTTCAACTATATTTCTAGACTAAATCATAAATAAAATAGACCCAATCAGTAAAAAAAAACAAAAAACAAAACAGCAGATAATCAATTTTTTAACCTTTTCATGTTTTACCAGAGAAGCATTATCTAGTCTTGAGTCACATTTCTGAAATCTGAGTCAGTTAACAGCTTCAGCAAAATAGTCCTTTTTTCCATTGATGCTGCATTTCCATTTCAGTAAATGTCCAAACGATCCACCCACAATAATAATAATAAAAAAGAATAAAGACCTTTTTGTTCATTTCTTTTCCCGTTCTGACTTTAACCCCATAACTTCTCATATTTATTACTTTTCCTCCTGCAGAAAAAGCACACATCAGTTTAAACCAGCTCTATCACATGCTGCTATAACACACTGCTTACAAGCCTCAATGTTCCTAATAATAAATGAGGTAGATATCAAATCAAAACTCACATTTTAACTCATTTAAACAGTACAAAAGACAATGGTGGATTTATTTACGTCACTGCATTGGTAGTTTTACACATCAAAATACCTGCATTACGCTTTAACTCCATGACACTGCAGATGAAAAAGCCACAAATTTGCTTAAAATACTCTCAAAACACCCACTGACCCAGATTCCTCCTCCTCCTCCCTCTCACTGTAATGCTTCATGCACAGGTTGGAGGGAAACGTGCAGGAAGTACAACATTCCTGTCAGGTGCCAAATTTGTTGGTGACACGGTGAGTGAGCGAGAGAGAGAGAGAGCCATGATTAATACGTTTACAAACACCAGTCATTTCTATTGTGCCACAATTAGCTGCCGGGTTTGCAGATCACATGCCACCAGGCTCGTTCATCTGTGATTTATTTTTAAATCACTCGCCTCGTTTCTAATTCCCATTGCACAGGACCTTTAGTCAAGTCTTCCTGGTTTAGATAACTTGCTGAATGAGGATTCCACCCGTCATCAGCTGTTTGTCCTCTCAACTGACTGATGTGGATCTTCTCTGCATCTCGTGTGTGTTCTTATCATTAAAATCTTCAGTAAATTATAAGCTGACCTAATTCCATCAGCATGATTTTTAGAGCAGAACGTGTCCTATAGGCATGGATCACAAGTTCGTCTGCATGTCTTGCGACTTTTTCTGAGTTAAAAAGTGATATTTGGGGTCATCAGGGCAAACTGTTAGTAACTGATCATTTATTTTCTGAAGAAAACACATCTGCCACGAAGTCCATGTTCTCTTTTTTTGTCTGCCACAATCTACGAGTGAGACTTGGTCATATAGCTTTGCAAACAGATAATTTTTTTTGCAGATGTCTTTTTTAATGCTTCCTCTTCGTCACTGTCTCTGTGTGTGTGTGTTTGTTTTCCACCTGTTCTGTGTTGCTCTTCCTGGCTCGTCAGCGTGTCAGCTGCCTCAGCTGTGACTTCACTACGGTGACGTGTAATCCAGATTAACCTGCTCTCTTATTCCGCCAGACGTGGAAGTGATTAGAGATTATGACCACGTCCTTTTAATAGAATTTGATGCGCGGCTGTAAATCGACTGCATCTACCAGGTGTCTTGTGTGTCAGGTGACTCACTCACACACACTCACACTTTCACACAAACAGTCACTTTTAGAGGAGACAGCATTGATTTGCATTAATTTCCTGAAAAACTCACTAACTACTGCAAAGCTTATCCACAAGCTTAACTGTATCCAAATCCAAATTCATTAAACCTAAACTCAGTGTGTTTACTGTGGAGGCTTTTGTTTTCTGGATATTCTCATGAACTGATCTGAACTCAGATATATTTTAAAACAAAACAAAAAGCTTGGGAACTTAAAACTGCTCGTGAAATCATCTCTGCATTCTCCCTGTTTTCCCTTTGCTCGATAAACTAAACAACATGCAGTATGCGTAATAATTTAAAGGGACTGTTTGGCCATTTTGAAGTGGGATTTTGTGCAAAGTTCTAAATAATGATTTATGGCTTCTGACTTATACCATTCATGTCCAATAGACCAGTGGTTCCCAAACTTTTTGGCTTCTGACCCACAAAATGACAGTGGCAGAGACTCATGACCCCAACCGTCACTGGCAAAATATACAAATACTGCTAATAAACTAATTAAACAAGGACATAATGACACCACAAACATCTACAACTACCGTATTATACTATGTTTATTCAACTGTTTGTTAACAGTTTGTAGGGGCAAATACATGGTATTAGCAAGGATTTTAAATTCACTTTCAGTTTTGGAGAACATCCCAGGACCCCAATTTGTTGTTTCAGGACCCACAGTGGGGTCATGACCCCAACTTTGGGAACCACTGCAATAGACTGATGAGCTAATGGTTAGTCCAAGCACAACCAAGACCAAAGTGGTTAGCTGCCAATCTAAAACCACTCCAGTTGCCAGAATTTCATAGCGGTTCATACATTACACTACTGCTAATTTTGCATTACACTGTTATTTTAGCAGAAACATTAAGAAACGACTGTCAAATTTGACCCCTGAATGCACCAAAAGTGCTTCATTTGCTGATGATGGATGTTTGCACGCATACATAACCATTTATTGCAAACTTGATGGCGGTATGAAGATTTTCCAAGTCCAAGGACTCCCAAAGCGCTGTACACTATATTCAGTCATTTACCCACTCACACACACATTCACACGCTGATGGCAGTTAACTACATTGTAGCCACAGCTGCCCTGTGGCAGACTGTCATAAGCTGGAGTCACCACTACACAATCTGGCGCCACTGGGCCCTCCTGACCACCGTCTGCAGACAAGGTGGGTGAAGTGTCTTGCCACACAACAACAAGGTGACCCAGCCTGGGCTGGAATTGAGCCGGCGACCCTCCGGTTGCCAGACGGCCACTACTGAGCTACATGCTGCTCCACACCCAAAATGGGTAAAATAATCCCTTTAAATTTTTAAGATCTTGTATCTTTTTTGGTAAATGTTACCCTCAGTAAGTGCTCCATCCACTCTGCTGTTTCTACTCAAGTTAAAGCTTGACTGGCTGTTTTATTTACCTCAGAAGTTTGAGTTTTACTAGTGTTTTTGCTCGTCAAACTGTCCTACTTAAAAGGGTCGGACCAGTCAGATTGAGTGTCTGCTGCCTAAAGCTGTTCAGTGGTTCATCATTGTTGCCTGATTATTGTCAGAGGAAGTTGGCTCTTTTGTTCAGTCACATTTGTTGCATTTACAGTCAACTGGTGTGTTACAGTTTCCTGCTGGTGGACATATTGCACCGAGACACTCTGAGCTCCGTCTTATCTGAGAGCGGGAGCAAAAAGGGATTGTGTCAGTTTGAATGAGCTCTCTATGTCTACAGCCAAGGCACCAGCACTAAGCGCTCTGGTGACACTGGAGAAAGAGGAAGGACAGAAACAGTGGAAGGCTTTTATCTTTGTGTCACCAAATCTGCTCCAACTGTACGTCAGAGTGCAAGCGAGGGACGGGAGGAGGTTTGGGTGCCGGGGAGAGGACTGCTGGCGCAATGGCAGGCCGCTCAATGGTGGCATTCTTCCTTTTCCTGTGGAGATGCACACACACACACACACACACACACACACACACACACACACACACACACACACACACACACACACACACACACACACACACACACACACACACAGTGACACACAACGCTACACCAGGGGATTCCCCTAAGGAGTAATACAACCCATCACTACCTTATCACACCAGTGCCCGAAGACAGGAGAGACGAGTGTGAAGGAGGAGGTGTATTTAATATCGCTAAAAGACTCTGGCTATACGGAAAAGCAACCCAGCATTGTTTGTCTTTTAGTTGTTGCATCCAGTGTATTCCAGTCATCATCTCTAAAACGTGTGAAGCTGTGACATTCTTAAAAACTCCATGCATTTGTTCGCATTTCTTAATTAAAAAAAAAAAAATAGAGCAAACAGATTTAGTGGGATGTGTTTAAATGCTGCTTTGACAGCAACATCGTTTGTGTTCACGTGTGCAGCACGAGGGAAAGTAGAGCGGGAGACTTGTTCTGACAGAGGTGGGATTTCAAAGGGTCCTTAAGAGGCGTGATGAGATTATCCCGTCAAATCAGTTCTGAAATCTCTCCTCCAGCAGTCACACTGAGGCTCGGTTAAGCTCTACGTTAAAGGAGCCGTGCATTCAGTCCAACTCATCTCTCACACACAAACACACACATACCTATATAAAGCATCCAGTTATGAGTAGCAGGTGTGTGTCAGGCAGGATCCAGCGTGCCACAGCACATTATATTGTTTAGTGTTTTAAAACTCCTTTAAACAGACAGTTATATTATCCTCGTCCCACAAACGTCTTTGGCCTTGAGCATCACATGTAATCTTTTAACGTTGCTTCATAATAATTAGGGCTATTACTGCTTGCTTTGAAATAGAAACAGTGTTGTCCTTAGATTTCAAGTTTGATAATTAGTCAAAAAACAAAAGTAAAAAGGATAAAAAATCTACTACTAATAATGCTACCTGTTAGAAATACTTTTTTATTTTGAAAATAAAGCAGAAATATTTTATACATTTTCTTTTGTGCAAAACATTTCCAGCCCTGATGCACAGAGGTGGATTCATCATGCTCTGGGTCTGCATTCCATTTATAGAGGGAGGACTGATTTTTCATTTAACTACGGCATGTGTAATGCATTAAAAACTTATGCAGATGATCAATGTATTTTACAACACAGGCTTTTGTGATCACACCTCAAAATCCACAGAATGATTCTTATTTTGCATGAAACTTACAAATGTAAATAAAATGCTATTTTACATGGTTATTTGCATACAAATTCATTATTTTCAGCAAAAGCTTTTAGCCATCTGTAGCACGTCTGTTCTGAATTTCATAATATTTCTGCAAAAAAACCCAACAAAAAAAACAGAAATGTTAAACTAATGGCAGCGGAACGGTTTAAAGGAGAAGTGCATGATATCTTTTGAGATGCGAGTCATTTTAAGGTGGCAAAAATTTACTGTAATCATGGCTCCACTCAGACTAGCCGTTAGCACATCAATCCATTCAGAACTAATCTCTGTTTCTCCAAACTGAGGTCATTCAGACATTTCCACAACAGCTGTATTAATTGTTTCTAATTTTCATAAGCCCATAAAAAATATAAGAACTTTTGCTTTAACCTCTTAAAATGTTTTTTTGTTGTTGCTGTTTTTAATTCTTTATTCTTTTTTAGGAGATCAAAAAGATCTTTCATTAACAATTTGACCTTTTTCTAGAAAACCCCACATGTTGAAAAAACTTTTGAAACCAAGGCTTCTGTTACTGTGGGGTAAAACATTTTTCTGCATGTCTGTCAGACATACGTTTTTTGACTTTTCACCCCAAAACGATCAAGTTTTCAGGTATGATTCGACGTCTGCAGCTCATTCTCCTAATCTCATTAAAACAAGACGCAGAAAAAAGAGGAAGAAGCTACATCCTGTTGATCAATACCTGCAGATCGGAAGCAGAGCTGCTGTTCTGTCAGGTTCAAGAAGCACCAAACTGTGCCACTGCTGTTGTTATTAACTTTAAAACTTAACTACCAGGGGTGATTTTAAGGAGATGTGGGTGTAAATCGTAAGATAGCGTCTGGAAATATGTGAACAGTGGGTGTATGAGTCACTTTGGTGTGGGAAGTTGTTTTAAAGCAGTTTTTTTTTAAACTGTAGAAACAGGAACACACACTGGTATGTAAATGTGTATGTGTGTGTGTCTATCGATGTGTGTGTGATGTGGTTTTTGTCATTAGAGTTGAAACGAGCAGGACTGCCCCCTCCTAGAGTCTGAAAACTCAAATGATCAGATAAGAGCTCATGCAGATTTCCCTTCATGGCTGAGTCTATGTCCACTTGAAAGGGAACACTGAGCAGAGAAACTAGTGACTCAGGTTCAGAAACCTATAATTTGAGATCAATTTAAAATAAATGTGTCTGGTGTTCAGTTCAGCATAATGCAAATGTGTGTGTTGGTTTAGAGGTGTGTTTTGTGTGAGAAAGAGTTGCCCTTTAGCCTCGTGCATCAGCCTTGTTTCTCAGGACCCTCGTGTCATCTGGATGGATGTCTTTCTTTGCACACCTCCATCAGTTTCACCTCTGCTCGCTCCACACCCACTCATTCAGCCCAGGTATCCACTCTACAGACCGACTTGTAGCTCAGCCTCGCTGCATCTAAGACTCATGACATTTTGGTCGCTGAGTCAGTGTGTTTGTCGCCCTTCAAATGTTCAACACTTGAGCAGAATGTGAGTGTGTGTGTGTGTGTGTGTGTGTTTGTATTCTGTGATTTTTTAAATTGTTTTTCTTGGTCTACAGGGGGTTTAAAATATGCACTTGCTGTTTTCGCTCAGGCTAATGTCAATCTGGGTCACACACTGACCACATGGGTTTGTACAAGAGCAAACACACACATAAACACACACGCGCGTGCACACACACTCATCAGAGATAAACAAGTGGCTGCATTTCTGCATGACTCACACTCGTGGGCAGAGGTGGAAAGTTTCCTTGTTTGGGCTAATCCCCCTGCTGACACTTTTGATACTTTTGTAAAGTATCTCATGTGTTTCTGATCCCAGGTCAGCTTGATGTGGTCCATTACTTCAGCTTGTACCAGTAGACGATATCAGCAACCTCATTTTAACTGGCTGCTAAAAGAAACATGAGCAAAAACGATGATGCTTAGGAGTCTCATGTCCTGTGGAGTAAAGCAACGTATCGTAAATGGTTTTTTTTTCTGTTTGCATGAACATTTTTCAACTTTATTATATAAAACAAATTACTTTAGTGATGATAATAAATGTTTAAAGCCAGGGAGTCTTTATAGTGAGCTGAGACGATACATTGACCTCCAACATTTATTTATTGGCTTGTATAATTCAGTTAATTGACAAGTGGATCTACAGGAAATAATCTCAGTTTTTGAATCTTCATTCTAGTGTTTGTGCTTGTTACTTCACACATCTCAGGGTTATATGATTGCGTTTGGAATACAGGGGCAGTTCTAGGTGGGGCAGGGGGGCCAGTGCCCCTTCTGACTGCAAGCTTGCCCCCCCCCCCCCCCCCCCCCCCCCCCCCCCCCCCCCCCCCCCCCCCCCCACCCCGTGCCCCCCATAAGTGCAGATCCAGTCTCAGGTATTAAAGACAAATACTGTTTCATGTTGTCACTGAAAAGAAAACCAAGAGATCAAAGTATTTTTGCAAAAACCGTTTTATTTTGAAACTTATTGAAGTAATTGTATCCAAATGAACTTTCAATGAATTGCTGTTATTATATTGCTGTAATTATACACTCAAATTTAAAATACTTAAAGACAATATTTGTAGTTTTTATTATTTTAGAATGTGTCTATCTAAAAAAGCAGCTGACCCCAGCCTGGTCCCCCATCTAATGTTGGTCTAGAACCTCCACTGTTGGCATACATGGTGTAAAATAGAACACATAAATAAAACATGGAACAAATAGAACATGAATAAGACTGGAATTTAAATATTATATAATTTGATGAAGAAATAGCATGTACACATCATTTTTTTATTCTTCAACAAGATCAGACTAGTTATCCTTCACATTTACCTGCACAGAGAAGCAGGGTCGGCTTTAGTTTAGCTGCTCAGTGTGTGAGGGATCAGATTGTTGTTGTTCAGGGCAAAAGTGTGTTCAGGTGTCAAAGTGTGTAATTGGGTAACACAAACAGGTTTTTCTGATAAATTGAGACACCCTCTTAGAGAAACTCTCTTAGATTAGAAAAATGTGGAAACATTTTGCTTCATTATTAATAAAGTAACACTAAACGTTCTCTTTTTTTTTGTAAAAACAAATATAAGTTTTGCAGATATTATTGTTGCTTTAAGCTGACAAATGTTTACTTTTTTAAAATTAAATAAATAAAACTTAACTTGTAGTTAATAATCAGTAATTATGTGTCTCTGATCAGATTAAACTTGAGGTTTTACATGTTTAAGTAACCAAAACAAAGTTATTCTCATACTGCACACAGATACACCTCTTTCACTTTCTCTTTGAAACATTTTTAGTTCATAGTTTAAGTTCCTTTCTGATTGAACTGATGAAACAAATGAACTGAGTGCCAGACAGCTGCATACTTTTTGTTTGACATGAGCCACAGTTAGCCAGTGAGAAAGTGACAAACAAATGTGTCTCATGGAAAGTAACTACATTTATTTGTAGTGACTTTTATGGAAAAAAATCACAAGATGATTAAAAAACAGAAAAGACGCAAAGATAAAACAAGTTGAAATGAATTCAAATAACAAAAACTAAATTAAAACAATCAAATAAAAACAAACACAATGCTAACCAGTTGTCCTTTGAGTCCACAGAGCATAGGTTGAAGTGCAAAGTAGTGTAGGGGCCAGAACTGCAAAGGTTCTGTCCTCTTTAGGTTTTAGTCTTGATCCATAGACAGAAAAGTTCTGATTGGTTGAGCTCCTGCTGATGACATACGGCTGTAGAAGTTTGACAATAATTAAGAGCTAAGACGATGTAAGAGGAAAGCAAACCCAAGTTTCCAACAATAAGAAGTTTTCCCAAACTCAAATAAAAACCTCAGTTGAATCCTCATTCAGATGGACAACGTTATCAAAGATTAAAAGATTTCAAACACCTTTGTGAGTTGCACACTTTTGACATTCGGTAGTAAAAAGATGAATACCATCAGCATAGCGATGAAAAGATACCGCTAAACGATTTAAAAAGATGCTTTCATTTGTTTAAACAAAGCTAATTAAATAGGGTCAAGAACAGCACCATGGGGAACATCATGCATAAAGGCAATAGAAGATTTCTCATTTGATTTATTTACAGATACTTCTAAATAATAAACAAGATACATCAATATGCACAAGAAGAACACACTAAAGTACTACACACAGAGATTCCTTCAGCTTTTCTTCACCTTTGGCCTCTATGAACTTTTTGAAAAAAGCTACGGGACATATTAAAGAAAATGGAATTCCCCACCAATAAAAACCATAATGTGGTTGTTTAAGAAATATTCATTAATGCACGTTCAGTCTTGAGCAACCTTCCATTCACACTCGTCCTTGTAGAGTATGAATTTGGAGGACCTCTGGCAGCATCTGTTGTTAATGAGAGATAATCACATTTTGTCTTATAAGCAGCAGATTTGTGCAGCTTAGTGAGACGAAACACCCATTTACAGTTTTTGGGACCTAACGTGTCTGATCATGTCTTAGCCTGTGGCTTTATATGATCACACGCGCGTGAATCTGTATGTGGATTCATGCCTGTACACGAAATGCCCTCTTTTTATCTTCAAGTAAGGTCCTTTCTCTAAATCACAGCCATTCTCTGAACAATATGAGATGTTTTTTCTTTTAGTGTGTAGATTTTTGTAAAAGTTCAAGATGGTGAGCTTAAGAGTCTGATTAAGGACGGAGTTGTTCTTTATTTTTTTAAGCCTCGTCCGCAAATAGATCATTTTAATAGTAAAAAATATTTTAAGACTTCTTTAAAAGCCAAGATGGAACTTTTTATTTCATGTAGGTCAAATCTTGCAAAGTCTTTCTGCCAAGAAGTTCAGGTAAAAGTTCATTTTTACTAACGGGACACATTTAAAGTGTATTTATTGCTTTGGTTTATTCAGCAAAACCCTGTGAATTCATTTGAATAATTTTTCAGAGCTTGTTTCCCCCCTAAAGGTAACGGCATTTGCTTTTATTCTTTAGAATTTGATAGTTTATGATCTAAAATATTTTTTCAAAAAAGAAAATGAAAACAAAAAACTAATTTGCATGGAAAAGGGATTCTGGACTAAATTATTTCACATTGTAGTTGACCTCCTTGCAGCTAATGCTCATGTAAACGGCAGATAAACACCTTACAGGTTTTTTCCCCTTTCCGGTGAGGTGAATCAGCAGCATGTCTTTTATGATTAACTGCATCTCAACTCTGACATTGTAATTTCATTTCCTCATAATTGACACCTGCATTGTTACAACTACCTGAGTGCGTAAATACGTGCATCATGGTTTTTATTACAACCGCTGTGTGGGTGCCAATTTTAAAAATAGAAATTCCCATTTCATCCATTGCCATTTCCTTACAAATCATCTGTGCACAATAGCAGACACTCCCAGTCATTTTCATAAGAAAGATTTCCTTCAGTAAATGAGGAAGATCTGGACATCCCTCATGACGTCCACTCAGCTGCATAGCTGAGAAGCAAGTATTTACGCACGTTGCTTTCTATGAGTGGAATTGCTGACTTGGTGTGTGGGAATGCGGTGTTGACACACAACTTGATGCTGATGTAAGATATGAACAGGGCGTTACAGCGTCAAGTATTATTTTTATGAAGGCTGAAAGTCAGATTTCCTTTCATTTTAAGTATTCTGCCTTCACAGCAACAGCTTTTTATTTAAAAGCAGACATGTTATTTCATTATTTGAGGAGTTACATTCCCACCTAACTCCCACAGAAACACTAAAACGACCATGTAGAAAAGCACCAGCTGCACTGCATCAAGGTCTTGCCAAGAGTAAAAAAGATCTGTGAAACTGTGCAATCATGCTACATAAACTGAATCATTGTTGCTTTCAGATTCGTTTTTAAAAGTTAGATTTGATAAACTGAAGAACCTATGCATTGCTTAATTTTTATAATTAGCAGCACAAAATATGACAAAAATTAAAAATAAACAGATCTCTGGATATAGAAAGAAAGATCTTTTATTCTAATAACTTTTAAAGCAGATGCTTACATGCAACTTTAAAAAAAAGTTAAAACATAAAAAGAAGAGGACAATACAGTATATCTGTTATAATTTAAAATTGTATTTGTTTTGATGCTGACAAAAATAAAGAAAATGCAACTAATTGAAAAATAATCCAATTTAAGCAGCAGAGGCCATGATTTACATTCTTTTTCCTGCCTTATCAATCTTGAGAGTTAAAAACTACATTTCCCAACATGCAATGCAACAGTGACCTATTTTTTCAAAGTTTAGAAATCAGTTTACAGACATTTCTCAGCGTCTCTTCACACGGAGCAGCACTTGGTGCATGTTTTGAAAAATGTTGAGTCTCTTGATAAATCTAAACCTTTAATTTAAAGATTAACACAAGTTGAAGTTGCTGGTTTTCTTTATTTAATTTAGAAAATAAAATGTATTTTATTGTCTTTAAGTGCAAATTATCAGTTACACCACAAAGTCAGGTTTTTTGGGTTTAGTAACACAGTGACCATGTACCTCACCAGTACATCTGTGTGTGTGTGTGTGTGTGTGTGTGTGTGTGTGTGTGTGTGTGTGTGTGTGTGTGTGTGTGTGTGTGTGTGTGTGTGTGTGTGTGTGTGAAATTCTGGGATTCTGGTTGTACATTATTGATCCCGTGGCGATAGCTGGAGTAAAAATTTAGACCAGCTTTAGTTCTGCGACTGGGACGATGAAGGCAGCTCTCCTCTCCTCTCCTCCCCTCCCCTCCCTGTTGAATAATCTTCTTACTCACCGGATGTGATTCACCTAACTCGCTCTGCTACAGAGAGACATCTGTTGTCTAAACGTTTGGTTGGTAATGTTGTGTAATGTTTGTGCCTCTGAGATAAATATCTTCAGATGGGTTTCGTCCTCAGCCCTGACTTAAAATTTGTGCAAAAACACCAACCTGAGAATTTCCTGACTGCAGAGAAGACAGACTTTAGAGTTTGTCTGGGTCATATGTTACATCCATTTGTAAAAATATTTGTAGTTTTTAGCTGTCCTCTTTGGTATTAGATGGACAAAGTTATTCAAATAATACAATTATGATGAAAGGCCACTTAAAACTAGCATTTTCATTAAAAAAGTGTGTTTTACAGTGTTCTCACTGTAGTATAGAGACTTAATTAACAGACTAAATGCAGATGGTATAGATACTAGACATTAGCTCTGACTGGATGGACAAGTTAACTGTTAGTCTGCCTGGGGCTGAGACCAAAATAAATTACTGTCTTAAAACAAAGAAGTTTATAGCTACACCATTTTATAAATGGTTTCACTGCCATCAATTTTGCATTAGAAACATGATCAAATTTCACCCTGAAGTGCTATAAATAGATATCTTCATGGCTTATTTCCACTGCAGAGTTTTATGTAAATAACCTGTGACCTAAGGTTTTGTTTAACAGGATCCTGTTGAGACCTGAGAGCAGTTAAAGTATCCACCTGTCTCTGTTGAGTCAAGGTTTGTGGAGTTTCTTTTTTCTTTTTAATTATTTTAGGGGTGGGGGATGTTAAACACATTCATTCTCTCTGTTAAATCATAGGTCAAAATGTTGTATTTTGTAATTTAATGCTTTTACAGTTATATAATTACTATTATGGTTATATTTTAAAGACAATGAATGTTTCATATGAAGCACAACTAAAAAAACAAAACAGATTAATATTATCGGTCAATAATTCTGAAGCATCAGTTCCCCTTGTGAGAATCAGGAAATCCCTGTGGGTCATGAAACTCTAAGTTCAGGTCCTGAGGTGATTCCCAGAAATTAAACAAAAATGTAAAAAAAAAAAAAAAAAGATATCAGGTTTTCACCATATTGTTAAAAGAGAGAATGTAGAGATTAAATAAATTCTGGTTTACCATTGAAGCTACTGCTCAAAATTCCTTCAACAACTTTATAATAATCCAAGCTATTACACATTTTTTAAAATTATAAACTATAAAAAAGTGTAAGGAGAGCAAGATCTCCACAGTAACAGTAAAATAACTTGTGTTCCTCATTCCCTGATGAAAACTAAATGAGAGATGACATAAAATAAGCCTCAAATAAACTGTGTAAAACTTTAAGTTGTAATGAAAACATTCTTGAACTGAGTGCAGCTGATAGCCACTAATATGAAGTTTTATATTTCTACAGTGTTTTGTGTTGAGATATGACAAGTTAAAAACCATTCATATCCTGTTTGAAAGAGAATATTTTGAGCCAAAATATAACTGAAGTCTACTGAAGCTTTGGCGTGCACTCTCTGCACAGGATTTGAGAGAAAAGCATGAGTCCTATAGCAGAGTACGAAGAGTTTGTTTGCAAAATATCTGAAAACTAGATGATTCAAAAGTTAGTATGTGAAGTCGCTTGGATATTCTGTGGTAAAATCTCCAACATTCATAAATCTTAAACTTTGATTGAGTACAAATCATAAAATATACCTAAAATACCAAAGTCCACCTTCCTGTGACCTGTTTGAACTTTGAATTACTGATTTTGCTGTTGGACCAGACTTTGTTTATTGATACACGATGACCCTTGGCCTTATTGCAGGTATTTGTAACCTTGTTTTACTTGTTATTATTCATCCTCCTCCTGATGTCACTGGTAGATTCTCCCTCCTTTCTGTTTCCATCTCTGTAAACTCATACCTTCCTTTTTCTCCATCTCTTTCCATCTTTACGTTCCTTTGCTCCATGAGAGGGGAAGTTCCTCCTCTGTCCAGGAACAGACTTCCACTGTGGAAACACAGCTACACACTGCTGCTCCACTTGTTTTCCATGCCAAGCACGAAAGGAAACTTTAGGCTTAGATTTTTTAAATTTATACACACAACCAGCCAAATATCTGCAAAACTGAAGGAGTGTGAATATTTGTTCTCTTCTTTTTGTCTTAAATATCAAAAGTAATTTTCTTTGCACATGAGATCATGGTATAACTAAAATGATGCACAGTGCTCTTTTTTTACTTTCCATTAGACATCCTAATGAATAAAAACACTAATTGGCTTCAGTTTGTATGAAAGTATAAAATCCAGTGAGCATCTGACCTGCCTACTGCATGCAAAGCACAGGTCTATACTGTATCTGTCAGTATCTTCCTTTTCTCATCTGCTCCTGAAAGACGGCAGCTATAATTGGCCACTTATCAGCCTTAATGGACTGAGAAGACACGTAGGTAGCAGCTCACTCACACGCATGAAAACACACACACACACACACACACACACACACACACACACACACACACACACACACACACACACACACACACACACACACACACACACACACACACACACACACACAGGAAAGACAGCACGAGTCATCATATTCAAAGCAGGCAGAAATAGAAATAGACTTCATGAGGCAACCACGGTGGCGTAAGCAATACCATTACCTCAACAATGATCCTGACCAGTACACATTACTGTGTCTTTGTGAGGAGTCATGTCCTTTAGAAATTCTTCTTTTTTTGTTTGTTTGTTGGCCAAGAAGCAGATTTAGTCATTTTACAAAGTAAGCCTGGTTCTTCTTACACAGTTCCTGGAGGTTTTTGTTTCTGTGTGTGTCTGGAAATCCTTAGTGTGTTTGTGGTGACTTGGATGCTGTCCTGGCCCAGTAGACGGGGAGGACAGTGACTGAGACGCTGATGGGTAAATTCATAACAGATGAGTTGGATGGAGGAGAAAGACTGTTTAACGGAGTTAACACTCAAAGAAAACAAGAAGAAAATGTGACTTTTTATGTCAACTCATATTTTTTTGTGATCTCTTGGAATCAAATTTTGACTGAGTAAATTCACATGACAGTTTTTAATTTTAATGATCAAATAATGTGGTTGTTTGTAATCTTGACTATGTGTTTTCATAAAGTTTATATTTTTTCAATAATCTTTGTTTCAATGTTGGCACTACTTTTATGAAAGTGTTTTGTTTTTATTGTATCAAATCTATTCTTGAATCTATTTATACTGTAGATAAATGAGGGTGCACAGCAACATTTCTGGGACATCCTTACAGGATTTCATTGACTTGTGTATCCAAACCTTAGAAACTCTGAATTAGATTCCTCATAAGCAACTTTATATATGTTTTGTGTGTGATCCATGTTGTTTGTGTTGTTGATTGTTTAGTTTAGTAAAAAAGCTGATTTATATATAAAGTTGCTACTTTGTCATTTTATTAACAAAGGGAGCACTAGACATCAAAAGAGTCTAATCTTCAGATCCAATTGCAGATTAAAGCCAAACACAATTAATATGAATAAGTTTAAGAATATTAGGATTTTGTTTGATCACTTTGATATCTGATTCAACTCCCTTTATGTGCAGCACTACACAAATGGCAAGCCAGCCAGGAGGAGAGAAATATTCCAAACAAAGTAATGATAAAATTTATTCTGGCAAATCCAAATGATAAAGTTTCCATTTCTGCTCATTTCTGTTCTGTTTTAGGCCTTTGCATGACTTTCAGATATTATCTATCTGCTCTGGTGTTATAGTTTTTTAGATCTGACTCTGCCTTTGTTTGTCCTCCACTTGTCTACTTTGCTCATTTTGCATGTGCAGAAATTATGTAATAGTCAGTTACAAGGACTGGAGAAAAGACAAGAGAAAAAACAACCAAAGTAAAAAAAAAACAAAACAACAAACATTGAAAATCCTTCAGAAAAACCTGAAAGAGCATTGATTAACCCGTTTCAAGAATATTGCAATGATGTCTGGCTACCAGAAGGGAAGATATAAAGAAATGAAAACACTATATTATAACATTGCTGACCCATAGCATCCCTCGAGGTGTTAGTTGTTTCCATTAGGTGGAAAATGTCAGCCAAGAAATCATTGCTCAGTGTTTATAAATGAATATATGTTGACTCTGGAGTATGTGTGCTGTTTATGGTTTTTATGTTTATGGATTACTATCAGCTGTAGATTAAATTGCCCCTTGATGATAACAAAAATACACGAAACCCTGAAATAAAATCTTTTAAAAAACATGTCTTAACATCTGTGGATTTCCCTTCTGATGGTCCACCATCAACCAATCAGAATGGAAAATTAAGAAAGATGGTTTTTAATTTTGAGTGGTATTGCCCTTTAAGGCATTTCTGAGTCAGCTTTACATCATGCAGCAGATTAATTTATCTTCATTTAGTGGAATCTTAGTGACAAATGACAACACAAATAAATATGGAATGATGAAGGTCTGACTGGTGAAGGTGGTAAAGATGACCAAGTAGACTCATCTAGTGTGCTTTCATAATTCAATGAGTTTGCCTCATGTACAATATTTGCATTGAGTCTTGTGATAAATCACATGCCACAAATCATCTGATAGTTAAAAAATAACTCTTCAGTGATTTTGGGCTGCATGGTGGCGCAGTTGGTTAGCACTGTTGCCTCGCAGCAAGGAGGTCGTGGGTTCGCGTCCCGGCTCTGCAGCCTCTCTGCGTGGAGTTTGCATGTTCTCCCCGTGCGTGCGTGGGTTTCCTCCGGGTACTCCGGTTTCCTCCCACAGTCCAAAGACATGACTGTCAGGCTAATTGGGCTGGTAAATTGTCCTTAGGTGTGAGTGGGTGTGTGGTTGTTTGTCTCGTTCGTCTCTGTGTGGCCCTGCGATGGACTGGCGACCTGTCCAGGGTGTCCCCCGCCTCTCGCCCCTTGACCGCTGGAGATAGGCACCAGCTGCCCCGCGACCCTCTGTGGAGGATTAAGCGGCTACAGAAAATGGATGGATGGATGGACTCTTCAGTGATTTAATTTAAATTTCTGCTTTTGCTCAGTCGAGTGTGAAAACGTTGATGTTCTCATTTTATGTCACGCCTGTTTTCATATATATGAGGCTGCAGAAAGAAGTTTCTCTTGCATATCAGAGGGACTGTCCTCACTTTGCATTATGGGAGTCCCCCGTTTGGAGCAGTGTCCTGTAGGGATTTGCATGTCAAATGCTGGGTGCAGTAATTATAACAGTCTGATTAAGTTCTGATCTGCCACTCTTTGTGACACTAATAGATTATTTAGCCATCATAATGTGTTTGGTTTCCCATGGTACATTAGAGAGGAATTCATCCTGAGAGGCAACACACATCTGTGTGTTTCACTTGTAGTGGAAACTCCTTGGGAATCTGTGCCATGGAATGTCTGGGCAGGATTCCCTCTCTTCCCCAGCGGAGCAGGCCATTCACACACAGCTATCTGTACGCAGCATGAACACGTAGCACAGCAGGACTGGAAAAACACACACACACGCACACCGAGATGACCCTAGATTCATCGCACAGGCTGTATGATCTTTGCTAGATTTAAACAACAGGAGGATGTGCTACCAAATCACAGAAATGCTGCAGATCTGCTTTTTCTTATTCTCCATCTGACTTTGGGGCTCTTCACTCTCACTTTCTCTAACTGTTTCTTTTTTTTCTCTTCCTCTTCGGTGGAACAAACTGTAATTTCAGGTTGACCTTTTGACTCATCTCTCCCACACTGACCACACCACTACTGTCTATCCTATACTGGCCAACGCAGTGCTGACCTAGACCCTTATAGGCGCACACACACACACACACATGCATACATACTCCTACATGTACACACACTCACGCTGTTGCGTCACTCTCCTGTGATGTGGCTAGTTACTACATAACAGATGTTTCTGCTTAGCCATTGCTGAACATGGTATCAGAGCTTTGTTGTGTGTGACTGACTGACGTGTGTGTGTGTTTTACAAATATAGCTGACATTATGTAGAATTCTGCTTGTGCCACAAGGAGTCATGGGTAAAACCAACTGACTGGTGACCTCTTACCCCACAGAGAGACACCAACAGAAGGGTACAACTCAAAAGAAAAAACATGATGCGTTACAAAAAAGCCACAAACCTCCTGTAAATTAGATTAAATGTCCTTTGATGATTTTTCTTCAGTTAGTATTTAAATATGTGAAGTTTTAATCCTCTAAAGACGACCATCCCATCAGGTTTTAAATGTTTTATTACAGGATTAGAGCACAACTTGGTAGATTTTCACCTGAGGGGATGAGTGGACCAAAACCATGCCAGCCAGTGGGCCTAACAACATCACACACTCACACAGAGTGTCGTCATTAGGGTTGAAACATTAAGGTCTGTGTGTGTTTACATGTTTTCTTTAGATAACAGATTCTCTGTCCGTGTGACAATTTTCCAATTGGATTTTGTTCCATTGAACTCTCAGATTTGGATTAAAAGGATAGTTTAAATAAAATTTAAAAGCATATAATACCGTATTTTACCTGTTGTAGACTAGATGACCTCAGATTGATTATTACTGTATTGGCCAAGACCAACGTGGATTTCTGCTGCATTTAAGGAACTAATCTCAAAAACCTTTGTAGCTGTTAATTACTCTTTTATGAACTTTTACATTTCCACCAATTTTATTTTAGAAGTGTATTTTTCCATGTTATACAACACAAACATACGTTTCCGTTATCTTTCGCAATTTTTCTATGTGTAATACCAATTTTACACAATTCATATGCAATACACAGATTAGTACAATATCTGTGGGTGTGCGGAGGAAAAGTAAGAAAATTACAGGACTTTTTAATATTTTTAAAGGTCCCTTATTTCAAAATTACCCCCGGAAGTACATCACTGATTCCTAAAATGGTACAAATTAATAAGTGACCACTGTTTAGGGAACCACCCCAAGACATTGTATTCTTACATATACATCCACTTAAATCCATAATGATTTAACACTTACCTGAAAATTATGATAAACAAAAAAGAGACTTTAAATGGTTTTAATTTGAGTTCTGGATCTGGAGTAAATAAGATTCTAAAATCAAAAGTTTCTTATTAAACCAGTTTAAAACTGGTCAATCAAGTCAAAGCAGATACAATTTAGATTAAAATCCAGTTTTTTCTTTAACAAAACAAGTCATGACTGGAAATTATGCAAAAAATAATTATAAATAAAATGAAACTATTTTTGTCACTAACTTGTTTAAGAAATATTCTTCAGGAGTAAATTTTGATAGCGTGTGCACTTTGTGTGTGTGTGTGTGTGTGTGTGTGTGTGTGTCCAGTCATGGTCACCATGGTGAAGTCCTACTAAAAATCGTCATGACAACTCCAGCCATCGACAACCATGTTATAAGCCAAAACACGTAACTGCCACCTACGCATCAACACCGTTCACACATACGCTCATCCACACACTTGCATGCGCACGCACACACACACACCCAACAGACACCCACATGCACGACGACGTATATGACAGATTTAAAACATGTCAAAATAGACTTACTTGTTTGTGAGATAAAATTAGAACCTTGTTTATCCTGCGCAGATGGAAGGAGGAACTAATAGGTCAAGAAATGATGCTACTTTAAAATCTCTCACAAAGTTTTGTCTCATTTTGAACAACAGTGTGAACATAATGTATACCAAAGTATACATTTCTAAATTTAAGATAGTAAAATAAAAAAAAAAATCTAACATTTTTTTCATCATAAAATACCCTTGAAATAAAAGTACCAGCAGCTAGAGCCTGAAGGCAATGACACCCTGGGGGGACTGTCACCACTAACTCTCATGGCTCAGCCCAATCACCTCTAAACACACACACACACACCACTTGATGGTCAAGATAAAAGCAGCCTCCTCCTCATCTGCTCCTATTTGACCCATTTTTTCTCTGTAGTCTGTGGACTCTGCTGAACAACCCGGCCACGCGCCCCTCCTTGTTTCCACTGAGGTGGAAAATCCTGGTGAAGTGGGGGAAAGAGGGGAGTGGGAAGTGAGGGGCGGTTGAAGATGAGCTTTAGGGTGGATGAAAGTATCAAGATGAGTGAGTGTGTCCATTAACCCCCCCAGAGGTCCGCCTTAGGAGGGCTAAGGGATTGTACTTGTGCTAAGAGTGCTTGCCTACAAGTGTGTTTGGTTATGTTTCAGTGAAAAGTTGGACTTTTGGAAAAAAAAATGTTGGATCAAATTTGTCTTCTTCCCTCCCCATTCATTTATTACTGAAGCCAAAAAATCCTTTCTTCCCTCTGGAACTAATTTGTGGTCACTTTCTAATGTTGCTGTTTTTAATGTTTAAGTCCCTTTAATATGACTTTTATGTTTGGGTGTGCTATGTATAAAAATAGCTTATGAACCTGTGAGAAAAGGAAACAAATTCAGTTTTAATCAAGATTTTCTGACTTTCAGTCCATAAAAGGCATTAAAGGGATAAGTCGGACTTTTTTGCAGTGAGTTTCTGTGGAAGGTTTTGAACAACTAGCTAGAACAACTAGTGAGACGCTGCAGCGGTTCGGGTGCTGCCGACCACCCAATTCCAGTTCTGTCCACAACGCAAAATTTCTGGAAAAACAAAAACAAGAGAATAGCTAAGAATAATTGATAAAGTTGGAGGTGTACAATTCCAATGGAATAGTTCTGTTGGAACCAGCTCTAGTTCTCAACTCCAACATGCACTAGTATGTAGTAGGTCGGTAGTTAAAATCTCTAACGTCGGCCAAATTTATATTGTTTCTACCGTATACCGTTGATACCGCCCTTTTGGTTCGTAGTGTAACACTTCTGGTCAGAAAATCATATTTCTGCTGAAATAACCCCTACTTTAAAAAATCTGAAAGTTAAACTTTAGTTGAAGGTTAAAAAATCCACAATATGTCCAAAACTGCAACTTGACTGGGTCATTTATGGATCTCTCTACAAGCCCAGTGCTTCATGTTCAGGTTGTTCAGGATAACAATTGAGGTATTTTTGTCAGTTTTGTTGAAGTTTCCCCTCTGAAAAAAAAGCATTTAATAGCCACTTTTTTGTGTCAAACATTCACCTCTATTTTTAGAAAAAAAAAAAAATACAAATATCTGCATAGTTTTAAACTAATTTCCCAACTTTCAGGCAGCTGATTCCACAGTTTCCATTTATCTCACGTCACTACGCAGGATAAGTCATAGTGAAGTGACATAATGAGAGAGTTCATGTAGAGAACAGTCACAGCATTTCATCACCGCAGAGCAATGCAGCTCTAAAATGGAAAAGTTTGGAAAACTCCTTGTTTGTTGATGCATTCTGAAAGCTTTTGGGGAACTCCAGCCTCTTGAGAAGTGCTAAACAACTTTTCTAGTGCAAGAATCTACATTGTCACAGTTACAGCGTGACGTCAATATGTTCTGAACGTCTCCTGATTCCTGTGATTTTATTATCTGTAAACATCCTATCTTATCAGCCTCAGTATTTAGTTTAGTGATTTATTCACTTTAAAAATATGTCAAATCAGCCACCAGCAGCAAGTAATATAAGATGGACAGATGGAATTTATTTTAAGCTAAAAAGTCATATAAGTAGTGAGGAAATGAATCTAGCTTCTCCTTTACTCTAAAAATGGTCAAAACGCTCTAGGCGTGGAATTTCTAAATAAAATCAGATATTTCTTTTTAATGTACACTGGTTAATATTTCCTTAAATGGAGCAAATCTTTTAAATAAAAATATTAAAAAGGACAGTAAATTGGGGCAACACCTGTGTTTCTGATTTTGTGTCACGAGAGCGAGGCTGTCGATACTCGTATAGAGGGGACTGAGGTTGAACCCTTAAACCAGGATCGCCTGTCAATCTGCCATCTTTTCCTCTGAACCAACGGCTTTGTGGTCCAGTGATCAAGGTAGTGACAACACCTCCCACTTGAGTCTCGCTTGCTGGTTTCATCCTGTTACCATCTGATGTAAATGGAAGTGAAAACACCCACTCTGCTCTTAGTGCCATGACAATCATATGACATCAGTACAGTAATGACACGGCGTTATTATCACCTGGATAGTCCTGCTGGGTATTTCAGACAGATTGGCCGATTGGTTTGTGAGGTGATGCTGAAGTGAAACAGTGTGTGGGTGCCTCTGAAGATGTGCAGATCATGCTGAGCTCAGATCAGCTCTCAGTAACTTTTTAACTTTTATTCCTATCTATCCATCCCTCAGTTTTCCAAACCACTTCTTGAGGGTCACAGGGATGTTTTATTCCCACAACATTAAATGAGTTTGAACCTGCCAAACCTTCATGACTCCTGGGAAAAAAAAAAAAAAAAAGTTTCTGTTGATTTATTTAGAGCATAACAAAAACTGTTTTCTGTTTTCTTTGAAAGAATGAAAATGACATTTTTCTCAACCATCTTTTTTATATGTAAAACAACAAAAAGGATAAATGAGAAGCCAGTTGCAGCTCGACTATTTAAAAAGCATGACCATGCAACTTTATTGGAATAAATATTACCATCCTGTTATAACCACAGAAAAAAAGGCTTGAATTAGAAGTAGGACAATTAATCTGTGAAATAGTTGACTGATGAATCATCTGATTTATGAAAACTTATTATTTCTGAATTTCAGGCCTGCCTGTGAGTATTTTACCAATGGAGATTAAAAAAAAAGATGCAATATCATCTTCTACAACCAGCTCACTATTCATATCTGTAAATCTGCTCCTATAGATTTTTAAGACACGCAAATTCTAATAAATGTTCTTCTGGAGCCACAGGCTGCAGATCCTTTTTTTACTGCTCAACACCTGTTCTTTATACAAACTAGCTGTTCTACAACATGAGTGGAAAAGAGTGGAAGTTTGTTGGCTGCAGGTCTCCATGTAAAAAGCACGTACCTGCAAGCACCGCATTAAAACTTCTACGTATTGCATCACATCCACAACTGGAAGACAGTGTGGGTGTCTGTGGTAAGGAAGTGTGCACTTTCACTGGGTCCTCTTGAGTGCATGGATATATTCATGTGTGTGTGTGAGTGTGTGCTAATCCTGGAAAGAGAAGTGAGGCACTTCTGCTCTTTTCTAAAAATAGTCGGCTGTTTGCATCACTTCCTCTTCTGATACATCAAACATGCACAAACACATGCAAGTAACCTGACAACATTTAACAATTTCCTTATCTGGCGTTATGTGGCAAGCATGTTGTATGTGTGTGTGTGTGTGTGTGTGTATGTGTGTGTGAGTGGAAAGTCGCTCAGTATAATGGTACATTGTGTGGGCTGGGAAACAGCTGGCGACTCTAGTTAACGCACATGGCTGCATTAAGTGCTGCTGTGAGGCTACTGTACGTCCATCTGTCAATCTGCATGTATATAGATCTGAGTGTGAGTGTGTGTGACTTACATAGAAAGAGTGAGAGTTGGAAAGAGGTGTCTCACCACGTGACGTAGGTTTCTGGTGTTTTCCAAACCAAGGAAGTGGAACCAGCAGTGACGAGGATGTGATGTCATCATCAGGCTTTCTTTCTAACTCAAACCCCACGTCTCACTCGACGGTTTCTGTCACTTTCTATTTGTCTGTGTCTATATTTCCATCTGTCTTTGTAACTGTATCCGTGTGTCTGTCTGTGCATGTGTCTGGTTCTTTATCTTTTGCTTCCCTTCATGTTACACTGAGTAGGCGTTTGTTGGATGATTTTTTTTTATGAATGGGCTGTGTTGTTTACTCTCTGACAAAGCTATTTCTGTCAGCGCTCTGATGATGAACACATACAGTGTGACCACACCAACTTCCTCTGTCCTCTGATTGGCTCAGATTCTCCTCTCAATGGCAACGGTTTTGAGGTTGTAGATGTGTGTATTTGTGAGTGAATGCGTATTTGCACGTGGGCCAGAGTGTTGAGGGGTCTCTGTGGGTTTTTTCTCTCTTTTCTCAGTGATAGCTGATAAAAACATCCTGTTTCCAAGAGAAAGAAGCTATCTCTCTTTTCTTTCCAAATGATGTCATTACAGCCCACGCTACAAAAGGCAAATTTATATTTTCAAAGTGTGACTGCAGCTGTCAAGAAAATTATATTTTGTATTAGAATGATCAGATATCTTGACTTAAATAATAATTTTTATTTGATAATAGATTTTTATTTATATATTTTTATTTTCTTGCAGATTTCCCCCGATAAACAGAAACTTAAGTGGATTTTCTAGAAATGTAAAACTTATTATCAATATATTTTCAAGCAATATTCAATCACAACAAAAACAATAATAAAAAAAACATCTTGTGAAGTTTTACTTTCCTCTTGTATTTTTGTAATCCATGTTCTGCTCCCATATTAATTTCACTTTGCTCTCTAAAATAAAAAAAAGAAAAGATTTTTCACTGTAATATTTAGTTAACAGGTTGATTCACAGACTTTATGATCATTTTTAAAATCCCGTCTGAATTGTTTTACCCTTCAGATCTAGATCGTGTAGTTCATGATGCCATTCGGAACCCGTTTTTGCTCACATCCATGTTCAACATATTTTTGTATATTAGGCTGAAATGGAAGCATTAAACTGTGTTTAAGCACCGTTTAGTGGTTGTGTGTGGTTGTGTTTAGTCGTGGTCTGGGTGGGATGAAGTGTCTGATTGATGTGTGAATAAATGAGGCGTCTAGGGTTTGTGTTTAAAAAGAATCGGCTTGTGTCAGAGAGTTAAAGAGGTCATGGGTAGCTTGAATTGTGACATTAAAGTGATGGTGTTATGGTGATTTAGAAGTGAAGTTTGATGTTTACTATAGCTGAAGAATCCGTGCAACTCAAAGTGCATAAAAACATAATTGTGTGTGAGTTCACTTATTAAAGCTGCTTGGTGTTTGAACAAGTGTACCCTCATGTGCACTGTTCTGTAACCTTTAAACTCAATGTGACACTCTTTTATGTTAACCTGCATTTCCTGAGAAATCAGAGCATCACTCTGCAAAATCCCTTGTTAAACAAGATATTTCAAATCAAATCAAATCGCCTTTTATTGTCAGTTATGTCCAGAACATACAGGTGAATTGAAATACTGTTCCTCTCTCCTCCTTCTAGTACAGGTATAAAGTATATACACATATTTTTAAAGAGTTTAAAAAGAATAAAAGTATAAACATGAAAATTATACTAAATAATAGAGCTTTTTAATACATGTGCAATGATCAATAGAGCAGAAAATGATAAAGTTATAGCTCAGATCTTCTGAAGTGGAAAGCTTGTGAACAGATAGCATCTTACCTGTTGTAGATAGCTGTTTGAACAGCCTCAGTTTGGAAAAACAGAGATTGTTTTCCACCAGACTGATGAGCTAATGATGAATGTTATCCATCCATCCATCCATTTTCTGTAGCCGCTTATTCCTCCACAGAGGGTCGCGGGGCAGCTGGTGCCTATCTCCAGCGGTCAAGGGGCGAGAGGCGGGGGACACCCTGGACGGGTCGCCAGTCCATCGCAGGGCCAATGAATGTTATTTTATGAATATTCACAAAGCTATACATTTGAGAGTAATGTGATTTTCTGACTGTTGCACACTGAACCAGAAGTGTTTTACCTATAAATTCTGCTGTAAAGAACCATATAATTCATGTGAAATTTCTGCAAGTGTGAAGGTGTGTATCAAAGCATTTGCTACAAATGCTGAACTGCTATGAAGGTTTGGAGACTAACGTTGTTTTATGATGGCAGTTATCCATTTTGATCTTGGTCCTGCTTTTGTTTATAACCCTCCTATCAAAAAACAAATTAAAAAATTGCTTCTCTAACATTATTAACTAAAGAGATAATTGACACTGTATAATATGGTCATTATTCCTGTAATAACCAGATATTTTCTTATTTTTTAATATTATCCAGACACATCAAACCTCAGAAATAGGGTGTATTTACTTTGTGACTCTTTGTTAACTTTGAGCAATCCAATGCAGCTTCATATTTTCTTCTAACAAATTCCTCTGATCCATCTTCCATCCAGTGCATGAGTTTCTTTTAACCAAATTTCAGTATTGACATCTCGGCCTGCCCGTGTTTGTGTGTTTGTGTATGAGTATCTGATTATGTGTGTTTGGAGCGCTCTGAGGACATCCAGTTTGAGTGCTTCTCCTCCACTGCTCTTTCCGGTTGAGGAACAGTAGCTTTTCTGTCGATGGGGCTTATGGATTTCCCCCCCCCCACACACACACACACTCCTTCGCCCACACAAGCAAACACACAAACTACACTCAGACTTTTGGTACTGTAGTCCGGTGGTGGTAAGGAGGATTTCTAAAAGTTGTAAACAAAAACATGACAATTAAATATGGCAGGCATTTATCTTTTTTTGTTACTAAATTTTTGTTTTGTTTTGATGTTTTGACATTCAAAACTCTGGTAGATCAGCAGCCACCTTGATTAAAAAAGTTTTTTTTTCTTGTTCAATAGAAGCTTTGTTTAAACTGTTCTTAAAATAAGCAGAATTTCGTTTAGGGGATCTTTCAGACTTGCAAAAGTTGTAGATACTGAAACCCATGCACTGTGATACCAGAGATGTGTAAGAAGAATGTGCTTATTGTAAGTCAAAAGAATGTTGTGTGCTGTTTTGCAGTTATCGAGTACATCAGCAGGGACCAAGGCTGAGGTTTCGGGTTTATATGGGAAATGCCCATTTTTTTCTTAGGCATCACTTAAAACCCCACACTTTGAGCGATCATGACTTTGAAATTGTTTATTTTTCTAGAAGCGCTTGTCTCTACACTCTACATGAATGACTTTTTACACATTATCTTTGTTGGGTGGAAGACAAAGTTAATGCTGAGGTTAAACCATGTCCAAATATCTGCCAGGAGGTGAGACTAAAGGTGCCAAGGTTTTCTTTAATTTTTGAGCAATAATATGAAGAAATACATGAAATTTGACCTTTTCTACATCTGTGTGTGATCATGCTGTTTGGTTCCTCTGTGATGTGAGATGCTGCTGTGGTCAGAATTCAAATGATGGCCCTGAATTTAACTCTACATCTTCTTTTTGTTAAATTATTTCAAAGAATTTGAAGAAAAGCTTGAGGACTATAAACTAGTTGTTTAAGAAAGTAGGAGGCTGGAGGAGGGCGAGAAGAAGCAGCATGAACAAGCATACTTTTAAACACCAGCCTGCAAAGGAAGAAAACATATTCATAATTCTGAAAACATCATGAATACACAAAACATATACAAATACACAAAAAAAGAAAGTATTTCTGGACACACATACACATAAAGGAAAACAACTTCAAAAGTTATGAAACAAAAACAAACCAACAATCAGACAGTTGTTAGTTTTAATGGGAACATGACTGTTGTTTTGCCATCTGTAGTTCCTGTATTTGCTTACTACTTTGCATTTTTGTCATGCAGCTTACAACTTACGTGTTTTGGTTATATTTTTAGTGCAATTGTTATTTTAGTGTGGTGGAAAACTCACGGGACCTATTTTTACCTCACATTCTTTTTTTGGTTCACAGCGATGTTCTCTTATTTGCAAGATTTTCTGTTACGGTGCATTTTAGCATGTTAGGCCGTCACTGCATCGTCATAAGTTTCAAATTTACCTGAAACTTATTTTTGACCTCTGCTTATGCAATAAAGGCTGCTTGAGCCCATTAGTGTGGGAAATGGAACTGTTCCCCCTGTGGTGGATGAAGGATATTGCAGGCTAGTATTAGCAATTCAGAACAGCTAGCTGCTAGAGGAAGTTAGAAAATTAAAGCAGTGTCTCATGGGATTATTTATAACCTGATTTTTGTTGTTTTGTGGAAGTGTGATATATGTATTATCAGTATTGGTGTTACAAAAATTGTAGTTTAATACTGAAGCTTAAATGTCACGAATCATGATAATAAAAGTTCCTCCTGAATTGAGTTATATTCTCACCGCACAGATACGTCAGTGAAAAGCTTTTACACAAGAGCCGTCTTACTATAGTGTTCCTTCACTCAGGTGTGAAGGCTTTCACAGCCTGAACCCAGATACTGATGAACCTGAGCTTTCAAGGGCTTTTATTGAGGATTACAAAGAGTCTTTTTGAGTTTTGTCTAAATATTTTAAGGAGGAATTTAAAAAAGTTGTACATTTGGATTTTAGATCCAGAGATTCTTTCATGGTGGTAAAATTTTCTGAAAGAAAAAAAATCAGCAAAAACTTTTAAAAGTTAGACATGCTCATTTGGAATCTATTGGATAAATGTGCCTTTTCCTTTGTGTCTCTTCTGTCCTCTCACTCAGTGACGTCCCTTGCGTGTTACCGATGAAGGCTCCTGCTGGATGCTGCCATGTGGGGAGGAAAATACCAGTCATCAGGTCACAGTGAATGTCTTCCCCGAGTGGCGTCACAAGTACGTCCAACTCGAGCAGCTTTACTAGTCACACCTGGGACACTGTAAGCTAGGGGAACCCTCTCTCACACACACACACTGCTACACTCACTAATCCAATTAGGACGGTAGTTAGTGGCAGCCTGGCTCGGGCCTCCTCAGACGCATGTTGATCCAATTATTACCGGATGGATTGGCTGGGCAATCCCTGCACTTCCCAGCTCAAAGGTGCTTAAATGGCACTGTGCCACTGCGTTAGGAGGACACCTCATACGCACAAAGGATTCCCCTGCTATTTTTGTAGACGTACATGGTTGTAGCTGCGCAATGAGTCAACTAAGAAGAGGAAGAGGCCAAGAATTTTCTTCCCCATAATCAGCAGAGTCACAGAGATTGGCTCGAAAAGCACAAGCTCAGGCAGAAGAGTCTTTCCCCTGGAAAATTTTACCAGGAACTCTAAAACAATGGACGGACGGGAGACCTTGGGATGGTGCATACAGCTCTCCAAACATGCACTCGTTTTCCACGTGCTAGATTGATCTGATTTGAAGTGAGTGACTGAGTGTGTGTCTTCTGAGAGGCTCTTCATTAAACAACAAACCAGAATGAGGCACACTCCAAACAAGGCCACGAGTCCACACAGAGGCTCTTACCTCACTGTGTAGTGAGGCTGTGCAGTGCTGTTAAACTCTCTTTTATTCTCTTCTAGGCACACTCACCCTGCGTACTGTATCAGCCGCGATCTCACGCAGCATTATCGAGCACAATGGCCGATCCTCTTTTCATGTGACGAACTGCGCTGCGATGTTAAAGTCACGCACTCACACGTGTACTTCATGTAAACAGACAAAAAGCAATGAAAAGGCTTTGGTGAGGGAAGGCTCATGAAAGGGCGACTGAGCGAAAGGGGGAGTTAGTCGTGTCTGTCATGTGTCATGTCGGGCCCTCCTTTATGCTAATGTACCATTCATCTGTGTCATAGAACGATAATGACTCTCAGCACAGCGAGCCTCGCTGCAGCACTCAGACACAGTGAAGCGCTGCTGTCCACTCCACCGTCCACCGTCTCTGTCTCCATGTGTCTATTTCACTGTTTTTATATCAGTTTCTTCTTTTTCGTGTTTTAACAGTTCTCCTTGTTCACTTCGCTGATTTGTCTCTTTGGTAATATTATATTTTTTTCTGTCTTTCTTATTTTCCTTTGTCTTCACTTGTCTTCTTTCCCTGTCTGTTTTACAACCTAAAATCTAGTTTGTTAGTATCATTAATCATATTGCAATAAAAAAAGAGATAAAGCTGTTGAATTGTTGAATCTTTGACACACAGTTTCAGCTCTCCTGTTGTGTTTATGGAGATTTAAGTTAGGAAATAATGCCAGATGCTTTAAAATCATTCATCTTTACCAGTTTAAGCTTTCTTTTGTATTATCATCTGATTCAGTCATTCTCTTAATATATTCAGACCCTCCAGGATACATCAAAGCAGTATCACATGATAAAACCCCACCATGTTTTATTGTTGGTTGGCTGGTTTTTTTGCCTTACAATGTTAAAGCCATACTCAGTAGGCAGGTAAACAAATGAGGTCTCGCTAGCTATTTTACAGAAACACGTCTCGGTGAACTCACCCCTCCCGTCGGGTAAAATCCTTACGCCAGCCTCCCGCCGACATAGGACCACGGGTTACAAAGCAGAGTATGACTCCAGCCGCAGAAATGTTCCCCCAGCTTTTCCTCTATCCACCTCCAAACGTTTTTAGCTTTCTGCTAGCTGAAAAGGTGTTTTTTGGGGGGACTCTGGTATTTTTATCTGAAAATGGAAGCACTAAGCGCGGCTCTCTGTCCTACTCACTTTCACTTCCGGGATGTTCTGCCCCAAAATGTGTCCGGGCGGATTAATGCCAATCCAAGCAGTGAGGAAATGCGGCAGACAGACAGCTGGATTGTCCAATCCTATCGTTCGGTCCGAACGATAGGATTGGCTGAAGTTTTTAGAGAACTGCAGGACAACTACTTTATTGATTTCTTTCAGTTTTTTTTTTAATCTCCACAATATATTTATGGCTATACTATATTAGAACGTTGTTAAGAGGCTTTAAAAAAACGTTAAAAGCTACATTGTTTACCTGGCTACTGAGTATGCCTTTAATCCTTCTTACTGTAAGAGTTTGAAAAAAAAGATTTTAGTTTTGTGTTTAAAAAAGTGAAACAACTGAGGTTTTTGGAGGCAAACATTCAAGGGTGCTGAATAGTTTATTAAAGTACGTCTGTCTTTGGTCTGAGTCGAGTAATTCTGGTGTCCATCTTGGTCTTTGCACATGAAGCTCCTATTGGATCTATTTGCAAAGCAATGATAAATCCATGATGCATGAATCCTGATTAATGGCTGCCTATTCTTGAGTTCATCAGAATGTGTGGTAGAAGACTGACCATGAGGTCTCATTGGGGTGTTTCCTGGTCCCCAAGCCACTTAGTTATCATATTTTTCTTATAGCACGATGCTTCGTCATGCTGGAAAAGACATTGTTCATCACCAAACTGTAGATGCTGGGAGGTTGTCTTCCTGGAGGATGCTTAGGTCCCATTCTTTATTCATGGCTGTGGTCTGAGGCTAAACTCTGAGTGACTCCACTCCCTTGGCTGAGAAACAACCAACACATGAATGGTTTCTGGATGCTTTACTGTTGGCAGGACACAGGACTGATGGTAGTAATTACATTTTCTTCTCTAGATAATCTATTTTCAAGCCTCAAACAATCAGAGAAGGGATTCATCAGAGAAAATGACTTTCCTCCAGTCCCCACCAGCCCAATCTCTGGACCTTTAGCAGAACATCAGTCTGTCCTTAATGGTTTTCTTGAAAGATGTGGCTTCTTTACTGCCCTTCTTGACACCAGGCTATCCTACAAAAGTCTTCTTCTCACTGATCTGCTGATGAACTCACACCTGCCAGCTGCCATTTACTCTACACTGATGGTTCCCTGAACCTGCAGCTGGATCAACTTTAGGAGACGGTTCTGTTGCTGCTGGATGTTCCAGAGCTTTATTTTCAAATGCAGTATAGAATTTAGGTTTTTGGGGGGATTAATTTAATTTGCATGCTAATTTTAATTTATCTGATCATTCCTCATGGAGTTTGTGCAAACTTTCATCATAAAAACGGGAGGTAGCTAACTTTGTGACAATTAACATTTGTGCCATACTGTAGAACAGTTAGGAGGTCACAGGTGAAACTTTTTTTGTAATTTTTAGTCAATTTTAAATTGATTAAATTACACGTGAACACATTTGTATTCAACACTGCATTCAATGTATTTTTTATTTCAAATTTGATAAAAAAATGTGATTAAAAAAGTTAATTAATATTTTTTTGTTTCTATTTTCAGAACTGACCTTTTTTCCAGGAGGTATACCTCCAAACATGACAGAAAATTACAATCTCTGCGGGGGGGGGGGGGTCCTCACTTTTTACTGTAAAAAGGTAAAAAGCAGTAAATCCTGTGTGTTTATTATGTGTTGACAAGTGTGTGCATTATTTGCTGCGAGTGTCCATTCTGGGACAGCATGGTGTTGTTTCAATAGTGTGTGTGTGTGTGTGTGTGTGTGTGTGTGCGTGCGTGCGTGCGCGCGTGCGTGTGTGTGTGTTAGCTATCCAGAGTGAGTGAACGGCCCATCTAACACAGAGAGCGAAGGGAGAGACTGAGATTTCTGCTTACGGGGATGTGTGTGTGTGTGTATGTGTGGGGAGGTGATAGCACGTAGCCCTGGGGAGGTTTAACCATGTACAATATGTGTGTGTGTGTGTGTGTGTGTGTGTGTGTGTGTCGGCCTGAGGGGAACTCTGGATGTTGATGCTGATGTGTTCTGATGGGCTCACACACAAACAGATCCTGCCTGTGACTCAGAGACGAGACACTCGTATCCCCTATGGGACAGCCCAAGGAAGACACACACACACCCACACACTCATACACACACTCCAGCAGACAGGCACACATATACATATGCTTGCCAGGTTGGATACATGCTGGAGCCACTCATGGACCTTGTTCTTGCAGGACAGAGGGATTTGTGTGAGGAGGGGAGTTTGAGACTGAAGCTGCTCTTCAAGCATCTCATTGTGTGTCAGAGTTTTCTCTGCTGTGTATTTCTCTGTGAAATTAGATTTGGACTTCTTGGGGGGTTTCTAGCTCACCTCTGGCTCACCCTCACGTTGGCTTAAATGCATGTAAGCACAATGCTGTGTTCTGTTACGTCCTATAGCGTGGGCCGTGAATGGTCCTTATTGAGCAGAAGTGGGAGTGTGTGGGAGTTTTCTGGGTGCACGGCTGACTTCTCTCAGGGATCTGACGGCAGAAGTTTTAGGACAATGACCGGAGGGTTGAGGCTTGATAAAGACGGATAATGAGGCTGAATGAGAAAGAAAAGACAAAAAAAAAAAGAAACAAGACAGCACTCAGTTTGTAGCTCTGAGCCAAAAACTTTGCCTCATTCTTTCCATGACTTACTGCTTATAATCAGTCATTAAAACATGAGTAAAACACATTAGCCATTTCTTTAATGTGAATGAGGACACAAGTACACATTTGCAAAGATAAAACACACTATCTTTAAAAAAAACCCCACAATAACATACAGAAAAGAGCCAAGGGTTATATGAGCCGTGTGTGTCGCCAACCGTATGCTCGTTATAATAGTGCTGCAAGCCTCCAAGTGACAGATATTACACACACAATGGATTATCAGTGGGCCATTTCAAAGCATTCTTCACAAGCCACTGACCATTTATTAGGAAAAAATGAAAGTGACCTCAATATCAGAACAGCTCTATCAGTTTGCTGTTTGTTGGAGTCCCAGCGGACTGAAATCTTGTAGAACCCTTTGAATCTTCTTTGTTAATAGAGACAATTAACATGTTCTGAGACATTTTGTTGAGATAGTCTGAGGTAGTGTGTGTGTTTGTGGGTGTTGTCAGTGGAAAACAAGATACAGAGACTGTGGCCCGAGGCAAAAGTAACCGAAGGTTCTTGTGTGACGGTGAATTTATAGCTCAGCATTTGCTACAATAGGGTTTCCTTTCACACTGTTCACAAGTTTTCAGTGGGCTGCCATCTATTCACGCGTGAATACATCTATTGTCACATTTGGACATCTGTAGGTGAGCTGTGGGAACTGCTGATGAGGGATTTGTTTCTGTAAATTCTGGGTCTGGAAAATGCTGAATAAGAAAGAAAAAACAGAAAATGTATGATTAAATGTTTGCATGCATCAACATTCTTTTAAGAATTTAAACTGATACAAAATGCCTGGGTTTGTTGTGACACTATGTAAAAAGAGCAGCAAGACCCAAGATAAAAAGAAACGTTAAAGCTACTGCCAGTGGCTCATTGAGGGTCACCATGGTGATCACACCCCTGTGTCTCTCGCTCCATAACTGTAGTTTTAATTAGACAGAAAAACAAAAAGTTCAAAATAGCTTTCACTTGGAGTTTTGAAGAGAAAACTTGGATAAACTGAAGTCAGTAAGTCTCTGAAGGGATTTGAGACAAATGTTATAAAGTAGCGAGAAATGCACTGGGCGAAGAAAAACAAAAATGTCAGTGTTTTGATATAAACCATTAAAAAGTTTAAATGCTTTTGTTTGCAAAAGTTCTGGAAATGTCAGAGCTCAAGGACAGTGTGACATCATTGCACTCAGTGTCATATTCCGCCATAAAATCTAAGTTTTCATAGATATTTATAGTAGAGTTTTGTAAAAAATAAAAAAATATTAAAATTCCAGTTTAGACACAAAAAGTCCAACTGTCCATGACCTGTTTAAACTTGATGTTTTTGTCTTTAGAGCACCAAAAAGGGCTGGATAATCTCACTTGTTTCACCTGAATCCCGTTGTGCTTGTGGAAATTGTTTGCATTTTTCTATAATTTTGTCTATCCCATCTATGATGTACATCCATCAAAATTCAGCGCCTCATTCCTGATTGAGATCCATTTTTACAAACTACAACCTATAGATTGCTCAGATATGCCGTCACTGTGTATTCCTGCCTGTTTATGCTGCAAATGCACACACAGCTGCACATCCTGGTTGATGTCCCACGGGCCGTGTGTGTGTGAGAGAGAGGTGTGAGGTATGCATGTCATGTTCTTAACCACTCAAACGTCTCACAAGGTGTGTCCCTGTGCCATCTGGCATCATTTTAATAACAGTTTGTGCCTGCTCGGTGAACCCGATCCTCTGAATGATCTCAGAGTCTGTCACTAAAATTACAGTAAAGACACAAAAACTCTGACAGATCATAAACAGACTGGGCCAAATCAGGTCACTAATTTTGAAATGATTACCTTTCTTTTGAGTCATAACAAGACTGTGGTCATCAAGTTCATTTCTGTGCTTTAGCTAATGCAGGATTTTTACAAATTTCCCCAAAGTCAAATGAAAGCACTCGTCAAAAGAAGTTTTTTCAAGGCTTTACACAGCGACATATTAAATACTTTTAAACAGTACATATTAATTCCTTATAGTATGCTTATTTGACACTCTTGTTCCATAATTATGCTGTAAAGACACTAATTTTTGTTACCTACATACACTGTAGTGTAGGCTACACTACTTCTCCTCCTTCCTCAGTTTATTTGGTTGAATGTTCTTGGTGAAGACTTTAGAGCTGTTTTAAACTAACTCATATGGAGTCAGTTAATTTTATCTCCTTGCATTTACAGTAATAAGACAAACTCCATCAATGTACTTTGCTCCAGGTCAAGTCGTACTTATGCAACGTTCGCAGCTTTGATCATCTTGTACCCATACAAGCTACACTTTAGCATGTGTGTATCAGTTCTAAAATTCATGTTCAATTGGAGCTGAAGCAAAATAGTGATGAAGTGAAGCTTGTTCTATCATTGTTTACATGTGGCCTTGCTGCTTCCCGCCTCCTCCGACGCAGATTTTTTAAGTTTGTCGTGTGTTGCTGATGTAAAACGATGAAATGTGACTCGACTGTTCAGACTGAGGTCAACAGTCAAACATCAGATACGTGTCTGATCTAGGTCTGTGATCTGGATCAGATTTGAAAAAAATACAACAGATTTGTGCTGTTCAGACTGTCATACAGAAAATCTGATTTGGGCAAAAACTAAAAAATATGTGTGAATACGCTACGACCCAACACTCTGTTCCTCTGTGATTTTTTGTCCTTTAGACAGTTTTGCGGTGATGTAATGCCATCTTTATTTATATTCAAATGGAGATAAATTTGAACGTCTTCTACAAAGCAACGAAATGAGCTTTTATATATTGACACCAGTGGTAACATGCATAAAGAAAAGAGAAGAGGGCCGAATAGGGAACCCTGTGAGACTCACCTTGGATATTTTTGTACGAACTTTTCACCACTTTGCATTCACCTTGCATGATTTATATTCACTTTTCACCTCTTTGTACCCACCCCAGGTTATTTTGTATTTAATTTTCACCACTTAGTACTCACATTTTGCCACTTTTTACGCTTTTCATACTCACTTTTCACTACTTTGCACTTGCCTTGAGTCATTTTGTAACCACTTCACCCACCTTGGCAGTTGCTCCAACTGAAGTCAAAATGTGTGCCTGCTGGCCAAACCTATACAAGTCAGCTGGCTTGTGTCTATTAGATGGCGTTTGTGGTCATATTACAAATAAAGTCTGTGAGTTTGATTCAGTTTTGACATTTTCAGCTTCATTCCTCGTTCATTTCTTCACTTTTTCCTCTGCATTCCTTTAATCTGTGAACCTGTTTCTTTTTCCACTACATGACTTCATGACTGTCATGGAGAAGCATAGATTTTCTTTTATTGCATCCCGGATTATTAGGTAACTGTCTGCAGCTCTCATCTGAAGTGAGGAATAAACCGGACCACTTTGGTATCTGAGGAATCCACTGCATCATTGCATTCTGGTCTGATAATGCTGGAACTGCCTGATTCCTATCACTGTTGATGTTGCAGCTGTCGTTGTCCATGTGAGTGTTTGTGGAGGTATTTGGGTGCGTGGGAGTGAGATGTGTTGTCTTTTTATACCATAAGAGGCTTCTCTGACTAAGTGTCCCATAATTCTAGTCTCATGAGAATAAACAGCCTCAAAAGGAGGGGAAAAGAAGGAGGTTTTCACTATAACTTTCTCTCACTCTGCTCCAAACACACACACATGCACACAGAGACCGTGGACCTTAATTCACCCTTGATGTCAGACAGCGAGGTTTCCGGAAGGAATTCCAGGCATCCCAGGAACTATCTTCCTGATTCCTTCAGGCTTAGCGTTAAGACTCCTCTTGTCTAGATCCTCAGCCAAGAAACACGCTCACATGCACACAGCGTCCAACAAGCCCAGATACCCACTGTAAAAAGCTGAATTTACTTTGTGACTGAGCAGCTGGGAATGTTGCTGTAATCCTGGCCGTGCCAAACCACGAGCGATGAATTCCACCGGTGAAGCTGAGGTGGCACATGCTCAGGGGAAACCCACCACGGGATAAGGACAGGATGTTGGACTGAGATAAGAGGGAGAAAGTGTTTCATTTAATTCTGATACGTGCCCTGGAGAGAAGAGGAGAGGCTCACAGCTTCCCTTTGCCCTCCTTGCCTGCTCGTATCAGCTGCACAGGCTGTCATTTTTCCACTGTGAGGGTGAAGTGAGGGTCTGCCCTCTGCTGTGTTTAAACAACACAAAATAAGCTGGTAAAGACACATTAAACAGCAGAGGACCTCCTTGGATAGGGGTATGTGGACACACAAACCACGGCGCATGGCTGCTGCAGTCACTGATCATTCTGAGGATGTTTATTTGAATCCAAACCAAAACAGGATGGATGTGAACTGGTGTGGCGAGACTCAGCACAACTTACCTCACTGTGCTTCTGAGTTCACAGAAGTAGGTCAACGAAGGTTTCACATTTCCCAAGAAGTAGTAGAGTGAATTTATGTCAGCAACGTAAAGAGAAAAAGCATGCTTTATCCCAGAAAGATGGCATGGAAAACAGAATTCTTTCAGCGAGTAAAAATGCTACAAATGATGTCCAATCACAAAAAATCCATCTAGTAGATTTTCTGGGACTGCAGAACACTTTTTACTACCGTATCCCTCATGCCACAAACTCAGATGACATCCCTCATTTAGTCTGCTTCTGTTTTTTAAAAGTCAACAGCACAGGACAAAAGCTTTGTTGTGGTCTGGCTTCTATCCAGAGGCCTGGGAGGAAAGCAGGGAAGGCCCTCAGGAGTTTAGGTGGGCCAATAGCAGGTTAACCTGTCACCTGTCTCATTGCTGCTTAACTACACCCAACATGGAAAAACCACAAAATCATAACTTAGACTAATTTTTCTTGGCACTCGGTGGAAACGGAAATCTTTTTGGACACTGAAGACCAAAATAAAATAAATATTTGAGATTTTTGACCAAAAAATTGACATCATATCAGTTAGTTTTAGCATTAATGACATATTATGTACTGTTCATAGTGTGTTCTTTGAGATTTAGACTGTCTAGTTAAGCAATATATTAAAAATAATCTGTCTTTAGGGGCCTTTATTATGTAGCTGGGGTACAAGGGTTCAGTCTTAGAGAGAAGCTCTGTCATCCAGGGAACCTTGGAATAGAGCTGCTGCTCCTCTACCCTGAGCCAGCTGAAGCGGTTTGCTTCCTGGTGGCTGCTGACAGATGGGTGGTTTAACATGATTTTCTCATTTCTCCTGCATCTCTTTACACCCACTCCCTTTAAGACCCTCCATGTGCATTTATATCTGTCTGACCTGGCTGGTTAAAATGTGCAGCACATGAAGCAGCTTTACGTTCTTATAGTCTCAAGCATGTAAAACTTAGATGTACATCCATCCATCCATCCATTTTCTGTAGCCGCTTATTCCTCCACAGAGGGCCGCGGGGCAGCTGGTGCCTATCTCCAGCGGTCAAGGGGCGAGAGGCGGGGGACACCCTGGATGGGTCGCCAGTCCATCGCAGGGCCACACAGAGACGAACGAGACAAACAACCACACACCCACTCACACCTAAGGACAATTTACCAGCCCAATTAGCCTGACAGTCATGTTTTTGGACTGTGGGAGGAAACCGGAGAACCCGGAGGAAACCCACGCATGCACGGGGAGAACATGCAAACTCCACGCAGAGAGGCCGCAGAGCCGGGACGCGAACCCACGACCTCCTTGCTGCGAGGCAACAGTGCTAACCAGCTGCGCCACCATGCAGCCTTAGATGTACATATGCAACAAATTTGCATGGTGATATCAAAAACTAAAGGAAGAAACCCCTAAATTCCTGACAGCGTTTGTGTTTGACTTTATAATTTTGCAAACCTTTAACAAAGGATTGGAGAAAAACACAAAGAATTGTTGGCAGCATATACATTTACTTTTACTGTATATTGCAGGGTGATTTCCTGGATTTTAAAATGGGGTTGAGTCTTGTGATTGATAAAAATCGTGGGTGAGGAATGTCGCCTCTCTTCCTTTATCGGCCTTCAAAGGAGGACTTGTTTGAAAACCCCTGTGGTAGAAAATAGATCCATGTGCTCCAGTTCAATGTGTAGTTGGTTCTGGTGTTAGTTCTGTCAGCCCTCACTAACCAAAACAAGCTTTTTCTCATCACCTTAATGTTGGTTGGAACATGGACCATCATGAAAGCGCCTAAAGTCAAATCTTTTAGAAGCGTGTTGCTCATCAAGCCGTTTTGAAAGTAGATCATTTCAACAACAGTTTACTAAAACTATTTTAATTCCATATCCATGATCTTTGTGCATATTTTCAGTTTTCTTTTTGAACTGTGTGAATATAATCTGCAATATTTTACACTCGTTACTAATCCTGCATGCTTGTTTACTCCAAATTGAGATCTCACACTCCACGGCGGTCGACGGGTGAGTGAGTGCTTTGGAGTGTGCAGCCGGTGGAGTGCTGTGCCCATGAAAGACTCTTCTACTCCCACTCAGTGGGAAGAGGAGAGTGGGCTGCTGTGGAATTGAGAACCCTCATCCCCCCTTCACTACAGTCGGTGAGAGCCACCGGGTCCGCGCTAAGTGCTGCCGGGCACTATTACTGTGAAAAGGACTCCTCTCTAGGGTGTCCTTTCAAGTGTCTGCTTAGCGGGACACTACTGAGAGCCCCGGACTGCTCGTGTGATTGAATGTGTGTGTGTGTGTGTGTGTCTGCATGTGTGGGCCAGTGCACTTGCTTGTATAATGTGTTGCTGGGAAGGACTTTGTGTGGCCGAAACCAGATCAGGTATGTGTGACAACCACTGCGTGAGTGTGCATTTATAGAGCTGTGAGAGTGTGTGCCACATTACAGTATTAATAGAAGGCGGTGTGTTTGTGCAGGACACTAATAGCTGCACGGCCGATATTAGCGGGTCGGTTTCCATCACATTGTGTGGCGTAGAAGCGCCTGATTCAGCAGGTGTCTCCCCGTGAACGTCCTCGATGTTCTCGGCCTCCTTGAATAGATCCCGAGTGTTCTGAGGGGGGTTTGCCTTGTGATTTGGCTCAACTGCCAACCTGCCAGGAGGCCATGCTTTTACTCATAAATGTGAACTCAGGAGAGTAATAATATTTAGCAAAGTGACTGGGTTAAGAGCCTTAAAGGAGCAAGTGAGCCAATGGCTGGTTAATGATACTTAACTGATCTTAGATAACTTAAAAATATTTACTGAACACTTTAAAATGAACATATGAAAACTTTATAAAATAATTTTTTTAATAATTCAGATTCAAATGTTTTAATTTTATACAAATCTATTACCATTAGTGTGGAGCTCTGGGGTGTTGTTGTGGTAAGTCTTTGCTACGCCGCTGTGCGAGCTCTCGCTGGGTATCATCTGTGCTAGTTGGCAGCGTACACCCTTGAAACCTTTAGGATGGCAGAGATTCAGCTGTGTCTGAGCTGTTTGTGGAGGAGAAGTTAATGGAGAGGGAAAGGGATTTTGGAGTAAGTAGACAAAGCTGATTAAGTGAGTCTTGAGTTTCTCAATTGGTAAAACGTGACACAGTGAAGGGTTTGAATCCCAGTGAAAGTGTCTTTGCAGATCATTTGGATGAAAATTTGCCAGATGGTGTACTCACACTAAAACCTGAAATATTCAAAATCTGGACAATGTGTTTGCAACAATCTAAGAGCTGTCGTTAACTTCAGAAAAAGCAAAAACTTTTCAAAAGTTTTTTTTATTGAATTTTTTATTTCTATATTAGTTTCAATTAATTTTGGAGTCAAATTACAGGAAATGTCTGCATTATGAATTTCTTTTAATAAACAACATGTGTGAAGGTGAGTAGGCGGGACTGTCAGCCCCACATCCTGAATGCATTGACTCTGGTTCCTCACACAGCAGCAGTAGTGTGGATATTATGACTTCATGTTTTGGACAACGGAGGTCTAGTCTTTGCTTCTGACATGCATCTTGTCACCTGGCTGTTAGTCCAAGATGTTTTGTGAAGCACTACAGTCCTGATATATTTCCAGTTTAATCATTTTGTGTGTATCTTGAGCTCTAAACCAAGAAATAAAAAGATACATCTTCAGCTGTCAGATCTCAGTGATTAAAGTTGTGGTTGTCATGCTCTCCTTTCAGATCTGGATCCAGGATGTTTATTTAGTGTTAGTGTGAGGAGTGTTGAGGAGGAACAACCAGTAACACTGCAAGGGCAGAGTGTGACTGGAGTTTGTGAGACGTGATTAAGACTTTGAAGGGTTTAATTCCGGCCCTGCAGTTTGTGTCGGGGATCGTGTTTCTGCGCAGAGCCCTGAAATGACAGGTGTCGTGTTCAAGTTCAAGTCTCATCGGAGTGCGTGCTCAAACACATGTGGGCGTTACACAAGCCAATCATGACACCGTCAGGAAGAAGCTGAGTGGAATAGCACATGTGAATACAGTACAGCAACACACATTTACTTAAACAGCATCATGAGTTGGCAGTGGGCTCATTTTCCACCTCGGGTCAGCCTTAGTTCATGTGCAGAGAGTGTTTAAGTGTGTGTGTGTGTGTGTGTGTGTGTATGTGTGTGTGTGTGGTAATCCTGCTCCAGTTTTATTTTTAAAGTGAGCTCAGACAAAGGCCTCCAGTCAGACTGCTCTGAGAACAGGACCTTGGGAACATGACCAGTGACTGTTGCGTCATAGCGTGTGAGTGTTTATGTGTGTGTGTGTGTTTATGTGTGTGTGTGTTTCTGCCTTTGTGTGTGACACAGAGAGAGTGGACAGTGTGGATCTGAGTTTTCTCTTGTAAAGAAGTTGCTTGTTCGGACTGAAAAGAGAAAAAAAGAGGAAAAAGCTCTTAGAGATCTATGCCAGATGTAAAAAGCCATGCACAACTACACACACACACATGCGCACACACTCATTTTTGTTTCCCTTGAATGCTGGCATAAAGTGGACATTTAAATGTCAAAGGACGTCACTAAGTGATGTCACAGGAAGGATTTTTATTTGTGATAGGAGTAAATCACCTGCACATGAAGTAAAATGAAACAGTGAGCACACTGTTTGCTTGTTCAGAACTCACCACGCCCAGCAGCGCGCTTTCTCCCCAGAAAGAAGAAAAGAAGAAACAAAGGATACAGAGATTAAATAAAAAGCTTAAAGCAACACTTTTGAAGTGACGTTTTTTAGAAATGTTATGAACAATTAACATTTCACCTGCTGTAGATCGCTTTTAGGACCACCTTAGTTTGGAAGTCTGAGCAGCGCCAGGAGCAAAGTGCGTTATCACTGTCCAAAAACAGCTCTTTCTCACAAAGATCAGCTGTTCATGTCAATGTTGTTTTGTGAATGTTTCAGTTACAAATCAGGGGTGTTGTGAATGTAACAAAACACTGTTTTAAAAAGTTTGAAAAAAGATAAAAAGGCTGTGAATCCTGGCATAAAACGTCCATCCATCTATCCATCCTTGGGTAGTCTTCTAGTTTTAGACCATTGTGCACCTGACAAACTCTGCATCGTCTACTCAGGAGTTCTCGTTGCTTTCTTCTCTGGCACTCCTGTTCTAGTAGGGCTTTGGATCCAATCTGCACACCTGTCACCATTTCCCCTCAATAAGGAGAGGTGGAAACTCTCTTTCTCTCTGAGAGAGGGAGCTTAGGGCATTTCCTGCAAAATTGTCAATATTTTGCTGCAATAATCATGTAAGGAGAAATGGATGGCACACTGTATCGTCTTGCCTTCCTCTGTTTTATCTGGATCTGGGTTCCAGAGGCAGCATCCCAAGTAGGGTATTCTGGATTGTCCTCTCCAGGACCCAAAGGCATTCCCAGGCCAGTCTGGAGACGTTACCTCCTCTAGGTTGTCCTGGGACGACCTGAGAGCCTCTTTCCAGCAGGAAGACACACCTCTCTTTAAAGGCGTCCTGGAGGCATCCTGACAAGATGCCTGAACCACCTCAACTCAAGGAGCAGCAGTTTACTCCGAGTCCCTCCTTGGTGTCCGAGTTCCTCATCCTATCTCTAAGGCTGAGTCTGGCCATCCTGCAGAAAAAACTAATTCTGGCTGCTTGTATTCACAATTTTGTTATTTTGGTCATCAGCCAAAGCTCATAGGTGAGGAATGGAACGTAGATCGGCCGGTAAATTGAGAGCCTTACTTTCTGGCTCAAGTCCTTCTTCACCACAACAGACCGATTCAGCATCCGCATCACTTCAGATGATGCCTCAATCCATCTATCAATCTCCCGCTCCCTCCTTCCCTCACTCATGAACAAGACCCCGAGATTCTTAAACTCCTCCACTTGAGGCAGGACCTCAAGCCACCCGTTTCTGGTTGAGAAACACGGTCTCATCCCAGCTGCTTCACACTTGGCTGTGAACCTCATCAACAAGAGCTGAAGGTCAGAGCCTGATGAAGCTAGGAGGACCACACCATCTGCAAAAAGCAGAGACGAGATTCTCCTGCCACCAAACTCGACACCCTCCACACCACGGCTGCACCTGGAAATTGTGTCCATAAAGGTTATGAACAGGACCGGTGACAAAGGGCAGCTCTGGTGGAGTCCAACCCTCACTGGGAACAGGTCCGACTTACTGCTGTAATCCTTTCCACAAAAACACACTAACTACCCATTTTTTAGTCAAAAGAGAAGATATGTTGAGAGAGGAGAGAAAGTGAACAGACTGAAGAAAGGGAGTGAAAAATAGAGAGGAATCGAGAAAAAACTAGAAAGCATGAGGAATAATTTCATAGGTCAGAACGAGATAAGTGACAATATGAGAAAAGGGAGAAGAAGACAAAAGAAAACAGAGGAGATCACCTCTCCAACATCTCTCTTTTTTCTTAATGTTTGGAAGCTTCCCAAATTCACAGACACTGGAGAACCTGGGGAAGCCTGGCCTCAGTTACATTACATCACACACACACACACACACGCACGCACACACACGCACACACACACACGCACGCACGCACGCACACACACACACACACACACACACACACAGAGCTGGAGTGTAACCTGTCCCATAACTACACTGCTGCCAGCCCCGTCTTTCCTTTCATTCTTCCTCCTTTTCTTCTCATGTTTTCAAGTTATTTTTTTCCAGCGCTCATGACGCACTCCGACATAATGAAGCTGTTTAGAGGAGTCCGGTCGAGGGCTGAGACCAGGAGCGAGGGGTTGGGAGGGGGTGTAAAGTGACACTACGCCAGAGCACTATATTTACAATGTGCCTCTTTAACACACAGCCTATTTATAGCTGCCAAATCTTTTCTCAGCGTCTGCCACACACTGTTGCACAGTCACAAGCTCGGGCATCGAATGGCTCCGGTGGATTGGCACTGCGCTGTGCTGCCAAAGGGAACACGCCTTATCCTCTAGCATGTTCCTCTGCAAAGTCAACCTCGCTCAGCTCCAAACACCCTCCGACCCGTCGCACTCTCACATTCAGGTTCAGGACATTCCCTCCTCTTCCATTCACCGTGCGCGCTCAGCCTTTTCTCTCCTCGCCTCTCATAGGTCCCCTCCTAAGATGAAATGAGAGAAGAGGGACTAAAGTTTCTGTCGTGACTTGACTTTGCTTTTAAAAAGGGCAGGGAGACAGGAAGAGCAGGTGAGATAAAGGAGGGTTTTAAGATGTGGCTGAGGATTAAGATCAGAGCTTTTACTCCTGAAAAACAACAAAAAAGTAAACATCTGTCAAGTCCAGAATACAAAACTATAATAAGAGAAGGAAAAGAAATGTTGCATGTTGAGTAAAATGATTCTTTCAAATTAAGAGCTTACTTAAATTCTATTTTTTTTTGTTTATCTGCATTTTTTTTGTTTTTTTTAAACCTTTTTCTAAGAAAAATGTTCCACATACTGTGTGTGATCATTTTATTATTAATACCGCATAAAGGAGATACTGTAATGATTTTATTGTAGTCTTTTGTTGATGTAATAGATTTTTATGAGTTTTTTCCACAGTTTGAAACATTTTTTAAATTAATCTTTATTTTTTAAAATATTCTAATGAAGTCTATTTCAAAAATGTCTCAATATCCTGTCTTTAAGTCTACAGAAATTTATTTTAATTTAGATAATACAAAAAGTCTTGATTTCACAATATGCTGGTGGCTGAATTTATGCTGGACTTTATTTTTTTAAATGAGTTTTGACTTTTTTCTAAATGAGTAAAATAATATAAATCGTTGGGGAAATCTGTTACTCAAAACTAAACATTCCAACATCATAAATCAATATAACAATCAAAGGTTTAAATAATTGTATGTTTTTTAATTGCTTTACTAAAAATGTGCCTAATGAATTTGATCCCAACATATTTAAAAGTTGTATTTTGGAAAAGAGGTTTTCATAAAAAAATTAAAAACACATTAAAGCCTTATATTGAGTAAAAGCAGGAGCGTAAAGAGAAAACGTGATTAAAGAGACAGCACACAGATATTTGTCCTCACATGTAAACAGTCTGATCTGCCTCTCAGGTTTCTGACCCAGAAGTCTCTCTGCACCACGGCTGCCCCCTCTGGACTCTGAGTCTGCTTACAACTTCACCGTTGTGTTAAATAATAAACCCAGTTACGCATTTGATCACATTTATTCATCTATTCACAAAAAGCATTCCTAGAATTTTTCAGAGCGCACAATAAAAACCAACACACAGTTCCTGGAGACACTTCCCACATCCTGACGTCCTGAGCTCAGCGTTTGGATCAGCTTGTGCCGCTCGGGGCCACATTTTGTGTCTGCTGATCAAAACACTGAAAGCAAATTAAATTTCCTTCAAACTGTTATAACATCTAATTGTGTACTTTGTGAGAGGTACTTATCCTCACAAAGTACTCCCCTCTCAGTGAGCTGTTTTCAGAACAACTCTTTTGTAAGTTTTCCGCCTGTGGCTACAAAGGGAATCTGTGTATTTTTACAGTGATGGTAATTAAATTAATTTCTTTTTTTTGTTGTTTGTTTGCTGCGAATGATTTTCATAAGAGACAAACAAGGGGTATATCAACAGTTTAGATGAAACAAAGGAGAATATTGTTGCACAAAAGACCCGTTTTATTGGGACGGATTAGCAGAGTTACAATCAGAACCAGAGCTACGTTTAAAGTGTGAAGAGAACAGACAGATTGTTCTGACTAGACTATTTTAGCTTAAAATTGCAGATTTAAGTTCACAGACCATCAAAAGGTTCAGACTTTCTGTAGCAGTGCAGTAAACTGTGTGCTGTTATTTTTAGCTGGTTTGTGATTCCTGTGTTTTGTGTCTAAAGTTATATGTGTGTGTATGTTAGTCTTATAGTTGTGAATGTCATGTGTATGTGTGTGTGTAGTTGTCACATGGAGTGAATTTTTAATGAGGTGTAGTGAGAGGGAGGGAGGGGTTTCCTTTTGTCCTTAAACAACACTATCAATATCACTTGTTAGTGTCACACATTTTTATAAAATCCAAGCTTTTATTTATTTTAGATGTGATTTTAAAGTGTTGGAAGAAGAATAACAGTAGGGCAATGGCTTTCATGCCATTGCTCAAAGACATTAAGAAGTTATTTATAGAAAAAAAAAAAACATTTAGCTGAGACTCAGAATCAGGACTGAAGCTGAGAATGATTTTTTAAAAAGCATTTTAACCATAAAAACATGGAGATTGTGGCTAAAAATGACTGTCAGAGTATGTTAGAAAAATGTTTAAGTAAATGAGAACAGTTAAATTTCTTTGATGCAAAAAAAAAAAAAGATTAAAAATTGGCTGCAAATACAAAAATGCATGTGAATGAAGGGGTTGCATCAGTCTACAGTTATATTTTCTATATTTTAACATGTCCCATTATAGCGTCTGACAGAGTTCATGTATGTGTGACCCTTTATTATCCATCGAAGTGAGGATTTTAAACAAATTCAGACATTATTAAGACACTTAGTAAATGAATCACATCAGCTTTACGTAAAGGCAAATGATGCCGTTTTGGCTTGTTTTTAGCACCCCCTAGTGTCAGTTTTAATTCACTGTTATAAAAATGTTAGCATTGTTTCTGCACAGAAACACCTAACTATCTAACTGTTGAAATGTCTCCTCAGCCTGCATTGCTTTCTACTGGAGCGGTTCATCACTCATTTAAAGAAATCAGCTGTGTTCAAGCAAAAATCAGTATTCATGAACTAAAAACACTCCGGTACTAGCATAACAGCTAGCCACGTTGGGTTAGCCTCACCCTCATGTGACAAGTGACTTTGTGAGACTTCAGGGCACCGGACTAGAGACTCAGAAGTTGCAAACATGACTTTTCATTAACCCTGTAAAGGGTTATATTAGCACATACAGTCTCAAGAAAAAAAAATTAAAGATATGAAAAATTTACATAGTGTGCCTTTAACATCTTCTAAATAGTTGTTAATACCAATTCAATGTCATTCCAACTAAAAATGTGCATATTATCCTCACAATTTCATATCTCAAACTAGTCGATAACAGTGTGCTCCAGTGACATGTGAGCTTTAATTACAGATCTGTGAACAGATTTTTACTGGATGTGATGCTCAGCTACAGGCCTCTGACCTGAAACCAGATGAGAGAACTGATAGACTTGCACTTTGTCTCACTGTAGAGGAAAACTTTCGGAAGGTGTTGGGCTTGATTTAAGGATAAATGTTAAATTTTTGTCCAGGGTACGACTAAACCCATAAACCCAGACTCATGGTTGTACTTTTATAGCTCTGTTTTATAGATTTTATGAATGAATTCATTTTAATTCTGACACATATTTTTCTGATGTGTTTTCTGAGGAGCATGCTAGTGAGGTGTGCTGACAATCGTGGGACGTTAAACCATAATACAGGTGTGTGTTATGTGTGTGTTGCATGAAGGCCGCAGCTTGTTGGGCCTGACTCTGCTCAGCATGTTGTGAATGCATGTGCACAGTGCATGTCACAGCACTTGTGTGAGTTTACTTGTGTGTTTACTCAACAGGGTGTTAACGTCAGTTGTGTAAATCAGTGTTTATCCTCACACGTGTCAAGATGGGAATATGTGAGTGTGTCTGCACCACTCTGCTTTGCCATCATCTCTTCATTGTCCCCAAACACACACACACACACGATGTGTCTTAAGTCAGCCTTTATCGAGCGACTATATTGAAAGTTCCAACCAGTTGGCCAGTACAACCAACATTATGGTAGTTTTCCACGTGGAGGGCAGAGGGGGCGTACAGTTGCTCACTTGCTTTGGCTTTCCATTGTAATACAGTATCTATGGTGGGCGGTGTGACAGCGTCACCACTGCTTCCTGTGCGCAATGCTTTACACACTCAGTCACACAGATCCAAGAGGAGTTCGGTGACTGTACACAACAACGTGGCGCACAAAAAGAGAGAACCACATCACAATGCATCCACTAATAACACACTGCAGTCAGGGTCGACCCCTCTGTGCCTCTCGCCAGAGTCCTTGAGAGGAGGCCTGTGGCCGTTTTCTCAGCTCTCCCTCGGGACTTTGTTCCAGCTGCTGCAACTCAGCGCGGTCCCAGACCTCAAACCAGCTTCTGTGATCGCAGCCTGCGTGCTGACATCATTATCCAGAAGTCCACGCACAGAACAGGAAGCTCAGACCAGGACATACACACTGATACCGAGACGTCACAGCCTGGACGAGTGACACAGACTCACTGAGGTCTATCAGTGGAAGATGGAGTTCACAGGGCTTCTGAAGAGCAAGTTCTGGTCAGAGTTATTGGTACCCAATTTTAAGTAAAATCTCTTCAAAAAAACTCATTTATCAAACTTTGATGCATGGAAAAATACTCCACATATCATCTTTAACAAATATTCAATCAGTTTATTTAAATGGCCTATATTTATAAAGCGCTTTCTAGAGTGCCACGTCCCTCTGACCACCACCAGTAGGAAAGATGCCTTGCCCAAGGACACAACGAACTGGGATCGAACCAGTGACCCTCCGGTTGCCAGACTGGCCACTCTACTTACTGAGATACACGCCACCCCCACAGTGAGTATACTATTGTTGATGAGTTGTCTTAACATACCTACAACACACGTAAATTATAGTGTGAATATTATTTATTATCCAGTGTAACTTCCTGTGAAGCTCAAACAGTCAAATTTGTATTTGTTCATATTATGTTAATTTTGTGAGCAGCTATTTTTGGTAGCTCATAATAGGAGAATCCTCTGAGAGCTTTCAGATATTTCATCTTCATCTGTGTTAAATGAAGAATACTAAATCCTGGTTATTCAGGGATCCTCTATATGAGTGTGGTCAATCAATTTTCATGCATCATTTATCTATGATCTATTGATTTGCTGGGATCAGTCCAAAGTTAAGTGAAAAATTGGATGAAAATGTTTAGGATATTGCATTATATCGTCTTATGTATCACACTGCATCATGTTTTGTTCTATGTATCATATTGTATGTAATGTTTGCATTGTGCTGGATATATTATAAATGCATTGTATCAGTTATAATATATACTGGTATATATATATTTTAGAAGGACCCAGTGCTGTGGAAGACCTCTGTCCTTAACGACCTGTTGCCCTAACGTCACACATCATGTAAGTCTATGAAAAACTGCTATTGGCCCACCTGAATGAGCAAACAAGCACCTTTCAAGACCTTCTGCACTTTGCTTATTGCTGTGGGGTTGGAGTTGAAGACACTACTTCAACAAAACCAGTCATGGATCATGTCTTTTTTATTTATTTCTCCAGTGCATTTATTAAAATCCAGACTGATTTATTATGCAAGAAACTCCAGAAGACACAGGTGAATACCGCCACAATTGCATAGATTAATGACTACCTGACAAACAGACCTCAGTGTGTGAGACTGAAGGTTGTCAGCAGCACAGGAGCACCACATACTGTCCCTACCACTCAGAACACCTCAGACTTTAATACCAGTCACAGTCCTTTCATCTACAGAATTATTCAGATGACTCTGCAGCTGATGGATGCATCAGAGATGGACAAGAGACTGAGTCCAGAGAACTGGTGGACCACTTTGTGGAATGATGGGGCAACAATCATCTTATAGTGAATGTGAACAAAGGAGGTGATTGTGGAAGAAGGAATATGTCCAACACTTTTTCCATCATGGGAGAAGAAATGGAGGACTATGTGTTCACCTGGACAGCAGACTGGACTGGAGACACAACAGTGATGCTGTTTACAGGAAGAGACAGAGCAATCTGGACTTCATGAGGATGCTAAGATTATTCAGTGTTTGCAGCAAGATGTTCTATAAGTTGTATAATAATTATAAACTTATAACTTCTATAAGTTGTGGAGAGCGTAGTCTCCTCTGCAGTCATCTGTTGGGGCGTCAGAGCCAGTGATCGTTAAAAGTTGAACAAGTTGATAAAAAGGCTGCCTCTGTTCTGGGGACTCTGGAGGGATCTTTGAAGAAAATTAAAGGACTAACTGAAACATCTAATTTCCCTCTGGGATCAATAAAGTATTTTTTGTAGCCTCACCAAATAGGCTACATCCTCTGACCTTTGACCTCTGTTGACCATCACAACAATAATCCATCTTTTTCCCAATAACTTGGAATACAATCACTCTTGGATTATGTTTAACCTGAATCAAGATCCCTACAGGTGTCCAACTGTCCACTTCCAGGTGTCCATCTCCCAGATGACCTTAACTGGACACTAACTGGTCTAATAAAACACTCTCTGTAAAGAAGTCTCTTCTGTAACACCACAGACTGGTGTTCCAGCTGTAATCTCTTGTTTACAGAACATTCTCTTGTAGTGTTCCTGCTCTCAGGGTCATCCACACACTCACACTCAAAGTGTTATAATGCTTCTCTGCTATTTCATGCATTTCTATCATTATAATGTGAGTGTTAATGGGCGGAAGTCATATGTGAGTTGGTAACTCCCTCACAGTTCCCTTATCCAATCAGAGCCATTCACAGCTCCACTAACTCAGTTTTGATTAGTACACTTAATATCTTCTGATTGGTTGAATTTAAGATAACGTCTCAAAACTAATATTCAGTTCCGGTACGAATCAGTCTTGTCTTGTCTTCAGAGTCCTCATAGTCTTTTGCTACAGTCTTGTCTGAGCCTGAAAGCAGTCGGAGCTGCTATGCTGCTATCTTAGCTGAACCTTCATCAGCTTTGAACAAGGCCTTGAGAGACCTGCTTGTGTCTCTCCCTCTCGTCTCTCCCTCACCACGGGACTGATCAGAAATGACTCAGCATGCCTGCTGAAATGCCTCCCTTGCTGACCGGGACGTATCCACGGACTGTCCGGCGAGGTCCTCGGCGGCCACGCCCTCCAGGACCACCACTCCGAGTCTGGGGACTCCAGCCTCAGCTCGTGGAGAAACCAACGCCTGCCAGATCTAGGAGCGTCCACCTGTCAGTGAGCGAACACCACTTTCTGATCGAGAGGTTTGCTTTGATAAAGCTTAATTCTTCCAAACTAAATTAAGCCAAACCAAATTCCATAACAACTCAAATTAGCCCTAAATTGACTCTTAAAGTCACAACTAGGTTAACTAAATTAACTAACTTCCCTAGTCATTCAAACATATGCTACGGTCCGTTAAAACTCACAATTAAAACCATCTTTAACATCCTCAACATGTTTAAGAAGATTAATTGTGTTTACATCAAACTTTCAAACTGTCTTATCTGTCTGTGTTCTTAGGTTTTTCAAATTAAATGGTTGTTCAATCCTTATCTGGTCTCAGTTCCACGTTATTAATAAGGTATTTCAATTCACTGTACTCTTTCAAAGAACCTAGATACCTTCAATAAATATTAAAGGGACATGAGGGAGCTTTTGAAGAAAAGTAATAATTGCATGTTCAGTTTATTTAGGTTAATAAGTGATGAAGCATTTTAAATCAAAAAGAATGAGGCCACCCATGTATCATTCCATTATCTTGAACAGGCTGTGAGCTGTAAAATGTTCTGCAATTCGGGGTCCGAATTTCCCGCGCTGTCCTACGGATGTGACGTCAACTGACGCTTCTGCGCGTTCTCGGTGTAGCCTCACCAAATAGGCTAATATCCTCTGACCTTTGACCTCTGTTGACCATCACAACAATAATCCATCTTTTTCCCAATAACTTGGAATACAATCACTCTTGGATTATGTTTTAACCTGAATCAAGATTCCTACAGGTGTCCAACTGTCCACTTTCAGGTGTCCATCTCCCAGATGACCTTAACTGGACACTAGCTGGTCTAATAAAACACTCTCTGTAAAGGAGTCTCTTCTTTAACACCAAATGACTGGTGTTCCAACTGTAATCTCTTGTTTACAGAACAGTCGCCTGTAGTGTTCCTGCTCAAGGGCATTTGCCCTCTCACACACTCAAAGTGTTATAATATGCTTCTCTGCTATTTTCTACCATTATAATGTGAGTCTTAACGGGCGGAAGTCATGTGAGTTGGTAACTCCCTCACGGTTCCCTTATCCAATCAGAGCCACCCACAACTCCACTAACTCAGTTTTGATTAGTACACTTAACATCTTCTGATTGGTTAAATTTAAGATAACTCTTCTCAAAACTAATATTCAGTTCCGGTACAAGCCAGTCTTGTCTTGTCTTGTCTTGCTAGTCTTTTGCTACAGTCTTGTCTGAGCCTGAAAGCAGTTGGAGCCGCTATGCTGCTATCTCAGCTGAACCTTCATCAGCTTTGAACAAGGCCTTGAGAGACCTGCCTCTCGTCTCTCCCTCTCGTCTCTCCCTCACCACGGGGACTGATCAGAAATGACTTCAGCATGCCTGCTGAAATGCCTCCCTTGCTGACCGGGACATATCCACGGACTGTCCGGCGAGGTCCTCGGCGGCCACGCCTTCCAGGACCACCACTCCGAGTCTGGGGACTCCAGCCTCAGCTCGTGGAGAAACCAACGCCTGCCAGATCTAGGAACGTCCACCTTTCAGTGAGCGAACACCACTTTCTGATCGAGAGGCTTTGCTTTGATAAAGCTTAATTCTTCCACTCTAAATTAAGCCAAACTAAATCCCATTCCAGACTCAAATTAGCCCTAAATTGACTCTTAAAGTCACAACTAGGTTAACTAAATTAACTAACTTCCCTAGTCATTAAAACATATGCTACGGTCCGTTAAAACTCACAATTAAACTATCTTCAACATCCTCAACATGTTTAAGAATATTAATTGTGTTTACATCAAACTTTCAAACTGTCTTATCTGTCTGTGTTCTTAGGTTTTTCAAATTAAATGGTTGTTCAATCTTATCTGGTCTCAGTTCACGTTATTAATAAGGTATTTCAATTCACTGTACTCTAAAGAACCTAGAGAAATATTCCTGTTCAGACACTAAAAGAGTGATAGTGTCAAAGGTCACCCTTTGGATAAAACTAGCAAAACTCAACTAGTGTTCTTACGGAAGGTGTAGAATGAACCCCAGGTTTTATAACGCTACATCGGGCTAAAAAAGTAATAATAAATGTATATCCAGTAGGTGGCAGTATTGCACCTTTGTGTAGTGTTGCTAGTCAATGGCGGACTTCCTTGTCTAAACCAGTGGTTTTTCTCATAAAACTGGTGTTATTTGGCAGTGTTTATGGAGCTGAAAACCTCTGATGGATTATAAGGGTTTCACAGAGCTAAAGGTGCTGTTATAGGCGACCACACAGCAATCTGTCCATGTTTATGGTCTCGGCACTGTAGGCCGCAAATCCCCGACCTTTTCCTGGACCTCAGTCCGCTTACAGTGCATCTAAGGCGGCTCTGCTGCGCACGGACCTCCGGGTGCTACGGAGCTCCACTCCGTGATGTGAATTTGAGAAATCTAAGGTGATATACGCAGCAGGGCATGATTCTATCACGCTAGATTTCTCAAATTCTCCTCCGGGTGTCCGAGAACACCGGTTGATTAAAGCTTTTAGCATACAGGCAGCTGGGAAGGACTGGAAAATAGCAGCTAGCGAAATTAGCTCTGTTAGATCGGCTCCCTCAGTCTGATCGTGTGTGTGTGCGTCGCGGGGCATTGTTTTACTATATTTCCTTTTGTATTAATAAAATATATTTTTATTCATGGACTTGCCTCCGGCTGCCTTTGGTTGAACCCTTATGAACTAGTGAGAAGTTTGTGCGCGCTCACGTTAAAGGCTGCAGTTATTCGCAGCGCCAGGCGCTGCGCTCATGAGGTTTGTTTTTCAAAGCTCCCTCATGTCCCTTTAACTATTATCAGGGTTAAATGACAGTTTATCACTTTCCATTAAAACCCAGAAATAAGCTTGTTTATCTGAAGAGGATGTAGTTAAAATAACTAATAGTTATTTCTAAACGCTACATTTTGATTGATTTGATCACATCATATACCATTGTATTTATATGGTAGTGTATAAAACATCATATAAGGCCTGAACCTGCTCTGGAGAGCTGGGTTCTGAGTAGTGTATTTCAGAAGGTGACTCCCAGAAACCTCACTAAAAGGTGCAGCAGTTTGAACATTTATCATGTGGGGAAACAGCGAACAAGTAATCAAGCAAATAATCAGACACAAAGTTCACACATTCCTGGTCGTGGCTGAGAGTCTGACACCCCCTTCACTCCTGCAGATTTACATTATATCACTTCATTTTGTCTCAATATTTGCGCCTTTTCTTTCCCACTGTTTTGGCTCCTCTGTCAGATGAAGTGTTAGCGGCGCCTTGCTGTGTTTCATCAGCTATCATCCCCTTAAGGTGAACACACTCAGTTTTCATGGTCTCAACTTTTGCGAGTCAAACTCAGAGAACAGTGAAGGGAGAATAATCTTCAGATGAGGAGACGAGGAGGACGGGCCAATAGGGGTCTGGAGGTAGTTTGCTATCACTCAGGCCTGATTGAATCTTAGCATTGATCTCATGAATAATAGAACTGCAGCTGCCATATGATGATTATAGTAGACACGACATCCAACAAAATGCTTTCAAGCAATGTATGACTACATGTGCACACGCTTGTATGTGTGCTTTACTATACAGGATAAATCTGACTAATCTGAGCGGTTTTACTAAATGATGACTTACACAGTTCTGTGCTGAGAGCTGAAAATAAAGACCAGGGTCACAACAACTATGGTTATTTTTCAAATGCAGCCTGGAAATGAGCATTGCAATAAAGCTTTTGATTTTATAAAGACATTGCTTCCAGTTTTTGTCAAAGAAGTTGCTAATTTCACATATTTCTGGTTAATTGTATTTGTGTGCTGCTATCACAGCAAATATTCACTGTTTTTTAATACAAAAAGCATCCAAAATGTCAAAGTTCAGTTCCCTAAGTGTGAACTTAAATCAAGGTTGTTTCCATTTTGCTGCAAATCACTGACTCGCGGTGAAGTCATCAATATGAATCAGCCTCATCAAAGAATAACAAGTTATCTTGTAAACAAATAAAGCTCCCGTGTTTTCCTGTATTCCTCAGCTTCTTAATAATTTACGGAGCAGCGGTTAAAGTCCCGTGCTCAAAGCGGAGTCTCACACGCCCACATATGCTTCCATCATGTCATGTTTATTTGTGTTTATCGTCTGTTCCTGCTCATCAGTCATTCACGGTGCCAAATCTATGTAAGAAGAATCTGCAAGTCTGCAGTTTTTTTCTCCCCCAGTTAATTGTTTCTGTGTTCATGTTACCTGTTCCTCCTTTCATGCATGTATGCATGCAATTAACTGGTTTGGAAGTAGCAGAAGCTCAGAGCATGCCAACTGAGAGCAGATTAAAAACACAACTAAGATTAGGATGTAGAAAGCTGTATTTATATACCTGAGTGTGGCATTAAAAACAGGATTTAAACTAAAGCTATATTTAAGTAGTAGATTTACATGTAGACTGCCACAGGCTGAGAGTTTTATTGCTTCATGTAAGTGTTAACTTTATGTAAAGTTTCATTTACTTAATTAGCATTCAAGGTTGGAGAAATAAGCATTGTTTTAACAAATTAAATATTTTGTGTAGCTAAATGATAATAGAAAAGCATGCAATTGTGATATAATTGTTGAATATTGGGATGACTCTAATAAACCAACATCCTGATGCTCTCTAGGGGGGATGGGGGGGCAGCTGATTGTCAAATATATATTTTTTGTTATGCATTTTGTGTCTGCAGCTTATTCAAATCCAATGCAATATTAACTTTGTGCACATTGATATTCTAATATCCATACATTTCCAATATATTGTGCAGCCATAGGTTATAAAATTTTAAATTCAGGACTATTTCTCCTAATTGTGTATTTTATACTATGACTCACTGAAGTAACAGTGAGAAGTACCTGTACCTGCCAAAGCAAAAAAAAAAAAAAAAAAAAGAGTTGGTAAAACTTCAAGGAAAGAAACTAATTATTTTCCTGTTGCAGCAAATGCTGACAAACACACACTTCACCTTGAAGCTACCGGAAGAATTATGACCTGAGGACTGGGTCATTATATCATCCACTGCTTTTGACATGTCTCTGCTCAAATGACTGCACGCCCTGAAGTCCATATCCTGCTGAACAGGTTGGGCATCAAGAAGTAACTTCCTGCTGAGAAACTGATCTGGAAACAACAATAAATCATAGAGGAGGAGTCTTTACCAGGCCAATGTGCAAACACACAGACAGTTATTAAAGTAGTAAATAATAGGAGACATTCTTAAGTTTGTTGGATACTAACATCAGTTCGTGAGAGCATTTTTACCAACATTATTTTCACCCATGTGGGCTAACCTCTCTACATGCCCATGGCGAGGAACACTTGTGGAAATACTCAAGAGCAGCAATTATAATATCATCAGATTCATCTACAAACTCTATTAACTATGGCTCGGAACAAACTGCAACAACAAAAAGATTCTGTGAATGTATTCAGACTGCAGGATATCACCCCCCCCCCCCCCCCCCCCCCCAGTGACGTGCACGCTCACATGCAGCCATGTCCTATGGAACATGACCAAGAATCCAAACGTAGACGTCTGAACAGGATAAAGGGTTAGAAAACTCCCGCCTTGAAAAATAAGAGTTGTTTTTATTGTCCATAAAACTTCAAATATCATAAACTGCAAAAAACTGACAAGAAAAATGACAGTCTGACTCTGAAACCTTTACAACTGTAAGAGCCATTTTAACCATCTCTCCTACTAAAAATAATTTGTATAGAGCCACAAAATCAACTTGATCTATAAAGTTAGAAATTTATGCTTCAGTTATTTTTCTTTTTAACTTTTAGGGGTTAGACCAAACAAAAAAAACCACACACACACACACACACACACACACACACACACACACACACACACACACACACACACACACACACACACACACACACACACACACACACACACACACACACACACACACACACACACACACAGTGCACAAGAACATAACTATTTCGTTCAGAGCTATTTCATCTCTCCCAATAAGGGTAAAATCAAGTGACTTAGAGATAAAGCTTTGAATTAAAGGCAAACTATGCAGTTTTGGCTTGTTTTTAGCACCCCCTAGTGTCCATTTTAAATCACTGCCGTAAAAATGTTAGCACTGTTTATGTTCAAAAACACCTAAATCTGACTGTTGAAATGTCTCCTCAGCCTTTCTACTGGAGCGGTTCATCACTCATTCAAAGAAATCAGCTGTGTTCAAGCAGGGAGAGATTGAAAAAAAGCAGGAATCACGAGCTAAAAACACTCCGGAGCTAGTATGTCGGCTAGCCATATTGGGTTAGCCTAACCCTCACGAGATACGTGACTTTGTAGTCACCGGACCGGAGACTCAGAAGTTGCAAATGTGGTATTCTGGATACGCAGCAGATGTGACTTTTCATTAACCCTGTAAAAAATCATATTAGCACAGACTCAAGAAAAAGATTTAAAAATATGAAAAAGTTACATAGTGTGTCTTTAAGCCTTAACAAAAATAAATGTTGGTTATTTATAATGGAAATAACCAATAACAAAGAGCTTAAGATACCAGGCATCTAATATAAGGCGTTTCAATTTTCATTTCTGTTTTCTCTTTGTTGATTGCACTCAATGCTGAGGAAACCTGAACATGGGAATTGTGCAATAACTGCAGTGTGGGATGTTTTGATTTTGATTTTTAAATTTTTATTCTGATTCTTAACCCTTAGCAACTGCTGTTTTAGTATTTTATCGTATTTTAGTATTTATTTTTTATGTTCAGGCACCTTAAGGATTGCACTTTCAATTTCGTTGTACCTATACAATGACAATAAAGGTGATTCTGATTCTGATGTGCAAAACTATTTTCCATTTTTAACACAAAAACAAGTATATCGAAAGTTAGTGTAAAACTGATCACTGCACTTGAAACCCTTTGTTGATAAAAAAAAAAACACTTTGAGGGTTTTGAGTATTTTTGGTAGAGAAATTATGAGAAATAACGTTCATGTATTTTTAAGGTCACTCTGCTGTGGACAACCTCAGCATACAGTATACTGCAGAAATGTGGTGTTTTATCTTTAACCTGGGTGTAAAAATTACCTATGTACTGTATAAGTCATTTTGGTCAAAGTTACATGGAGCTCCTGCAGATGGACTGACGAGCCACATGGTTCTGAATTAGAAGTGCGACCATTTCTATATTAATGTGAGATTTTATACAATTGCAAAACCTTTTTTGTGCTATAGCCACTGTCAAAATGTAGAATAAACAAAAAACAAAATTGTGTCAAACTCCTGTAAATCAGCCATGTGTTCTGATGATTCGGATTTTAGAAACATCCTGGTGTGTTTTTGATGTTTTAGAGTCAGTCACAACAACAGAAAAGCTAAAAATGAAACAGAAGCCTAACCTGGAGCCTTTGAGGGGTTTGTAGAGCCTGTTTTTTTTTTTTTTTTTCAAAAAAAATTGAGCCAACTGGCCAGTTTGGAGTGTGTTTTTCCCCCTCATTATCAATGGATGTTTAGCTGAACTGTTGAATTTTTTTGTAAAGAGGGGAAGACACTGGAATATAATGTGTTTTATGTGGTGTGCGTGTTCAAAAGAAAAAAATAGCTGGACACAAATAAAACTTGCTGTTAATAAAATTAATAAACAGGAACAGGATGATCTTTCTTCTGAATTTAGCAGGATGTTCTGGTTCAGCAGTTGAAATAAAGCACTAAATTATTCATCATTTAAAACACTAATAAATGAATTTATTCATTACATTATAGGTTATTTTCATATCCCTTGGGTGGGTAAAATATCATCATCACTGCACAGTGAAATTACAATTTTATCATGATTTCTTATATCAATTAATGATTCATTGATTTCAATTAATTTTATTTTTTACTATTTTGTAAGTTACAAAGCAGTGCAATCAAACAATTTCCTTAAGTAGAAACAGCTTGACACTTTTTCAGCTTTCATTAATTAAATATTTTAATCTGAAGCAATGGATCTAGTATCCTCTATATATGATAATAAAACCACTTCTGGTGGATTGTCAACACATTCAGTCCTTCACAATCTAACACATCATAACTGTTTTTTCTTTCAGTCGTTCATTCATTCCTGATCGCTGCCTCTTTGTGTTCGTTTTTGCTTCTGATTCTTCCTCTGTTCCTTATCCTGTCTCCCATATTACTCCTCCACAGGTGTATTTCATTTCAGGTCCATTCACCCACCTGCTCCTCACTCCCCTGCTTACCTTCCTCTATGTATATATACTTGTTAGTTAATTCACTACTGCTATCCTTTGCAACACCTCAAAATGTGATGCCTCAACATTCTCTACAACCTACACAACGTAGATGGATTGTAACCAATTTGAAAGGCCTTCAGTGTGATGCATTTATGCTCTTAGTACTCACCAAATACATTTTCCCCAGCTATTTCTTGCTCTCCTGCTTCCTCGCCATTCTTTATGTATCTGCAGCAAGTTCCTATTCATTCCAAACAAGTAAACCTAAAATTGCCTTGTGAGTTGGGTCTGATCTCTGCCATGACTGGACCCTCTCAGACTGTGTCTGGGTGCTGCTAGATCAGGCCATACTATGATGGATGGTCTGATGGGGTTGTAGCCTGGGCATGAAACCAGCATGGCCAATCCTTAAACTCCTGAGGACCAAGCTGATCCAGCACACGTCATGTGTGTCCCCATGTCAAAGTGTCACTCCCAACAACTACGGCCCTGCTACAGAGGTTCTGCTCAAAACCCATCTCAACCTACCATGCTGCTCTGGCAGTAAGAGACGGCCTTCAGTGATCAACCCGTTCTCCCAACTGTTTCATCCAGTTAGGGTCACGGGGAGCTGGTGCCTTTATCTCCAGCAGTCACAGGGTTGCCAGTCCATCACAAAACATGCAACGAACCATTCACACACTCATTCACACCTAGGGACAATTTTAGAGTCACAATTAACCTAACATACATGTTTTTGGTCTGTGGAAGGAAGCTGGAGTTCCTGGAGAAAACCCATGCATGCATGGGGAGAACATGGAGACTCCACTCAGAAAGGAGGCAGCTGGAAATAGAATCTGCCACCTTCTTGCTGTGAGGCAACGGCCAACTGTACCACTGTGCAGCCACTTCCTTATTCAATGTGTGGGAAAATTATAAAATCTTTAAAATAATCAAAAACTGAAGCATCTGTATTAGGTCTGGACACTTCTGAGTTTGACCTATTTAGACTTTCCTACTACAATCGTTGGCCCAGATAAAGTGTTTTACGCAATGAAAGCAACAAAGATGAGCATTGTTTTAGGCTCCAAGTTTCGAGGAAATCTACAAATACGAAAGCAATTTGCGGATACATCAGAAAAACCCAGGAATATTGTTATATAAGAGCCTGGTGATCCCTAAATTCACCCCCCTTTTCCTGTCTCTTCTGTTACTAGCCCGCGGTGCTGCGCAGGCAGTGGAAAATCCATCTAAAAATACATCGCACATAAACAACACACACACACGCACACAGGCCAATGGGTTTTTAATATTAGAAAGCACAAGGCTGACACTTGAGACACTCAGCTCAGAGATCTCACCCCACCTAAATCAGTCCAGCAGCCTCAGCGTCCCCAGAGGTACGAGTTGATCTGAGGTGTGAGAGGCCGGGCCGGGTGGGTGGATGGGGGAGACACATGCTTATGACATCACAGCCCCAGTTGGCGTAGTCTGTGCGCTTGTGGCAGTCACACAGGACATCACCAGGCCTGACGTAGCCTGGCCGGAGATAGGAGGGTGTGTGTGAAAAGGTTAGTGAGGTTTGTCCTCCATGTTGGGATTCACCTTATTGTAGCCCCTCCCTCACCTCATTCACAGAGTAAAGCACGCTTTTAAAATTGGGGTCCCATTACACTTTTTTTTTTTCTTCCCAGATTTTACCCATGATTCCCAGTGGGGCAAAGTAGTAGCATGGCTAGTTGGAACAAAAATCTGTTCGCATGTGAGGCAATAAGTCGCAGTCAATCAAACATGTTTGAAATTCTCGGGCTGAATGCATGCGGTCGTGTCGTGTGAACCAATAAAAGACTCGTCTGCAAACAGCCAATGAAAACGAGAAGGTGGGACACAGGAAATAGATTAAAAGTAAAAAATAAACCATGTCATCTCCATGAGTTGCCTTTTTATTTTATTTTATGAGCACATGGAAGCACATAAGAGCAGCAGTGATCCTACTGTAGTCAACCATTGTTGTTTTCTTCTCCTCAGCTACCACTACTACTACTACTACTACTACTTTTTTGAATATTTGTTGGTGTGTCTGTGTCTCTTCTTATCACAAATGTGCATTTCCTCCTCTCTTCTTAAAGTTTCATTCAGCTCATCTGTGCTTTTAGCTGAGCCTCCACATGTTCCATCATCCTGTTAGATTCTTTTCATGTTTCACTACAGACCTGTTCAATTTCTTCTGGTTTTCTCCCACCGTCACCTGTCTCCACTTGTTTCCATCTTCCTGTTCAGAACTCTCTCCTGTGTGACTTGTGCTGCAGCTTTCCTCTCGGTTTGATGCCTTTAACTCTTTTTTCCAACTCTGTGTATGTTGGTTGGTTCTTTTATTTCACGCTTTTAACTTCAATTTTTGATGCTTTATCAGTCATAACCTCCATTTCCTTTTAAATTTCTTTCTTGTGTTTCTATTTTTAGACTACTGGTATTATTTTTGTGTTTATTTCCTTTCTAATTTGCATGCATTCACAGCTAAACATAAGGAATTCTTCAATGTGCAATCATTTCAATGATCAGTGTGCAGTGAAACGTGTTCTTATTGCTTGAACGTGACCTTTCATTTAAAATAAAAAGATGCATGTCACAGTGAGGAGTTGCTGAACGTGCATACTCACTCTTATTTCTATCTGCCAGAGAGAAAGAGTGAGAGAGAGGAGGAGAGGGAGAGCGAGAGAGCACATCCAGGCAGATCCAGAAGCATCCAGTAAGCACATACTGTACACACACTCAACAGATTCTCACTTAGCTCCGCCCCTCCTGACCCACATCATGTTCATATGACAGCTACCATGTGGCCTGGATGGCAGAATACAAGTCAGATCATTTTTCAGAGAGAAAGTTCTCATCAGATCAGTTGTCGTCGGTGCAGTATCATCCACGCAGCTCGTCACTACACGATGAGGATCTGACTGCAGCCGCTACTGTTTTAAAGTTTCACTTTAGGAGTGGGTCACTGGCTCCAGACCATGGACTCATTCATACACTGAAAAAAAAGAACTGGTAGGATCAACTTCATTCCTTAGTGGACACAGGTTGCACACAGATGTTTTGATTTGGCAGCAACTTAAAGAACTGAATCAAATGAACACAAATTATTCATGTTCAACAAACTTGTGAAACTTGTGTTGATGAAGTGTGACTAAAACATGTAGATATGAAGTCATTTGATCTCTTGGAGCATCATGACAATGAATACAGTATATTCTCAGATACTACATTTTCCAACAGAGGCCTTTTAACAGATTGTACTATTCTCTTCCAGGTTGGTCACCAGTAACCTTTCAAAACAAAATGTTTGAACGCAGAGATTGAGTTATGCTGAGATTGATTACTTATTAACTGTTGAGTGTTAGTTTATTTAACACTGGTGATACAAGGTTCACATGAGCCACAGGACAAACTTCATCTGGTGTGTAATACAGCCCGATGAAGTGATTTAGTCCCGTGACCAATTTTAATACTCTCAATGGTTTAAGTAGCTTTACTGTAGGAGCAAGAATCTGATGTTGAAGCAACAATTGGTCTTAGAAACAAAATGACTTGGTTAGGTTTAGGGTGGCATTTCAGTTTAGCCTCTTAGAGGGCTCAACTAGAGGGGTTGGGACGTAGATCTGTTGGTAAATCAACAGCTTTGCATTTTGACTCAGCTTTCTCTTCAGCACCACAGACCAGTGCAGACGCTGCCCCAACCCACCCATCAATCTCCTGCTCTTTTCTACCCTCCATCATGACCACCCTGGGATATTTACCCTCCTCCACCTGAAGCAGAGGCTCATTTTAGTCATGCTTTAGAACAGAATAGTCATAGATATTTGGTTATATTGTTATGAAATTGATTTGATGTCTTTTTGACCATAAAAATGTCAACATTTGTAGATTTTTCAAATGCAGTGCAATGACTAACATTGAAATGTTCATATTTTTTTTTAATTTTTCTTCAGTTTCTGCCCCAATATAGCCATGCAACATAAATATTTCTAAACTGTTTTAATGGGAAATTTTAGTTTGTGTGGCTGACAGCCTCTATCACACAATGTCATGTAGCTTTTTTCCTCCTTTTTCATATTATGAGGGTTTCAACATTATAAAAATGTTCTTTCTTTCTATGCCACAAAATAAAAGGCAGTGATATTCAGACTTTTCTAAGACTTTTTGGCACAATCACATTTAGGCAGCATAATCCAGAATATTCTCATGAGTCAAATGTGAGTATTACCATATTATTATTATAAAATATCCAAAGTTATTGAGTAAATAAGTAGCACCTTACACACTGGGTTATTGGATTAATGGTCAGACTAAACTCTGGGTCAAATTTTTGACACAGTTTGGGTCAGAAATAAAATATTTTGAGCCCTAAAATGAAATTTGGAGATGAGGGATATAAACTGAAGTCATTCTTATTGTGATTCATAGCATTTCCACTGTAACCTACTTTAAAAAACTATTTATGTAAATTCCTAATTGTTTTAGGGTTTTTTTCTTGAACAGGCTTAACGTTTGAAAGTACAGTTGAACTCTATATTTACTGAATACATTTGTTGGCATATTTCATTTACATTAAATAAATTATATTAGGAATCAGCACTCTGCTTTCAACATTTTCTTACAAGCAAAAAAAAAAAGACTTTAATGCAGTAGCTCATTAGATTTTCTCCTCTAACTGTGCTCTTAAACCCTGTATAGTGCATGTTAATTACCGTACTTTTCTTTTAGCTCCCTGGATATCTAACTTTTTGACTCACCTGTGTTTAGATTTGCTGTCATTTCACAGTGTAGATCCTACTTAGGCTTCCCATCATTCCCTGTCCAGCTCTCAGTTTTTGGACATCCCTCAGGACTCACTTGGTCAGTGAACATGGATCAATTCCACCCACATTCATTCCACGCTTTGCCAACCAGGTGATCTGTTCAAAAGAACAGAAATAAAAACACATGAGTGCATGCAACGCTGAGCACTCATCTGCAGGAAGACTGTTGTGCTCAGTGTGTGAAAGGGGAACTTTGAAATCACAACATCTCCGCCGCAGCTGAAATCCTGAAGCCGTGTTCATCAGGACAGAGCATCCACCTGCATGTTATTGAGAGACACAACATGTGTCACGAAGGACACGTGACCTCTCTCTGAGTTCGGGACCATCCCCTGTAAAAGAGTGTGGTTTCCTCACAGGAAATGGGTTTCTGGTGTAAAAGACCCAGAGAGGAAGTGCTCTTAAGAAGTCTCTCTTCTCTTCTTCCTCTCCTTCTTTCCACAAGTCAAATGTCACTTTTACATGTTCATATTCAGGAGGATTATATAAAAACCCAAATACTGGGTTCACTTGTTGGTGCACGATTAATGTTATTACCAACCTCTTCTGAAGTGGTAAAAATAAAGAACCTCAGCTGCATAAATAATGTATAAATTACAATTGAATGTAGAAATCAGTTCAGCTGATGGCAGATAATGAGGTAATAAGATACTTCATTTACATTAAAACTCTGCTCTCATGTTGCAGCAACAATCCAATAAAGAAAACCATCTGTATTGTTGCTTCAGAGTGAAGCAGTGTGTTGACTTAGTGTCAGGAGGAGTTTGAAACTACAGGCTGCAGCTCAGAGCTCCACATGCTGCCTGGACTCATCTGACTCTCGAACTCTGAGGGACAGTTCTGCAGCGGCTCCTTCATATTTAATAGATTTGTTGAATTATTCTGGCTCGCTGCCGTGTTGTGCCGCCGTGAATTGGGCCGTGGAGTTTGTCAGTGTGTGTCAGCGAGCAGGGCGGGGATGATGGGGAGAGAGAGGCCCCAAACGCCAGGAGCCCATCGGAAAGCAGAGCCATGGCAACAGGATGAATTAATGATCAGGACATAGTGAACGCTGCGTTTAACACACATAACACACACACAGGGACAAAGACATGCCAGCTGCTGGTTTCATATTCAGCACAGGTGACTTGGTGATGCAGGTTGGGTCAGAAGCTCCAAAACATCCAAACAGCACCTGCACAGATCAGAAAAATCTAAAGTAGGAATTAATCAAATATGATTTTAGATTATTTTAATGGTTACTTTAAAAAACATTAACACTTCAGTATAAAACAGGCTGTTAATCAGTTAGCAGAAAGTCTTTAAATTATTTTTAAAATAGAAATAAATTCTCCATCAGTTTCATTGTTACTCTGCTGACTCAGTACTATTCAGAAAATAGTCTGCAGCGCCCCCTTCAGGAGAGAAATAAAATAGAATTGCATAAAAAACCATTATAAGTGATTGTTAAAACATACACAATAAATCTGATTATGCAAATTAGCTAATTATTTTAAATAATAATAAAATATATTAAACATTTATAAAACACACCAGTTTTTAGGACAGTAAAAAAGAGAAAGTAAATCATATTTTTTGACAGTAAAATGTAAATTAAGGTCATAATACTTTACAAACTTAAAAAAAAAAAACGTTAAAATAAACACAAAATTCAGGGGATAAATATTGAGTTGTTTGAAAAAACACATTTAATTTAAAATCCAGGCAAAGAAGTGGCAATTATACTAATATCTGACATGTTTTATATTTAGTCTCAACTTTTGAGGCATCATTTGTCAAACTTTTATAGCAAAAAAACAAAAAAACACTAAATGTTTTCACTGGGTCTCAAGTTTAACTCTTATAAGTGAGGAATGAAATAAGCAATGACAAACATCAACGTTCTGTTGCCTCCTCTCATGTTCAGGTTACTCATCGTGTCATGTGAGCTAATGCACTCATTACTGATGCTGTAGGCTGATAACAAACAGGACGGACCTTTTCCACCTTAATCCAGGAGGCGCGGTGTCATTCAGTTCCAATAAGAATTTTCAAACCACCTCAAACTTTAATATGATTAGGTTTTTTTAAATGTGGCAGATGGAGCTCATGTGATGGTTTCCACCTCAGAAGCATGTAGAGTTTTAATGCTGAGCCGATTATGATTCAGTCTTTGAACAGGAAGAGATTTCTCCTCATTCAGGGTGATGAACACCTCTGGAGCTTTACTCTGATTTCCAGATTATCATGCTGACCTCTTCCTGATAAATTATGTTGGATGTTTTTATTTAGAATATTATTGAGTTTTATTTGCCGTTTTTAAGGTTTATGGACAATTCCATGACCGGGATTGCTCACAAAGTGAACTGAAAATGAAACATTTGACTTCTTAAGGACTTGGAGGTGGACATTTGTAGAAGTCTCTCTAGTGATCTGAATGAAGATTCTTTGTTTTATACTCTATATTGTTTTAACTTGTCCCGTTTAGAAATGCACAAAAAATCATCTGGTGATCAAAATCAGTATTAGGTGAGTTTGTGATCATTCAATCTGGAACTCAAGATTTTGTGGGTCCATGAATGCATTGACAAACACCAATAAAACATTCCAATTTTTTTCCTGGTCTGTAAACTCATCACTAAGCTTAATATATTTTCTATGAGTTTACTTTTAAGAATCAGCAATTTTCAAACTAATACTTTTTGAATTGCATTGTGGTAATTATAGTTCTTTGAGATAAATAAGAATGGACTTATATTGGTATCAGCAGGTCCTCGATGTACAACAAGTTGATATTGGCCTTCAAAATCAGAATCTGTCCTGTTTTAAACTGTTGTCTGCTCAGGGAACTCTAAAATTCAATTAGGTTTTCCTGGTTACATTAAAAATATATATTTAATTATAACCATTACTACTGGAAAAAACAATGTTATTTCAGTAAAATAAAGGCTTCTCTTTAAAAAGTTTTTATTGTACAATCTTATAATCACCTTTTGTACAAATGCTGTTAACAAAACAAAAACAGAACTTTAGGCTATGGAGGCCGAGGGCCTGAAAACAAAAATGTCCTTGGGCACTGAACTGTCTTCATGCAGCAGCTGAAAGGAAACACTGCTGCGTCTTCCTTAAGGAAGGGACACACACTCTCACACATACATATATGAAGGTGGGCTGGAATAACTTTGTTTTACTCCTGTCAGGTGTAAAAATCCACAGCTATAGAAGGAAACTGCTTGTTGCCGCAACCTGATGCAGATTTAGATCATGTTCTAATATTTAAAAAACAATTTGTGTGTGTTGTCGTAGTGATAGAAGAGAAGAAAACTTGTTCGTTTGTTGTTTGGTCCAGGTCCAAAGAGTTAAGAAGGGTCGGAGGTCATCGGTCATCAGGTGGCGTTTAAGAGCGGGTGTACTTCCCCCAGATGTGAAGCATGAAGACCGAAGCGATAAATAGGAGGCTCATCACCAGAACAGGAACAGGGCCGCTGTCACAACAATAAGACACTGATTAATACCTAGATTATTAAACACACACACACACACACACACACACACACACACACACACACACACACACACACACACACACACACACACACACACACCTCAGAACGGAGGCAGATTTTATTGATGAGACTTAGAAACAAGGAGGGGCTCTCATCTCTGAAGGAGGCTCTGAGGAGGAGGAGGTGGGGGGATTGCTAAGAAGCAGCATCGCCATGCCAACCTCCTTCTCAGCACCCCCTCCCACCTTCCCCCCCATCAGAAAGCTGTAATTGAGTTGACCTTTCAGAGTGGATCCTTTAATGAAGCTTTGAGGCCGACGTCTAACGCAGGAACAAACATGTACTCAATACACACCACTGTATGGCGAGTCCGCCCTCCTTCGACTGCTGGAGAGACGCACTCAATAACGACCACAGCACCATTGATCAACCACGGCTGGCTGTGGCCAGGAGACAGGATGCCTTCTCTAATATCAGGGGCGAGGGTGTAGCAGAGCGCAAGTTTGAGGACAAGAGTTCTCTAAGCAGGCGCTCTCCCAACGCATAATTAGGTGCGCATGTAAACACACACACACACACACACACACACACACAGAAACAGAGCTGATCTACAGCTCATATACATCATTTGTTTCACAGGAGAGTCACGTCTGCCCAATTTCCGACCATTAAACATCCCAAGAATCGGAAATCCTGAGAATTATTCCCCTTTAGGTGAAGCATGTCAAAATGTCAAAGACAACATTTCTGAGTGTACAGGTGCGGCTGCTTTATAATGGCTGCTTTTATAAATGGTACTCACACTTTGAGGCCTGGCGAGTCTTCAGTGTAGAAGCGCCACATGCCACCAGTTCCTGCGGACCCTGTGGTCCTGCCACTGCTGCGCGTGCTGCTGCTGGTTGCTTTTCTGTGAAGCACAAAAATGAAACACCCAACTGAATCCATTAAAAACTTCTGAAATATCATCTTTTTCCATACCACTGATGTCAACATGTTATGAAACATTTTCAGAACATGAAGAAAACAAGTTAAAACTGCATGTGAGGCCTTACCATTTAGATCTAGAAGTACCTCTTTGTCATTGACATTTAAAAATCATTAAAGTAAAAAAAAAAAACAAGGTGATGATGACTCACTATATTCAGAGTATAATCTTAGGACAGCTACAGCAGCAGGTGATGAGGAAGCAGACTGATTCATGGCTGCTTTCCTTGTGTGAATAGATTAAATTGAGGTTAATGAGGTAACGAAGAGGATTGGTGGTAATGGGTAATAATGAGAAAGATGCTACACTGAACCTTATGATTACACACTGATTAAGTCCACAACACGTCATCCATCTACTTTAATCTGTGGGAGGTTCACAAAGAACATGGTGGATGGTGACCATTGGGGAAATTATTTACTTTTCGTAAAGTATGTTGACATGAAAAGATAGCATCAATGCAGCGTATTTGGGCGTTATTACAAGTTAATAATACAAGTTCAGCTTTCTTATTAATAGAAAAGCTAACTTGACAGTTGCATCAAATATTAGGATGCATGAAAAAGAGATGTAATCAAAAAGTGTAAGAATGGAAATCACAATACAGATAATGGTCTTTAAAAAAAAAATTATATTTTAATTATTAGGAGGGCAGCCCAACAATTTGAAATCTCTAATTGCTACATTTCAGGAAGGAAAAGAATAAGAAAACATTAAAAATCACAATTTCCTCATGTGAATTCATGTGTGAATACAGACATGCACCAATTCTGGTGAATAATTTTGATTGTTGTACAGCTCTGACCTGCTGAAACCAGTTTTATCCAATTCAGATTACCCTTAAAGAACTATAGTCACATTTTTACTTTTTAACTTCAGATCATCTTAAAATTACAAATCTGAGCATTTAAAGCTCCGTCACTGCTTATGTGAACTGGGACTCACTGATGGCGAGTTCATGAGTCAGGAAAAGAGTCAGATTCTTTATTGCTGCTGCAATGCGTTCATGAACTGAAAGAAAAAAAAACGTTGATTGAGTTTCAGATCAACCAATCACTGATTAATCTGATCATGCTGATCAATGGCTACCAGCTAATTTTTGTGTGCACCTTTACTTGTAATATTTTCCAGTTTTTTGGGTAAAATCTTTATGCAGTTATATTTACTTTTTATTATTTTAATTTAACTTGCTTAAAAACATTTTATTAAACCCATAAATTTCATACTTCCATTTCTATTACCATGCTGTTGTTTTCTCGCTGGACCCTCTTTTTTCTGTTATGATTTAATGCCAGTTGGGTAGAAAACATGTACAAGTTGAAGTGTTCAACTTTAAGAATCTCATAACCGCACTCCATGGAGTAACTCAGAACAGTTATACAAATGCAGAGAGCTTAATAACTTGAAAGAGGCCATTTGTTTGATTTACAAAAAAACTGACAAAGTTGCTACTTGATATTATAACTAATCTTAATATAACATTTAAGGATGTATGACTCAGTTTGACAAATCTGGGAAAAGTCACAGCTGTCATAGTAAATTTTGTATTTCAGTCATAACTGCTCTGCGCTATTTTCTTTAGTTCATAAGTATTGTTGTGATAATCCATTAACAAAAGTTGTACTGTATGTTAGTGTGGGTATGGTTTAAAGCCCACTGAATATTAGTGGTTGCTTCATGATGAGATGATGTACCTTTGTCTGACTGTGGAGCCTGCTGCCCGAGGAGCCACCGTCTTGCTGGGGGAACGGCTAGACGCCCCAACATTAGTTGCACTTGCTGCTGGTCCAGGCTAGAACAAAAGATGACAAGTCAAAAACATAAAACAAGATCCAAATGTCAACATCCTGCTTTTGTTTAATTAGCGTTTTTCTATGTCATGCCAAGTGCTCTATATTACAGTCATTCAGACACTGGAGCAGTAAACTACATTGTAGCAGAAGCGAGGCGACCATACACAGGTGCCACCAGACCCTCCTGAAGATTGCAGGAATTATGTATCTAGTTTCTAACCTTCTATTTTATCTGTCAATGCATCATAACATTCTCAAAGCTAAAAACTCATATTTAACAATTAACATGGAATAAATTGTGAGCAAATGTTTAATTTAAATGGAAATACAAATATTAATAAGATATGAACAACTTTTATTTCCAGTTGTCATTATCCCATGATTCAAGATCAAACCCAACTGAAAAGGTACAACAAGCCAGCAGCTATAATATTCATGCTGAAATATTCTAATTTGGTCATACCACAGCCATCACTTCTACATTTTTTGCTATAGCTTAAGAAGACACTTTGAAAGGAACCGTTATCTTGTTAACACACATAATAAAAATATTAGTATTGTGTGTATCCCTATATTTAAATATTTCAATTTACGGTCTAGAAAGAACCTTTAAAATGATTAAATCTAGTTCATTTAACCTAAATTTATGTAGTTTTACACATTAGGAAAACACTCATTCTTTGCAGATATGTTGATGAAAATCAGGCAAATCTTTCAGGATACATGAATATTTGTATTGATTGTGGCATATTTTATAAGAAAAAAAATCTAAGTCCTATAAAATATAAAACCGCTCGCCACTGAATTTAAATTTTGAGCACTTAAAAATTATTTCACTCTGGTTGGAGTAGATTATATTCTGATATTTGAAATGTCTGAGTTTGTTTAACTATTGAAGCGATGATTGTTTATATTTCTAATTGTATAATCAAATGAATGTCACCCCTTGATGTTGTTGTTGTCATTATTTTTATCCTGACATCTTTTAATACGTTGTTGACTGTGATTCTAACATAATTTATGCTAAGCTGTTAAAATAATTCTTAGCTGAGGATACACACAATGTGATTTTTCAAACACCAAGCGGCAAGTTTCCACTAATTGTGTTCACATAAATGTAAAATCAAATAATTCTACGCTGAGACTGAGTTTAAAAATGTTCTGGTTATTTTGAGTTTAAGAAAAGCAGCCACGTCCACAGATGATGTGCTAACCAGCTAACTGACAGCAAAACGCTAACTCGGGTCCAAATGAATGCAACTGAGCTAGTTAGCATTATCATACTATCAGTTATAGATGAAAATACAACATTACCATCTTGTTCAACGTGTCACGAAACGAGCCTAAAGCCTGAGCTCCTCTTTGACCTGATTTCCTCGTCAACTGAACAGCAGACGCTGATTTTGCGAATTGGTCAAAACTTCAGAAGAGATCTCCCAAAGCTGACGAGCGTCTAAAGAAGGACACGAAAGCTAAATTCAAGACCAGCTAAGGTGACCGAGTAGAAGCCTGACTAATGGACTGCATTCAACATCAATATATTAAATAACGTGTTATTTTAGGGTTCTGGTTTTTATTTAACTCTTCAGAAATATTTTTGTAAATAATAAAAGTATTTTTTAATTCGTTTTTTTTATAAAACGTCATCTTAGTGTAAAGGCAAAGAAGGGATCTGCCTTAAATCCGAGAACGACGTGTCTCACAAGAATCAAGTGCTTTTCAATGAAGGCAACAGGCGCCATTCTGGTTCAAACGCAAAGCTTGCCTCCCTTGATTGCAACGATTGACAGGAGCCAAAATGTTGTCTGAGTTTCTGAGTTTCTTGAAAGTTGTCTACAAGGCGAGTTAAATCGAAGGTTTCCAAACCTGGGCAGCACAGTAGAGAGCATCTAAGGTAAACACAAACCTTTAGAGGTGGTTATGTTGTTCAGTCTTATAAGCGTCTTTTTGCTGATTTGGTTAAAACGAATTATTGTTACAAACTGTACGCTACTGATGTAGATAAAATGAAGCTTTAAGAAGTGTAACTTTGGCTGAAACAAACAGCTAACTCAAAAGTTTGTCTGTGTTTGTGTTGTTAGTTCGACTTTTACCTATAATTATTGACAGCTAGCTGCAGGTTTTGCACATTTTAAGATGTTAATTGTTTGCAGAAACTGAATCAGACTATGCTTTCAGGAGGTTAGCACGTTTCAGTTACAGATGTATGTCTTATTTATTTACATTTTTGTTTAATCGAGTGATAGCGGTGATAAGTTCCCTTCATTTCCTCAAACATTAATTTCATCTCGGATATGCTGAGGCCAATTAAAGCTGTTGGCTTCAAAACAAAATGTTAAACAATTAATGTTTTATGCACCTCTGATTGTTATTTCAAATTGAGATTTGTTTATTATTTATTGGAACTCCACAGTGGACCATACTGTTCCATTTTACTCAGTACACCTCAGACTTTAATACCAGTCAGTCCTGTCATCTGCAGAAATAGCCAGATGACTCTTCAGTTGATGGATGCATCAGAGATGGACAAAAGACTGAGTCCAGAGAACTGGTGGACCACTTTGTGGAATGATGTGGCAACAATCATCTCATCTTGAATGTAAACAAAGGAGATGATGGTGGATTTTAGGAGAGGCAGGAATGTGTCCAACACTTTTTCCATCATTGGAGAAGAAATTGAGGAATATAAATCTCTGTATTCACCTGGACAGCAGACTGGACTGGAGACACAACAGTGATGCTGTTTACAGGAAGGCACAGAGCAAACTGGACTTCTTGAGGATGCTAAGATTCTTCAATGTTTGCAGCAAGATGTTGTATAAGTCTGTTGTGGAGAGCATAATCTCATCTGCAGTCATCTGTTGGGGCAGCAGCATCAGAACCAGTTATAAAAAGTTGAACAATTTGATAAAGAAGGCTGTCTCTGTTCTGAGGACTCTGGAGCCTCTAGAGATGATTGGACACAGAGGACGCTTCATAAAACGAATAACATGATTGATGCTTGAGCATCATCTTCACAAGACAGTAACTCAACAACAGTGTCTTCAGTCAGAGGCTTCTTTAGTTCCACAGCAACACAGACCGCTACAGGGGATCCTTCCTGCCCACAGCTAGAACCTGATAGAAGGAATCTTTGAAGAAACTGAAATGATCAGTTAATTACTATGATTTACTACAACATCTAATTTCCCATTTGGGATTGCTAAAGTATTTTTGAATGGAACAGAATTTTAAGTATACACTTTATTTTGTGCAGGATGGCCCGGGTGGTGTTCCTCCATCCTGATCTTGGTATTGGAGGTGCAGAGAGACTAGTTGTTGATGCTGCTGTTGCCCTGAAGTCTCAGGGATGCAGCGTTCAGATCTGGACGGCCCATTATGACCCAACACACTGCTTCTCAGAGACCCTGGACCCAGACCTGCCTGTGGTCTGTTGAAACACATGTCATTGTGTAGTATGATCTCTCAAGGATGAAAATAATGTAAAACAGTACTAACATACTGTATACTTTTTATTTTTGTCAAAGGTATGTGTAGGTGACTGGTTACCCACCAGTGTGTTTGGCTACCTGCATGCTTTGTGTGCGTACGTACGGATGATCTATGTGGCTCTCTACCTAGTCTTCCTCAGTGGTGTGGAGTATGATGTCATCTTCTGTGATCAGGTGAGTCAACTGGCACTCACTTCGGTATTTTTTTGGTATTTCACTTTCTCTGTAAGACTTCCTTTTGTTTTTAACAGTCATCATCTTCCATTTGTTGCTTTTATTTCTGCTTATAAATCTTTTGTTTTGTTTAATTTCAGGTGTCGGTGTGTATACCTGCACTGCGGCTGTCCCGTCGTCGAAAGAAAGTTCTTTTCTACTGTCACTTCCCAGACCAGCTGCTGACCCAGAGGAAGTCGGCCCTAAAGAAGCTTTACAGAGCTCCCATTGACTGGTTGGAGGAGCGCACCACTGGCATGGCTGATATGGTAAAAAAATACTTGAGGACAAAATCCTTGTTTGTTTGATTCAGTTGTATTATTTCACTCTATGTAGGAATTGTGTAGGTTAAGTCTTTGTTTTTAAAATGCAGGTTTTGCACCTTCAAAAACTCCTAAAATGTTAAAGTATTTAAAATAGGTCAACTGAGATCATTTAATTTATTGCCAGATAAAAAAACAACTATTTCTGAGTCTTTAACAAATAATTGAGAACAGTGAGAAGGTCCAACATGAGGATGTCTGTCTGCACGAGAACCAACATCATGTTCTGTAGCAAATTGCCAAATACTGAGAATAAATATTTAAAGTGCCCATGACATCGTTTTCCGTGTTTTCTGACTTATCTATCATGTTGCAACGTTGAGTTCTCACCTTAAACCTGGCAGAAAGAGCAAAAAACGGCATCCATCTGTCTCCTAGTACAGCCAGTGAGAAGCTCTTCAAGATTTCAGACCCAGGTTTCAAACAGTTTTTTTCACTCCAGCCCGCTATGAGGTCATAGTGGTCCGGACTTGCTTATATGGTCAATTCTCCGCCCACATGCACGTTCACGACAACTGGAGCGAGGCAGTGCCACCGCCATTGCCCATAGACCGTGTAGTGTTTAGTTTCAGTTTCGTTTCTCTTTCACGCGACGGCACTGCCCCCTGCTGCAGCAGAAGTGTCAGGCTGCCAAATAAGGAGAAACCCAGCAGAACCGGAAGGCGGCGCTTTCTTCTGATCTCTGAGTTGCTCGTTAGGAAATAATTACAGCGTATTTTGAGTTATAATGGTGCAACGCTGATCTAGAGGCATCAAAGATTACACCTGTTTAATATAAAGTGATTTAAATATGGAGTCATGGGCACTTTAAACTATGAAAAGATGAGTGATATTTTCCCAGAAGAACTGCAGAGATATCTGAAATGACTTGAACTTCAAATTAAATAAAGCTACTATATATTTATCAAAAAGCTTGACCTGTTTGCTATTTTGCATAAAGGCTAAAGACATTTGAAAAATATAACTTTGTTGTTGTTGTTGTTTTCAGGCTCCTCAAACCTCGTTTCCATCTTCAGTCATGTGATCTATAAGATAATATAATTAAAGCCAACAAACTGGAAAACACGTTTTTTCATTCAGTTTGTAATTTAATAAAGAAAAGACTGTAATGAATTAGAGGTCAAGTTAGGGTCTGGTGAACCAAGAAAACCACTTGTGTTGCTAGAAAGGCAAATCAGAGGTTTGAAAGAAACACTTGAGCTCTAACCTTTGGTTCGGTGTGCAGTTTGACTTTACAGCATCACTTTTCAGACTATTGATTGTTTAAAGCATCATCAGAAGAAAATAATTATTTTCCTGCATTTTCACTACAAAAAATATAATTTAAAAATAAATACTGAAACATGTGAGACTTTCAAAAATACATTGGCGTGTTTGTTACTTTTCTAGGTTTTTTCCTAGCTCCTTTGAAACTTGATCACTTCTAAACCTGTATTTTAATAACAGGTTTGATGTTGGGAATTGAAACAAACCATAGTAATTGTTTCAAATACAGAACAGCATGATCCTCACAGGTAAACTGCTAAAAACACTTAAATAAATTAAATGAAAACGGTTACATTTTTGCCAAGAGTTTGGGATAATGACAGAACTCGGTCAGGTATCAAAAGTCAAAGAGAATTAAAACATCTGTAAATGTGAAATTCCTATGAACTGATGTGTTTTCTTCTCTTCTTAGATTCTGGTGAACAGCCAGTTCACTGCAGGCATCTTCAGGGAGACCTTTCGAAGTCTGAGCAGAGTCCAGACAGATGTCCTCTATCCCTCTCTCAACACACAAACCTTTGACCAGTCGTCTGCTGAAGCTCAGGGCTTGCAGGGCCTTCTTCCTGAGAAAACTTCCCACATGTTTCTGTCCCTGAACCGGTATGAGAGAAAGAAGAATTTGGGCCTGGCTCTGGAAGCTCTGGCTGTCTTGAGGTGCAGCCTTCCACCAGCTCAGAGAGCAGGAGTTCACCTGGTCGTAGCAGGCGGCTACGACGACCGCGTCATCGAGAACGTCCAGCACTACACCGAGCTGAAAGAATTAGCTGAGCAGCTCCACTTGGAGGACTGCATCACTTTTCTGCGCTCCCCCTCCGACTCCCTGAAGGTGGCGTTGCTGCGAGGAAGTGCTGCGGTGCTTTACACCCCCAGCAGAGAACACTTTGGAATAGTTCCTGTAGAGGCCATGTACTGCTGCTGTCCTGTCATCGCTGTGAACTCTGGGGGTCCCCTGGAGAGCGTGGCGGACGGGGAGACGGGCTTCCTGTGCGAGCCCACGGCCGACAGTTTCTCCAAGGCCATGGAGAGGCTCATCAGGGAGCCACAGCTCCGCAGGGACATGGGACAAGCTGGAAGGAGGAGGGTGCAGGGGATGTTCTCCCTGCAGGCCTTCTCAGACCAGCTGTACGGGTACATCATCAGGCTGAGCCAGTGATCAGAAAACAAGTGGTAATGTGAAACTGTACAACTGATGTCTGCAGAGAGTTGAGTGAACGTGAAGTGAGATATTGTGAAGATAATTACCCATCATTCCTTTGGAGAGGTTGTTGGGAGGGAAGAAAAGGTTGGAATTTCTTTACCAATTAGGAAATGAGAAATTAGTTTACCTATCCCATCTGTGGAAAAATATCACTATTCCAAAAGTGTGTGTGTGTGTGTGTGTGTGTGTGGTAACCAGGAGTCTGAGAAACGAGCCAACAGGAAGGACTGTTTATTAGTGGGGGGGTAAATATTTCACACTTTTTGTGTTTTATTTTCTTCAGCACTCTTTGTTTTTGTGTGTTTTGGGGATGCAGAAGAAGAATGCTGTTATTTCCACGTGCCATCGGGCAGCGCACAGCATCGGATCAATACACCGGATGCTTTCCGCTGTCTGTCCGGAGCTTTGTTCCCCTACTCGCATTGAGAAGATGCTGGCCTGTCTGTGACTCCTGCAGCTGCATGGAGGTTATTAGTAGATGATGGAGTGTTTGGCTTTATTAGAGGTCTGGCTGATGGGCAGTGCGCCTGTGTCTGGGTCATTATCAATGAGGAGAATAGTAGAAGGTCATCGTGTCTGCGCGCTGGCCTCTTCAGCCCTCCTACTGTAGAGAGATGCTCTTATTGACATTCTTGAAGTCTTAATAAACAAGAAGACACAGTTTCTTATGAGTCTTACTTTGTTGGTAAGTTTTTGGCCTTTAATAGGATTTTGTGGGAGGAACAAAACCATTAATGCTTTGGATGTACTGTACATTGAATTGCTGAATAAAACGTTTCTGGGACAAAGCAGCAGCAAATAAGTTTTATTTTGCTCATCAACAGTTACAAGAGAGAAGAACTTATGTGAGAATTAAAGTCCATATCAGGAAGCATCAAATGTTAAAAATAAAACTCTTCCTTCAGAAAAGTGTTGCAGCAAAGCCTCATGGTCTCTGGAGATGCAGCCAGGTTCTGTTTGCGATTGTTGATCCTGATGCGAGTTCCTGCCAGAGCTCTGATGTCTGTGATGTGCTGCATGAATATTTGGGTTTTTTCAAAACGCAACCCCATTTTGACTTTAGAATCATCAGCCTGAGGAAGCTGACACTTCCTGTCGTGTTTTATTCTGAAATGAAGAGAAGTGCCTCTTACAGAAACCAGCCTGTCATGTTCAGATGAAGTGCTTCACAGGAAGATATCTAGATACCTCCCACCCCAAAATGGACAGCGTGACCTTCTCCAACATAAACAGCCCAAAGACAGAGTCCTAACCAGGGGTTCACAAACCCAATCAAGTCTCTGATTTCTGCAGTGAATGCACTCTGGTCAATCTAACAAGAACAAGTTCAAGAGAGACTCGTCACTAGTTATCACAAACACTTGATTGTAGGTGTTGCAACTAAAAGTGTTACAACCAGCTCAGTTTAAATACCACAGGCTGCTTTTGTGCTGAAATTTGTTTTCTGATCTGAAACATTTTAGGCCTGTTTGCACCAAATCACCTCATCGGTGACATTAAAGGTCAACACATCCAGACATGTTGGATTCTTTAACCATCCTCTACTTAATGCTGTAATAAATGCTCAACTCAAGTCTGTGATCAGGTTGTGTGTTCACTGAAACTCCTCGGCTGTGTTTCAGTATGATAGTTTCATATATGCCTGCTGGTCAAAGGTGTTTTGTTATTAATAAACTTCAGTCTCGACCACATTCAGAAACATCTTTCTCTCATCTTTTTGTTCACCTGCCCTGAGTTTTCAGTCCCCGCATCTCATATTGATCCAGACGTTCCATCAGAGTCAATTTCACAAAACAGAAAAGCAGAAGAAACCAACGGCGGCGCCACTTGTTTTCCAGAAATACAATTTGTTTTTGTCCCTGTTGGTCCAATTAGCACTATTGGCTGAAGTTTGATCTAAATAGACAAGTTCCACCATGTAGAAAACCTGATTCACCTCAAGCTAATTAACTGATGATTGTAAATATGATAAGATACATTTAATATTCAAGATAGGTTTAGTCTGAGAAATCCCACTGTTAGACCCCTGATCATTGATTTATGGATTGTTCAACTGAAATGTCTGACTGATAATCAGTCAAATAATTAAATAATGTGGAAAAATGTGGATAATTTCAAAGATATTTTTAATGATCCGGTGTCTGATTTCACATTTAAACAAACGATCATCAGCATCACTGTTGGAGCTCAAACCAACAGCAGCAGTGTCATCTGCAAATCCCACATTATGGTTTCCATTAACACACATAAACAGACCTTCAGACTAAGGTGATGCTGCAGAAGCTTTTAGGATGGAAATGATGACACTTCACTCATGTTTCCTCTCACCTCACTGGCTTCTGTTGTTACAGGATGCATTTTCAGAATTAAGAACATTCTGGATCACCTTTACTCTACTTTATTCAGAGACAGATTTAAGTGGACTGATCCAGTAACTGAAAGTTTTTTTCCCCCCAACAGAAGCCAACTTTTCTAACCTTAGTGGATCACAGATAAAGCAGCCTGAGGAGAAGGGACTGCAGATGGACGTTTTTTGACAAGCTGTGGGCAAAGTGTGAATGGAAAAGAGGGGATCATTTGCATATTGATGGACTCGTGCATATAAAATGAGGAGAAAGATGTGGAGCTACATTAAAAACCAAGGAATGAAATCAATGTAAAGAAAAATCTAAACGACTGAACCCAACAGAAACATTTAAACCCATTAGTTCAACATAGTTTGTTTTTAATTCAATAATAAAAACACATATTCACATTAGGTTTGATGTGAGTTTTAAAGCATTTATAAAATACATGCATCATGAATGCAGCATGAACATAAAAGGTGTGAAAATAATCTGATATAAACATTTCCAAGGATGCTTACATCCAAAATGTGTGTGTGTGTTTTCACGTAGAGTTATTAAGGAGCAATGATGAGAAGGGCTGTGCTGCAGTGATTTAGAGCTCCCATTTGGCCGGATGATAAAAAGGTCCAGAGAATCCAGGAATATCATCAGGGTCCACTCACTGTCCCACTTTTACTTATTAGACATGTAGATGCTGTCTCAAGTCGTTAATCTGCTTTCTGCTGGGTTTATCACATTTGTATTTTTTAAAGAAAATATACCTTCAACTTGTAAATGTCCCTCCACTCCTCCCCCACCCTGCCTGCCCTGCAGTGAGGTGGTTATTAAGATCACGGAGCGTCTGAGTGGCAGTGATAACCGGTACCCAGGTGCCAGTGGCACACGGTGTTTAATTAATTAATGAGACCGCGGGGTTGGTTTTCTAATTCCACCCAGCTGACACCGAGGTGTGTGTATGTGGGGGGAGATAGCTGGGAAATGTTTAGGTATGTGTTTTCAGGCATTAAAAAAAAGATGTGTGTGCATGTGTGTGTGTTATGGGAGCATATCTGTTTTGTTGGCAGTTTGGGAGCTGGTTTCCTTGTTGGTGGAACATTAAACATGTGTGGAATATTTTTACCCTGACTTTTAATCACGCCTTGTGATTGTGAGTTAATCATAGGCTAAATGCAGCTGATAATGAGAGAAGCAACGCTAAGTGTTCATATATCAGTCTGAACACTAACCAGGCCATGGACTCAGAGCTCAGCAAACAGAGAAGGACATTTAAAATAGAAATATCATATCATTCTAAAATGTTTTATAATGTTTTATGTGCTATGTCTTGCTTCTGGATTAAAATTTAATCTAAAAGTAAAGCTGAGCTGCTGGTTTGTTTTAATGAGTTTTTATGTATTTATTATTTTTGTCACCACTGAGAAACAATAGTTTTTGTTCAAGGAGTCCGGGTCATGAAAAAAAAATCAAAGCACTCAATGACATCTTAAAATGAAAGACAAGCAATTGAGTCAAAATGTAATAAATAAGAGTAGGAAATATGAAAGATGGGCTTTCTGAGTAAGTTTGTGTAAGATTCTAAATGTGGAAACAGATGCTAGTGAAGACAAATTCCAGAAACTAGAAGCACAGCAGAAGGACGACTGTCCTGTTAGCTGTGAGGGACTCATATTATGAAAGTGATCTCTTTAAAACAGGAAGAGAGTGGAAGCACAGAAGTGGGTAGAGCTCAGTGTTGTCAGCAAAGTGAACGTTGTTTCCTGCAAACAAAACTAGAGTGAAGTAGACAAAGGATGAAAAGGAGGAGCCCCAGGACTTATCCCTGATGAACACCTGAGAGAAGTGATGGTTGTGACTGGAGGTTTTTAGGTTGAAGAACCTATCGGAGAGGTATATGTCAAGATACCATTTTAGATACAGAATAATAAAAGAAACACTAAAATAATGTCCAGGATTTTACATTATGGTACACCCAGTGTCTTTTTTAACAGTTGTTGTCTGAAGACTGATGGTTTTCTGAAGATTCCTCAATAGATGCAGTTTTACCACATTCTGAATGCATTGAGGGAGACTTAATTTTGTGGTTAGACCTGGCATCCTACTGCTGAATTGTTTAACTACGCCTTTGCAATTAAAATCAACATGTCCCATTTTCTTCTTTGATTTGAAAGAAATTCATTCTTCCACCTCTGATTCTGTCTTAAGTGATGTTATGACTGAATTAAAAAAAAATCTAGAAAAAAAAGCTATGCTTGTCTAATGAATTGATTACTGCATATCATTTGTGACCATCGTTGTAACTTTAACCATGCCTGATGGCAGCTTTTTCTCAGAAAACACACCAATGCCTCATTAAACAGCTTTACGTATTTGAGCTCCAGATCATTTTGCACCAGAATCTTGGGTTTTATTTATTGAACAAAAGCAAAAAAGAAGAAGACATTTTCCAGTCATGAGTGACTGAACAACTTTAAACAAAAGAAAATTTGTATTCAAAGCTCATCTTTAAGATCAGTTTTACATTGTACATGTTAGCAAATTATGCATTTCATACTTTACTGCATCCATAAACTGCTCTCATTTATTATCTACCACCACCATAAACGTTACCACGACACGACTCTCACACTCACACACTGGGAAACAGTTTTAGCAGCTGATTTCAGAGTTGAGAGGAATGATTTACTGAAGCTTCATATAACTCCTCTCTCTGTGGGAGATCACAATAAAATGTCTGTAATCGCTGCTAGTGAAACATTATAGATAGGCTCTATAAAAACAGCTTTATGGCCCAGGGAAAAGGAAGCATTATGACCTGCTCAGTCCTGTATGATATGCTTTGATCCATCTTATAATTTTAAAGAGTTCAGGTTGTTTATTGTGGGGTTTTGCAAAAAAAAAAAAAAAAAGTTGTGAATAATTTAACTCTTTCCTGTTAAACATCCTCAGTTTGGAAACAGAGATTAGTTCTGATCAGATTTCAAATAAGATTTCACTCTTTTTAGCAATGCAGTGGTTATTTGCATTGACTTCCTCTGTAAAAATTAGCATTTGAGCTAACTAGCTCTAGCAACAAAAGAATTGAATGTTTTTGCCAAAAATAATTGTGAACTGACAGCTGTGTAGAGGTTTATACAAACATAAGGCTGCTTGTTTATAAAACAAAATCATAATCAAACATTTACTATTGCTGAAATAAAAAAATAACACCATTACTCATTGAATTGGAAAACATATATGACAACTTTTTTTCACCTAAATGTGTTTTATTATATAGTGGACTGGCAATATTTCAACAATCCATTTTTTAAATCCCATATTTGACACATTTTGACAAACTTTAAACAAAGAAAACTGCAATAACATTGTTTCAGCTCAGCAGAACATTCACAGTGTTTAAAATAAGCCTAAAATTCTGCTTGTAAATCCTAAATTTTAAAAAATCCTGGGTTTTTTGTAACAAAATTCACATGAGAATCACAGATTTGTTTGATAACATCAGGATATTAACAAATTCAACAACTTTTATTCTGCAATTTTGTCATTCCTACACAAGATGCATGTGAGTTCAGAAGAGTCAGACGTGCATGGCATTCCGACAGCAAGACAAAATATAAGTGTGCTGCTATACAGAATGTGACAACATGATCTTTTAATAAATTGCATAGCCCTTGTGATCATTTGGAGACTGAAATAACTAATTTGATGAAATGTGCAGCCCTCCATGAAAAGGTTTAGGAAGTTGTTTTAAGATTGCGGCAAAAATACTTTGGTCTTGGTTGCAGTCGGCCTAGCCGTTAGCTTGTCACACGTGGCAATCAGAACAAAATTTTAATTTTAATAGTTCGTTTGGAGCAGTGTCTAGAATGGTTGCATGCAAAAATGTTGATATTTTGAGAAAATCTTTTAATCAGAGCATTCCTGTTCATTTTATGTATTTTCCAAACCACACCAAATTTACTCATGAATCCTTGGAGGATTTCTTGTCCTCAGTTTACTGACACTGAGCATAGGGGGAAGCTATTGCCCTGCATTAAATGTCTGAAACATATAGATAGCAAACAAAATACAAAGAGTGAGACCATTGGAAATTAAATTATTTGCACGTGCACACAAAACTGAGCTAAAATATCAATTTCAAGTTGAATTGAAAGAAAAAGTTGACCAAATTAATTATCAGACTGAAACTAGCAATCAACCTTTAATCTGAGCTTCATCATTAATGCACAAACAGTCAAAATGATTCCATCCCAGAGATGCTGTCAACTTGTCAAACACTGATCCGTTTATTCTCTAGCCACTCTGGTTGATCAGGGCAAAGATGTGAATGCACAAATTAGAGAACAAACTTTGATGTTAAATTCATGTCTCAGTCCTTAACTCCGTCAGATATCCTGACTCCCAGGCGGCTCTTCCTGGAGCAGTGGGGGTGATGCAGAAGGAGGTGAAGGAGAAGAGGAGGAAGGAGAGAGGACGAGACAACAGGAGAACAGACCTCCCATTGAACTTGGCCCACTTCCAGCACCTCATTCATCCAGTAATCAGCTGTGAGCCAGCCAGTCACACCTGCTTCTTTGAACAAACACATTAACATTTGAGTGCTCTTCAAATCATTTACCACACATGAACACATAGTTTATCACCCTGACCTGCTCTCTGAACCTGCATGAGGAAGGAGCTCTGAATGAAAGAGGAGGGTGAGTTTACTGGAGTTCTGTGGAACTGGTTTGATGAAGACACAGATGCAGCATCAATGCCCACCTCTGGTCCAGGAGGAACTCTCAGCCTGTGGGAGTGACGCCTCACAGCGGAGGTCCCCCGCGCCGCTGGAGAGGATAACCTCCTGTGATTATACCCACGGGGGTGAATGTCAATCACGACGCCTGCATGGGCGTGTGTATCCGCCTGCAGGTGTGTGAAACAATGCCCCTCGATTGTTGATTCGCTTTATGTACAACTCTGCATCCTGGATGTGTGTGAACATTACGCCTGGTGCCCAGTGATGGCCTGTTAGATTGAGCTGTCAGTCGGCAGGCAGCAGATGAAGATTAATGGAGCGAGCAAACAATGAGAGGCTGGCAATGATCATAAATATGCTAATGGCCATTATCAATACACACTCAACTGACATGCATATAAGAAAGAGAGGCAGTGTGTGTGTGTGTGTGTGTGTGTGTGTGTGTGTGTGTGTGTGTGTGTGTGTGTGTGTGTGTGTGTGTGTGTGTGTGTGTGTGTGTGTGTGTGTGTGTGTGTGTGTGTGTGTGTGTGTGTGTACAGTATTCATGCAGCAGAGATTTGGGATAGAAGGTGAATCAGGTTACAGAGTTAAAATCATTCTACTTCCCTGGGGATGGCCACACACACACACACACACACACACACACACACACACACTTATTTTTAGACTGGCAGTGTTTTGGCTGCCTGATGGACGGGCGAGCCGAGTCTCCCATGTGTTATGTTTGAATTGTGGGGCTACAAAAGGGAGGGGAGGAGGGCTCCATGAGTAGGTGACATGATTGGTGTCGCATTAAAATGTGTTTATTTAGTGTTTGTGCGCGTGTGAGAAGGGCAGCGGATTGCGGTGATGTCTGTGCCAAGCCGCTGATTAAGACTACAGGATCAGCTAATGGCACAATGAGAGGCTGATTAAGAGCGGAAGAGGTGGTGGAAAAAAAGAAAACGCAGAGGGAGATAAAAGGCATAGACGGACAGATCTATTCACTAAACCGATGATGGGGCTCTTTGTTGTCTTATCCCATTCTGTGGTTCTCTGGGGTCCTTCCAGTGTCTGCAGCATGCACTCATTTTTTAAATGAAAACTCTCTTCTTTTATCTCTCTTGCCTCCTCCCTCCCTCCTCCTCCTTCCTTATTGTCTCCCTGGTCACCCATCTGGGTCACGCAGAACAAATAATAATAATAAAAAAAGCAGAAGTCGGGCTTCAAACTAAAACCTGATCATCCACTTCATCACCTGAAAACACATTTAGTATCGTCCCTCTCCCTACGTTACACCCCATGTTTCTGAAGGGTCCACATCGGGGTCTCACGGGTCACTTTGACCTTCCTCATCCTTTAAATTCACACACACTCACAGAGTCACACACACATTTTGTCCGGTTCTGATGGAGAGTGTCGATGGATGGAGTGTACACAGACAAGTGGTTCTGATAGGGGCTAATGAGCTCACAGGGGATGCTGGGATGGAGGAAGCAGGTCTGGCTCTCATACACCTCCTGGGGGAGGGGTCTGCTGAGACCCTTTAGGCCCTGTAGGAATTTGTTTATAAGTTTGTGTCTATTTGAAGCCCCCAACAGTCCCTTTGGTCGTTAAGCACCCATTCTGCTGAGCTGGTTGTTCCTGTGCATCATGTGGATTCACACTCATTATCGCCACAAGGTCGTTGCTGGCTGCTTGTTTTTCTGTTATTTTATGTTTGTTTTTTTAAAGAAATTAGGTGACAATATTAGATGTAAAGAAAACACCAATAGATTTGAGTTTGTATTAGCTATATGCCAAACCTGCTTATGGAGTGCCCCAGGGCTCAATACTTGGACCCATTCTCTTCACTCTATTCGTGACATCTTTAGGCAATATTATTATCAACAACTATTGCTATGCTGATGACACACAGCTGAAATTATCAGTGATGAAATTTGAAACAATGTCATAAAGCTGCCTAATGCAGGTGAAGGTCTGGATGACTAATCAGATTAAAGATTATACTACTCTTTTTTTGGATTAATTTGGCTCAGATGATCTCAGATCTGCTGTGATTAGTTACTGTGATATTATGAAACTTTGGAGTTGTTTTCTCTCCTTACTGTTTGATCTGACTCTATATTATTATTGTCTGCTGCTGAAAGATTCAAATAAAAGTGTGAGTTCTAATAGATTGTTTAGTGTCTCGTGATGTTTTATGAGGTCATGTTATTTTCAACAATTGACCAAATGAGCCAGAACTCTAATAATGTCTCTACATCAGGTGATCTTAGTTTAAAATGCTGGCATAAAAGGCGGTCAGAACGCTGACTTTGCTTTATTTTATAGCCTGTAAAATTGAATTGCGATTTAATTTAATTATTTTACTTTTATATAGAATCATAAATTGTCCCTAACTTGTAGAAACTTTCATATTTCATAATTAATTGTAACTTTTTACTGTGCTTACCTGTTTTATGTTGATCTACATGTCTGCTGGTAGGAGCTTTATGATTAGGACAAACATCCTGCTGTTGGAAACCGAGCAGTAAAAACTCTAAAACTCTGTGACGATTGCTAACGCTGCATCAGTGGTAATCGTGGGTGTGTGTGAACAGGTGTGTGTGTGTCTCATTACCATGCATCGTGTGTCAGTGTTGTCCAGGAGGCTGAGCCTCCTCGCTTGCTCTAGGGGAGAGTTATGGATTCCTGGCTGGAGGAGACGGGGCCAGGAGGGCCACTGAAGCCCAGACCCACGAAGTGCAGTCTGGGCTTGGCTCTCAGCTCATCAGTCCGTCTCTGGAGGCCACGGAGCTTAACCTGGAGCAAGGCTCTGATTAACCAGGCTAATGACAGTAAGGCCCCCAGCTCCCAGGGCCCAACACCATAATCACTACTTAAGGCCCTGACCAGTCGGCACGGCAACGTGTAGCGAGAGCAGCGTCTACTGACAAGCATTTTGAGTCAGCCATCAATACAAGCTGTGAGAGTCAGGACACGAGAGAACTCATGCAAGTGAGGCTGGAATGAGCTCAAATAAAATCAGAGCATGAAATCATTTTTTCATGTTTGTTAGCTGTGCCAGTGTGTGAATATGAATGTGTGTGTCACCACAGTCGGAGGTGTTTAATGAGAGCTGATCGATGCCTCATCTGCGCCTCCTTATCGCTAAAGCAAACATTTCATCAGCACAACGCTTCCCTTCAGCCTTTGGTACACACGGAGACGCCAGCAGACAAACAGCACAAACCAAACCGTGTATGCAAATAGGACAAAGACGCTCAAATCCCACAGATACTGAGAATTACGCTGTGAGTGCAGAAAGCATTGGCTGGAGGCTACGGGTGTGAAGGAGATGTTGACGGGTGCATTTGCTCTGCAGACAGGCGAACATGCCAATAGTGCTTACTGTGAGTAAAGTGATTTCTGACAACTCCTAAATGAATCCCTGTGGGTGGGCAGGCCTGCAGCGAGATCACAGAGCTGCTTTATGGCTGTTTGTGTGAGAGACAGAGGTAATAGCTTGGTGTTATAGGCAGGGGCGAGTCGATAAGTGATCCTGCTTCTGTCCGAGAGAGAAAGAGAGAGAAAAGGGGAGGATGATGCTGGGTTTAGATGCCAAAAGAAGACAAATCTAAAGCTTTTCTTCTGCTGCAGCTGGAGGGGATGCATTTATTACAGTCTGAAAGATTCAAATGTAAGTAGAAGAAATATATTTTGGTTTAAAGAAGAACAGTTTCACAGAAACTCTGCTTGTTATAATAAATTCATTATCTCTGCAACTGATTCAATGAAATTCAAAGTGAGTTCACCAGTTGTTGTTTTTTTTTGTTTTGTTTTTTTTAGCAAGGCCATATTGAATTTTGAGGTTGATGAAAAACATCCAACTTTCCAAGTTGGAATTAGAAGTTTACAATAGAATTTTCCCAACTTGATACACAAACATCTCAACTCAAGCAGACCACCTTCCTGATATATTATCTTTGTGCTGTTACATGTGGTGTGTAACACACTCATTCAACTGAAAAGCTGGGGCTTTGGGGGGTAACCTCATGCAAAACTCACTCTACTCTCTCTAGGCTGTTCTACTTTTCTGACTTTTGAACTAAAAGGCAGGTGTACATAGATTCTCCATCACCCCTTGTGGTCAAAAATGACTCATCTCATGTATGTTAATCATGCCATGGCCATGAATCCTTGTAATAATCATCATCATTTTAGTTAGTTGTTTTCAAACTTGCTTACTTTTATTGTGAAACTTAGTCTTCAAAAATCAAACTTCTCTTGATCACTTACAGAACTTTAAAATGACACAACTAAAATGATTTAATCAGTCATGCTTTGGACAAATTTTCTGCCATCTAACGATTCTGATGCATTTTATGTTTTGCATCAAAACATTTTTCTTAGTTTGTTAAAGATCTATACTTCAATCATGTAATTGTGATTGTTAAAGTGGGGTGGCAGGCTTCACTGAGGACACCGAAAAACAAAAACAAAAAAGCATCTAACATTATCTCAAAAAGTATTATACTCGTTTTAAATACAAAACTTGAGAAGTTTTGTTTGATTTTGGTTCTCAGACTTGTCCTATAGGCTGACTGAGTTCTCCACATTGCTGCTGATCCCCAGTCAGAACCAGGGCTCTCCTCACACTCAGCTGCGAGGCTCCAGCTCTGTGTTTTTCTGGGTGTGTTGAGTTGAGCTACCTCCACAGGAGCTGGTCTGGTGAAGACGGATCCACAGCAGCGATGTTCTGAATGGATCAAGCAGCCATTGTTCAGCTGTCACTAACTTGTCTAACAGGCCCAGGAGACACACTGCTGACATTTACCAGAAAGTAGTACACACACACACTCTCTCTCTTCTCTTTCTCACTGTTTCCATCAAGTCCCTCACTCATTCCCTCTTCCCGTCACTCCGACTCTCTCTTTACATGATATACGGGGACAGGTGTGTGTGTGGATACGTGTGAGAGTGTTTGTGTTAATGAGTGGCCCTTTAAGGCTATTAAGCTAAGATTGTTACGCCCAGAGTCCCTCATTACCCAGCAAGCATTGCCCCCTACACGGAATGGTAATTGGTGTAGAGAGAGGGAGGGCCGAGGTAGAAATAATAGGAGGATAAACACAGGATAATTGGGCGGATCGAGGCCAAGAGGAAAGATTGATCAAGATGATTTGTGTCTGTGTGGAGAAACTGTGCAAAAAGCAGGAGGGTCAAAGGTCACACGTCAAATACCCATAAGAGTGTGCACACAATATGAGTGTTGCTCCTCAGACCTGCTTACAAGTATGTGTGTGTGTGTAATGCTGAAATGTGACCTGATTTACTTTTAACTGCTATCTAAATTATAAATTTGAAGCTGATCTCAATTTGTGTATGAGTTCAAAAGCTTCACGTGTGTGTGTGTGTCTGATGTGTGTTTAAGCCTCACATAGCGTAACATCAGCACCACCTGCAGGATTTAAACATAAACTGCAAGGTTTCCCTTGTCTCGTTATGATGAGTCTACGGTGTCCTGAAGGGGTCATATGGAGAAAAAACAAACAGGTTGGGGAAATCTGTTCCCTCCGTTTAGGAAAATTTGCAACAATATTTGGTGTTTTCTATGTGGGGCTGATGGGACACATCCAGGAAACAGAAATCAACACATCTGAGTGAGACATCTACAAATAGCAGCATTCAGATTCAGAATCAGCCATATATTCATTACTTTATTGGTGTTATAGACATTTATAAGTCCAGTCAACATCAAGATCTTTTAAAAAAGCAATTTTGGATCAATTTCATCCTGTTTGTTCCCCTCTAATTTCTCATCTCACAGTCTATGTTGTTTCACACACTCTAATGTTGTTTGTACAGCTCAGACAAAAAACAGTTTTGATCAAAATCAAGTTTATTTTCAGGCCTTTTGGGGAAGGTAAAGTTTTATTATAGGAGTCAGAATCTGTTCAAACCCCCAGCTTCACTCGACTCAAATCAAACAGAAGGTGTTCTCAAACAAAGTCCAAGCTCCAAGTTATTCTCCCCTGTTGTCCCTGATTTCTGACTCCTGACTAAAACTAACTAACTAACTAACTAACTAACTAACTAACTAACTAACTAACTAACTAACTAACTAACTAACTGACTAACTGACTTCCAACAATAATGATGAAAACTGAAATTATTTTAGTCCTCTAACAACAATGTACACTCCTATTTATCGCTTCTATTGATTAATTACAAATTAACTTTGTCTATTTTAAATACAGGGACATTTTAATTAGCCTGACCTACATGGACTCATTCATGAAGTATCATAACAAAGATAAATAGATGAATTTCTTAATCCTTGGAGGGAAATTGTCATAAAGCAGCAGCCAGGAACAATGAGACATTATAAGCCTAAAAAAAAGTACATAATGTTAATATACAAATACAAAAAATAAATTAAACAAATAGAAAAAATGATCATAGTAATACTAATTTTACTGCTGCTATACATTACAGTGACAAACCCCAACAGTATCAATAGTTATCATTATTACCACCAATAATAATGAATAACAAGAAGTGTGGAAAAAAACAGCTACACTGTCTAGATTTATTTGTTCCTCTAAAGCTAATACTTATAGCATGAATTCATCATCCTTATAATATATGTAATATAGCCTACTGTCTGATCATTGTGAAGTTTCATTTATGAGAAAATGTCGCCATCAAGTGGCAGAACTGTGGATTACAATCAAAACCACAAAAGAAAATATTAATTCCTTTAAATAATGTAGGTATGTCTGACTATATGGCCTACTTTATTGATGCAGCACGACTGGGACGTTTTTAAAATTAGAGGAAGACATTTATCTATTTGTTGAGACAGTGGAGCATATTTTGCAATATGTAAAATATAAGCTGTGAAAAACAGGAGTTTTCTACTAAATATTAATCCATAAACTCGTTCTAAGTTAAACTTTCGAAGTCTCAACTCAACAGTTGAGAGTTTGAAAAAGTTGAGACCAGAGGGTCCAGGGGCCTCTTCTCAGAGAGCTTGCATGGATCCTGGGTTTGAATCCTGCTAGGTTGAGCAAAAAGGACCATTTATCAGCAACATCTGATGACAATCTTATCGTTTCACAGGGAATTTTCAGGGAAAGTTGAGACTGGAGGTCCGGGACCACAGGGAGAGCCTGGTTCTGGAGGGGTGAGTCCTCCTAATGCAGTCGGGGATGGCTTCTTATTTTTTGCAGAGCTATATGAGACTTCTTGTTCATGTGCCCCTGAATAGTTGACAGGGTTTTCATTAAATATATTTTAGTAAATTCCAAATCAGGCAAATGCCTGGAGAGAGGATCTAAAAACTACTTCATACTTTTCTAACTCACATACCGGCTCACACACAGTGCTGTGAAAGTTTTTTAGTGGTTTAAACAGGGAGAACTGATGTAAACGAGTATTCGATTGATCGGTTCTAATTTCAGACGTTGCGGCTGCTGATTGGACGGAACCGGAGGACAGAAAGGAGAGGACGGCTGGGCGAAACCATTCACCCCTCTGAGAGATTTGAACAGATTACCGACCGACAGAAAGCTTCCAGATTCGGTGATCACGGAGGATTAGAGGCGTGTGTCGGTGTTAGATGGTAACATTACAAATCAGGCTCATTTAGAGTTAAATTAGCCTCCTAACGACGCGCAGAGCGCCGCAGCATCCCCTCACATCCCACCGACCCGGAGTGAATCGGTGACGCCGTTAATATGGATGTTTGTACAAAACAGACAGAAATAAGGATCCAGCGTTCTGTCTCTGTTTAGTCGCTTCGGTTGTTGTCATGATTTTTCTGCGGAGGCTGGTGCAGCTGTCGGTGCTGATCCTCCACAGCGGATGGCGCGGGGTCGCGCCGAGCCCCACCGAGGAAGGAGCGCTCCGGCCCGGCCACGGGGAGCACGGAGAGCCGGGCCACCAGGAGCCCCACAAGGACTCCTACAGCACCTTCGCGTCCGAGTTTCTGGAGTCCAGATATCTGTCTGACGATGGTAAGGAGCTGGGTCATTTCAGAGGGATTTATTTATGTTTACAGATCAAATTAAAAAGATGAGACAGGAGAACAAGGATGTGGGTCCTCTAGGCCTTTCAGTACCCAGGCCAGCTCCCTGGGTAGCTGTCACTCACACACACACACACACACACACACACACACACACACACACACACACACACACACACACACACACACACACACACACACACACACACACACACACACACACACACACACACACAGGGCAGATGGCCTCTCCTCAGTTAGCCCTTTGATTTCTAACATGCACCTGTAGTTTTGTGCAGAACCACTGTTACAGATTTTGCATCTTTGCAGGTTATCCCTTCCCCACCGCCCCACCAGTCGATCCTTTTGCCAAAATTAAAGTCAGCGACTGTGGAGTCACCAAAGGCTGCATCAGGTCAGAGACTTCACATCTGCACAGCCACCTCTCTGAAGATCAAACAGACTGTGGTGGTCTAACCTCAGAGAACTGGAGCTCAAACTGATAACTCTCATAATCACACATCTGTCTTGTTTGCTTTTGAGATGATGATTGACACCATCTGTCTGTATCCAGGTATGGGAAGCCAGGATGTGATGCTGAGACGTGTGACTACTTCCTCAGTTATCGACGCATCGGGACAGATGTGGAGTATGAGATGAGTGCTGACACCGATGGCTGGGTGGCTGTCGGTTTCTCCTCTGACAAGAAAATGGTGAGAAACTTTTCAAGTTCTCTAACACTGATAGTTTTGGGGACATATTTCTCAGGTTTATTCCCTAATAATAATTTTAAAATGTATTATGTCAATAAAACTAAACTGTAAAGATCACAGTCAGTCTTCAAACATCAATACTGAAAGAGACAGCAGCTTCCAAACTGAAACGACTGCTAAATGACTGAAGCAGCCTGAAGAGAGGTTTTATTGGCAGGTTACTTAACATTTAATGATTATTAAGGCACAATATGCTTTAAAGTAATAAAAAAATGATTTTTTTTATGGAAGCTTTCTAAATTGTAACAAAAATCTTTGATTCTTTAACTCACAAAATACAAAGACAATTTATTTTGTTTAGAAATATAGAATCCAATGCAACAACCACCAAAATATTCAAAAAGAGGAAGAAAGTCTGAAAAAATGTCAGCATATTAAGGTTTAGTTAATATGCTGACATTAGTTTTAGAACTCTGAAACTGTTTTTTTTTTCTAATTAAATTCATAAAGTTTGTGCAGAAATGCTGCTGAATTTAAGATCACGTGACAAAACCTGAGAATCACACTAAAGCACAGAACGGAAATCTTCGATTTGAAATAGAATGGACACAGATTTCTCCTGACATCAAATGTATTGTTTTGTTTCAATTCTTTTAAATACGGTGGAACTGGTGTGAAGACGATGGAAATCATTTTCCTTGTATTTGTCAAATAGGAATGTTAAAAAATTGACAAATCAAAGAAAATGCACATTACGTTACAAGACAATAGAAATATACCTCATGGAAACATACAAATACGTAAAATAATAGCTATAATAGAAGTAATAAGTAGACAGATATGGAGAGAACAGCTGTAGGTGAAAAAGGTTTCTTTAGCTCTGGTTTTGATGTCTGGGAAACATGTGCCAGACAGTAGAGGAACAAACAGGTAGAGTCAGTGGAGTTAGAGTTACATTTCTTTGACAGTCTGCATTGTTGAGCTGAAGTCCACAAAAAGCATTTTAAGATGAGTCACTCAGGTTATCCTCTGTAGAGCAGCTGTGTCAGTACGGTATGTAAACTGATGAGTGTCCAAGTTAGCCTGTATTCACTTTCAGAGTAAGGATCAATGCAGAATGTGTCTTTTTGCACAGAGATGATCAAACTGTAGCTCTTCCTCCCTTAATAACGTTTGTTGCTTCAGGGAGGAGATGATGTCATGGGATGTGTGCACGATGACAATGGACGTGTGAGGATTCATCACTTTTACAACGTCGGCCAGTGGGCCAAGGAGATCAAGAGAAACCCAGCCAGAGACGAAGAGGGCATCTTTGAGAACAACCGGGTGACCTGTCGCTTCAAGCGACCGTTATATGTCCCCAGAGAGGAAACGCTGGTGGACCTACACCTGTCGTGGTATTACCTGTTTGCATGGGGCCCTGCAATTCAAGGTGAGAGAGGAAGCTTCAGCATCAAGTCAAAAATCTTTAGATTTTTATTTCTTTAAAATCTTTTTTGTGACATGTTTCTACAACAGGTTCCATCACAAGGCATGACATTGACAGTCCTCCAGTCAGCGATCACATGATCAGCATCTATAAGTACGAAGACATCTTCATGCCCTCTACGGCCTATCAGACCTTCAACTCTCCCCTCTGCTTACTGCTCATCGTAGCGCTCACCTTTTATCTACTCATGGGAACGCCATAAAGAAGCACAGCAGGTCACAAAGGAGGAGGAGGAGAGGAAGAGCGAGTAAAACAGCAATAACAAGTGTTACCATTTAATCCTGATGCTACATCGAAGCGTGCACCTTACTTAAACACTGGATTCATTAAACGTGATAGATTAACTGTGCGTTACTCATCTTGACAGCCTAAACAAAGAGTTATAGACTGAGAATATCTGTTAGTTTAAAAATCAAGCTAGCTACAGAAAAAGTATTTGCCCTCTTACTCTGATGTTGTTCTGGGTTCTTTTGTTCTCAAATCTCTTTCTTTAGAACGAGGCATGATATGTTGCTTTTTGAGATCTTTTAGCCGACATGTTGTCAGAAAGGTTTTATTGAAGTGATTTATTCATTCTACAGGTCTGGCAGTTTTAAGGTTGAGTGTGAAACTGAGCTCGGCTTTGCAAATAATGTCATTAATCACAGTTAATTCAAGGTTTAAAAAGGAGGGCAATTACTTCTCACAGGACTGCAGAATTCAGTGGTTTTATTCAAAAGATTAGTTAATTTCAAACACTATATTTGCAGATGCCAGTAAATAAACTTAACCAGCCTCTCAAATGCCGCATGCACCAGAAAATCTGGGAATGCTTTCAGAATCCTGCTGTTCACTGATGGATGGCTGACACATGGAGGGTTTCTGAGGACAAACAACAACAAATGAAAAAGCTCACATGAACACTTCCTGTCCCTTTATTCTGTTATTATTATACTTCTTTTTTGATATTTGGATATCAGCCATTGTATCTTCCCCAACCACAGTGACTGTTTATCAGCACTGTGGCACTGTGACTGTAACTATCAGACAAGCAAAGACTGGCGTGCATCTCCATTGGCCTGCACAAGCAATAAGCTGCAAAATAGGAGCAAACTATGGGATGAAAAACATTTTATGTGGACATGTCTTGTTTTTGACCATAGGTTGTTCCTGTGGCATCCTAATCTTTGTAAAAAGGTCTGAATATGTTCAAATGTATTAAATAATCTGTTATTATAATGATACATTGACACACAAAATACAATCTTTCTCTGGTTGGATAAATGGATTTGCTACTCAAACAGCCTAAAGACCCAATAGATGATGTTAATATGGTCAGTAGCTGTGTGTTTTTTAAGAGTTGTAGCATCTGAATAAGTCATTCCTTGAAATTATTATCTTATATTAACCACAATGACTGCTTGGCTGCACAAACATGCATAAAAAATGCACCTGATGAAAACTGTTGTGCACATTTTTGGGTTAATAAAGCTGAAATGGTGTCCATGGTGTTTTCTTTGAACCTAAAAATGAAGCATGGAGGTGGGAGAGTGATGGTACATAGTTTAATTAGTTAAATAGTCTGTAGTTATAGCACTTTCTAGAGTTCTACACTTCACAAAGCACTGTACAATATATCAGTCATTCACCCATTCACACACATCCATTTACACACTGGTGGTGATAAACTACATTGTAGCCACAGCTACCCTGGGGTGCACTGACAGAGGCGGGGATGCCATGCACCTGCACCACCAGGTCCCTCAGTCCACCACCAGTAGGCAAGGTTAGTGAAGTGTCTTGCCCAAGGACACAACAACAAAGTAACCCAGCTGGAGCTGGGATTGAACCCTCCGGTTGTGAGACCGACCACTCTACCAACTGAGCTAATATGAGAGAACATGAGATGATGTTCTGTAGAGCTTAGTTGGAACCAGTGTCTATTTGAGCTACTGCTGCCTTTCTGTCAACTAGAACCATTCTGCCCATTTCCCTCCGACAATCATCCACACAGCTCACTTCTCTTTTTCAGACCATTCTCTGTAAACCCTAGAGATGGTTGTGGTGAAAATCCTGGTAGGTCAGCAGGTTTTGAAATACTCAGACCTGCCCGTATGACACTAAAGATCATGCTGTGTTTAAACTTCCTCAAGTCATCTTTACAACATCTACTCCCCTAATTGATATGTTTATATCCATGTCAAACGAAAATATAGAAAAGAAAAAAACAACAACAGAGTTCATCGTTGTTAATCCGTGTATGGTTCGTTCTTTGGTTTTTCCGTTTCAAAGTAAAATCAGAAAAACCAAATAATCCTTTCGTTTTCTTTTTTTTTGTTTTTGTTTTGTGAAGTTGCCCTCTTGTGGCGACATAGTGACATTACAACAACCTTCAAAATAGGCTTTTCTTACAATCAGATGTTGCCCTCTTGTTGTCAGTGCTAAATTCACCTACCTCAATGTGTTGTTCTACTGCATTATTTAAAGTTAAAGATCTTCTCAAATTTAAAGTGATTTAGTGTGTATTAAATTGAATATGAGGTGGAATAATATTGAAGTGAATTATAATATATATTTTTTATTAAATTATTTGATCATTCGTGTTATTTGTCCAACAGAACCTGAAGTAAATTAATAAAGTTGTAATGTCAGTAAACCGCCACAAGAGGGCGAGTGTTTGTCTACAGAAGCAGAAACCAAAGACTAAAAAGTCACAAGATAGTTCACTGCTTTGTTTTACCATCCTTGTTAAATACACCTTACTTCCTTAGCTAGTTGTTTTCAAACATTACTGCCTTGATTTAATTAGTTTTTTAATTTTTTTATTCTTTTCCGTTGTATTTTCCAACTATCCTGACGGCTGTGTGTCAGATACAGTTCTGAGGACGATTTAGCAACGAGCGCGTCCTGCCGACCTGGAGTCTGCCGAGCCGAACAGGTGGGGGTGTAACACAACTAGACGGGGGGGACTCATATCAATGTAACACCTGGTAAGGTAAACCGGAGAATGAAATATTAAATCAAATTCGTTCTTACGGCCCCAAAGCTTTTTTTTTCCTTTGTCAATTTTTCGTTTTTCAAATTTTGTTTTAAAACAGAAAAAATAAGAAAACGAAAGGATTATTTGGTTTTTCTGATTTTACTTTGAAACAGAAAAGCCAAAGAACGAACCATACACGGATTGTTGTTTTATTTGACATCAGATCTTCTTTTTCCATTTCCAATGTTTCTATATTAGTTTTTGTTATTTTTATGCACTCTCTGCTATAATTGTTTCATTAAACAGCCCGTTTTTATAAAATGACATCCTAATTAACAAAACTAGGTTTTACCCATAAACCATCTGAAATCACTGAAGTTTCTGATACGGTTTAGCGCTGAAGGTTGTGTTTCTCACAAAATTGAAATACAGAAAAATAAAAAGCATAATCAAAAACCAAAGCCATGTACAAACAAGGGAAACCTTGAAAGTAAAATGCAAATAAAATAAAAACATTGCTGACATCCTACAAAAATGAAATCCGCTCATGTAACTTGAAAAATGTAGTGTGAGAACATGAATATTATGATGATAAAGATGTTTGAACATGAAAACATTCTTCGGCACTACATTGCCCATGATGCCAATGGGCGGGTTTTGCTGTTACGTCACATGTTTTCCTCCCTCACGCGGCGGCAGAGCGGTAAGGACTACCAGAGCTGAAGTGGGCAACATGGCAGATGAGGAGGACTCGGGGCTCGAGCCTGCCGCTACCTCCTCCCCGGAGACCCCTCACACCGGGCGGCCTCTGTCTGTTTCTTTCTCCGAAAGCTTCCAGCCGGCCGTCGGGATGATGAGTCAGCTGCTAACCCAGCCGGCGTCCCTCAAGTTTGATAAAAACATCAAGCAGGCCTTCTACAACACCGGAGCGATGATCTTTGTGGCTATCTGCTGTGGAGCGGCTGTCCTGGTCTACTTTATCCTGGAGGCCTTTCTCCGCCCGCTGCTCTGGGCAGTGCTCTGCGGCACCTTCCTTCATCCCTTCAAATACTCTCTAGCTCGGCTCGGCCGCTCGTGGCTCAGCGGCCTGCAGGACACTGGGACCCCCATTGTTGTGGGGACCCTACTTGTCCCGGTGTGGTGCGTCAACTACGGGGTGGAGGTGATGGGCCGGCTGGTGCTGGAGAGGCTCACGGTGCTCCTGGTGATCGGAGCTGGGGCGCCGCTGCTTTACTTCCTCTACCTTTTCTGGAGTGTCATCGGTATGCAGGTGATCCTGGGACACATCTGTTGGGCCATCGGAGTCGTTTTGGACTGTTTCCACGTTGTGTGGGTGAGTGAATGAACGGTGTCACCGGATTTCCCCTCCCTGTCAGGACAGAAGGCCTGCTGGGTCAGATAGGGTGGGCAAGACCAGCCCCACAGAACCCAGATTCTTTACCCTAAACTCTGCTAAAATATGGAAGCATAAGTCATGGATAATGATTAGTTTGTCATTATAAAATCACAAATATAACTTAAGTTTTTGTTATTCTGCCTAGATTTATCTGCTGATCTATTGAGTTGACATGATATAGTCTAGTCTCTAACTTATAAATAACAGTTAAATAATCAGAGATGAAAATATCTCCTCATCAAAGCTATAAACTGCATATTTTTTAAATTAATGACATGCCAAGTAAATGTTTATTTGATTTTCCTAAATGCGAAAAGTAAGTTTCTTGAAATAATTACCTAAACATCCATGTCTGTTAATCAGATTTGGATCAGTTGATATCTCCAAGACCTGGGTCCTTTATTGTTCTGGTCAAATCCAAATTTCATTAAACGCTCGTCCTCAGACATCATGTGCTCTGTCTCAGAGCAGCAATCACAAAATGTCTTGTGTTTATAAATAGGAAGGAGGGTGCTATATTGAATTACTCTCTCTGAAAGATGTTTTGTACAACAAACTGGAAGTAGTTGAGATTTTTGTGATCATATTGCAGAATTTTCAGCTAAATTTCAGCAGATATTTTGCATTTTTTTTAAACAAACAACAACAAAAGATTAGAAAATAGAGCATTGTTTCACTCTGCAGCCCCAAAATGTGTTTGAAATGTACACATTTGACAAAATTCTGTTTTTAATGTTGAATTATGGATGCAAAGATTTGTTGTTCGGGTATTTAACGAAGCTGAATCAAGAATCATCGTGTTGTCTCCATTTTATTATTGTGTTGTTTCCTCTTAGGTGTCCAGCGTTGTGGTCGGCTATTTTTTAGCGGTGTGTCTCAAGTGGAGTCCTCAGACGGAGCGCTACCTGAAGGCTCTGGCGCTTCCTGTTTGGGCTGTTCTGCTCTTTTTTGTCGGTAAGGCTGGAGCACGAGTTCAGGCACATTTTCTCTCATACTTTTACACAAGCTGCCACGTTTCCTTCGGGGCAGAAGACCTTTCTTCTCGCATACCTGAGTGCAGGAAATAGTTGAAAATTAATTTTTCAAATTGCAGGAGCGAAAGAGAAGGTTCTGGACCCAGCACATGTAGAGTTACACAGATGAGCAAGACTGCAGTATTTTTAGCACTCTTAGTGCTGGAAAGCAGTTTTGACCTTCAGGCATGAAATGTTAAAAGTGACTGCAGGCTTTCAAGAAGTAGTTCTGCATTTGGTTTAAATGTGTCTCTAAAATATAATAATAATTGTTCTGTTTTTGCTCAGTGACATGATTTCTGTGATCATTTGTCGCTGAAACAGCCCTACCCAACAGAGCAAAGCACTGAAACAAATGTCAGTTTTCTGTTGAGATGTCAGTAACAGTTTGATAAAATCATGTTTTTCTTTATTTCTAATTCTCACTTCTGGATGTGTTTGTAGTGTCTCTGACTGGCTCGTGGAGGGTACCCGTATTTGTGGTTGTGGTGAGTCTCCTCATCGTGGGCTCCCAGGAAAAGCCGCCTGTCCCTGGAAGAGGTGAGGATTTAAAACCTCGTTAATATTTACTTTCTCGAGTCCAGATAATGCTGTTACTTCCTGCTCTGAGTGTGCATTGAGTCAAAAAGGAGGAAGTTATGTCAGGGTTTTAGCTATTACAGAGGGAAACAAGCACCAGCTTGGGAGCTTTTCAAACAACTGATTGTAGTAAGAATCCTTGTTTGTCTCAAAGTGATTCAAATTGGAGGTTCTTTATAAGTCCAGAGGATCAAATGAGCTTATAAATAAATTTGACTGAATGCCCGTAGGAAAGAAATGAATTGGGCCGCTCTGATCTGTGTAGCAGTGGAAATGTCCTCTTCCTAAAATAACTTTTATTAGAACAGTCTTCCCCGTTCCTTAAGCTGACCTTTAATTACACACAGCCTAAAAATAAGCAGAAGAATTTGAACTGTAGACCTCACTGATGGTAAAAACAGAGAAATAACCCAATTTATTCACTTTCAGCTTGTGTTTGTTAAACTGTGCCCCTCAGGAGAGCTACCGGGACAGATGCTCTCATTTGCAGCCAACACAATTTACATGGCGATTTCCTGCAGCAACCTTCAGCCGAGGACTGAGCCCAGAGAGGATTCCTCCACGGGTAAGGAAGCTCATCTTTACTCATGTTGCTGGTTTTATCCCAGATGAGAACATTCAGGGTTTCTTAGCTAATAACTTACTTGTCAGACACTCAGTGCGTTTACATGCAGTCTAGAAAACCGAATTATTGCCTTAAATCGACTTAAGTCGGTTTTTTCAACTGCATGTAAACACGTTAGTCCGGCTGAAGTCGAACTGGATCTAATCGAGCTAAAGCACCCAGATAATGCGGTTGTAGCTCGACTTTCTCCTCCATGTAAACAGCTTAGTCGAGCTAATGCTGTCTGGGCGCTCCTCCTCCGGGAGTGACGACACCGCGGAAGTGGGAATACAAACAAATCAGTAGCGGTAAAAGACGATAGCAGCAAAAACAAACGGACAGCTTGCCAGCGCTTGGTACACGAAGACGCCCGATCAAATTTGTGACCGATAGAAGCGTTTAAAACAAGAGTTTTTAAACGCTAAGAAAACAACCAGCAGAACACAGACAGGAAAGGGCGCATGTCGCCCCCTATCGTAGCGGAGTGGAGCGAACTTCATTTAAGAGTTCGGTTTTCTAACAGACATGTAAACTAGGATAAAGGCTCCCAGTTTATTAACATAAGATCGACCTAGACCGATCTAGCTCGACTTAGATGTGCATGTAAACGCACTGAGTGATTTCAGTGCCTTTAAAAAAAGAAGAAAAATTTAAATAGAACTTTATTTTCATCAACTTGCAGCCCTTGTTGTTTCCTCTTCCTCCTTTTTATGCTTCATCATTCTGCTGTCTCCTCCCCTCCTAGATAGAGTTCAGTCTCAAGGCCCCCTGCCCCCCACCCCCGGGTTCCCTCGCTCCCTGCAGTTGGGCCTGCAAAAAGAGAAGAGCACCCGTAAAGCCAGCGATATCTACTTCATTCTGCTGGTCTGGGCCATTGTGCTGGTTCAGGTGTGGCTCAACGTCTGGATCCTGCAGCTGCTGCCCATCCCTGTAGCTGGTAACGACGCCGAAACACTTTGTTAAAATCAGTGACTACTGCAGTAGTTATATTTTAGTCACCTTGATGATTCAGTGTGGGTGCTGAAGAAGCTAGTGGTCCGCTTTGGCCTGAAGAGCTTTGCAGAGCGGACCCTCAGATCGTGGTGGACTGTGCTGGAGAAGTTTGGGCGTGAGCGCGAGGAGGCCTTGTTGCCCGGACCAATCAAAGGCCTGGCTCAGTTCGTGCTGCGTGTCGACACTAAGGTAACACCCCCTCTCTTTATTTTACGTGTTCTGATACAGACACACCTTTTGATTTCAGATGCATCTTCTTATACTAAAGTCCCTCAGTGACAATTAGAACTGTATTATAGTTAAAAAATCATAACAGCTGAACTCTAGCACACCGCATGAAGAACTCAATATATATAATATATTATGGCCAATCATAAGGAAATGGTTTATTTCTTTATTTATTCTTGGGAGGATTAAGAATGGAGTCTTTTGCAATAAAAATTATGAATCCAAGTTTATGGTTACATTGTGATGTATATTTGCACATCTGCACTCCAAAATTAACACTGTAGCTTTTGCTCAGTCTTGCAACTTGCAGAAAAGTTAAGATTTCATTCAGATAGCAGTAGTACGAAGGAATAAATGTAGAGATGCATCTAAATTACAGTGAAAACCAATTAGATGAATCGTAATGAGGAAAATATGGATTTATTACAAACAAAATGGTCATTCAGCTGTAATATTTACAATCATCTTTAGCTGTTGCAGCTCCAGGTTGGATTTGATGTGGCCTGCTCTGGCTCATGGGATGTATTTAATTGTGGTGTTGCTAATGCTTTGGTCTTCTGTCGGTTTCCTACTGGATGTGTTGTTGAGAGAGAAAAATCAGTTTAAAATCCTGAGAGCGGTTTGTGGTGAACCAGAGGTTATCTGGGCTGTGGTCCTGGCTCCTGGGGGTTTGCTGGAGGACCATTACAGGCTCCTGCTCATGATAGCTAAAGTGATTCAACAGCACGGAGCCAAGTTTCCAATTCTGACAGCTTTGCCTCCAAATCTACAGAGAGATTACATTTAATATAAGTACCATTATCGCTAAAGAAGGCAGAGGAGCTGAACATCTGACACACAGGACAAGGTTTGCTATGCTAATTAGAAGTGCTCAAATAAGTAGAATTCAGGTAAAACCAACAGAGAAACCAGTTTAACCAGTGCAAGCAGTTCTTTGTAATCGTCCATATTTGCGTCCCACTCTGAGGCAGGTCCTTCCTCCCCGTACGGCCTGTAGTACCATCAGCCTCCCACAGTCTCGCTGCTCGTACCCAAACGGAGACCGTTCTCTTCTTGTTTCATGGGTACAATGTGATGACTGATCCAGTAACAATCTTCCCAATGTCTCTTTGTCTCCTCCCCAAGCTCTGGCATTGGCTTAACAAGCAGGTAATGAGTGTTTGTGTATGAGAGAGATCAGTGAACAAGGGTAAAGAACTCCAACCTGTGTGCGTGAACACACCTGGTAGCTGCTTGGACTGGCTTGGTTGATTTTGTCTTCCCCATCCACTGTCATCTCCCTCTCATCTTGTCTTGTTTTGTTGCTGCTTTCCTGCTTTTATGTTTTACAGGAAGTTTCAGTCTGGAGGCGGTGGGACTAGTTGATCCCTCTGCCCCGTCTGGATCTTCACTGTCTTGATCTCAGCTGGCAGATTTGTCTCAAGTGTGTGTGTGTGAGAGAGAGAGAGAGAGAGAGAGAGAGCTGCATGGAGAAGCAGAGTTGAGTGAAGTCGAATTATAGGAGTGGTTTATCAACACACACTCGTTTTTAAACAGTTGTGTTATTAATTTAGGAGCTACACTTTTTTGAGATTTTTTAAAATGGGAGGTTAAAATCCTGGACACGAACAAAACAATGGAAACTCATGTTGTAAGTTTGCTTAATCCTGAGCGACCTGATGGAACAAAACGATACCAGAGATAGGGAGGTGTTAGTATTACGTTCATAGTGATAGCCTTTGGTCTTCCGCTACTTATTAGAGCCAAATGATTTCTGGACACCTATGTTTAGAAGAGTAATTAAGAAGAAAGAGGGCATTTTTGACCTTTGTTAACCATCTCAGCTTGTCGTCTCTATGGAAAATATAATTATAGACTGTAAGTTTGTGCTCATGTTGATACATTTAGAAAATAAGTCACTTTATTCTGAAATCCAGAAGCTTGTATGATCATTTCTACTTTTTGTATCAATTAGTAAATTATTTAAGGTTTTTTAATTATAGTTTCTTTTAGGAGTGTCACAAAAAAATGATTGAATTCTGAGATTTCTTCTGATGACAGGTTAATATTATTGCATGAACTGTTCAGCCAGACAAATAAAAACAAAGCCTGCTTTAGGTCTAATGTTGCCTGAGACATAACCATCAATCTAAATCTGACTACACTAAAAATACAACATGTTTGGTTGATGTAAATAGAAATGTCTGCAAATTGTTAACTTCATTATTCTTGTTAGTTGTTTGTAAATTTAACACTTTTCAAAAGTGTCTTGAATGAAAATAAAAATACATTTTTGTTATTTATTTGTTATTTCATGGTAACATTTATAGGTTGACTCAACGTAGACTTTTAGGACTGATTCAACATATGTACAGCTGTTAGTTGAAGTCATATTAAATGACTTGTTGAATAAACAGAAATCTGACAATGCCAGTGAATTTTAATGAGTTCAGCGGATTCATTTAGAATAAATCTTGGTCTTAATGAATGAATGAATGGATCATTTCCAGTGTCTTTGCTCACAATCAGACCCTGATTCCTGTGTGGAGTTTCCATTTTTTTGTTAGCCAACTTCTACTGGGTATAAAGCCTCAACCTAAAGGTGGGGCTACATTTTTTTGTAGATAATAGAAGAAAAAATAAATCAGATTGATGATCTGTTTCTGTTAAAACTATTGTTCTGTTGAATCTGTGCTGACCACCATATCATGTCACCTTCCATGTAATAGAACACATTATTTGTGACCTTAACACAGATTCTTCTACCTTTAACTCCAGTAACTTCAAAGCTTTTGTGATATTAACACAAGAAAAAAAACTACGAAAAAACAAACAACCTGCAAATCGAGCATTGAGAAACCTGAGTTAATCACCCCAACGTCTTACAAAAAACAGGGACTGAGTTAAACTGACCTCTCAGTAAACAAGTTAAATTCTCAATCTCAAATGAAAAACTTGGATGTTTTCCGAGTTTAAGGGGTTAAAAGTACTAATGCATCGTAAAGTGTTTTAGAATGAGCAGCTGATTTCATCCTCTTCAGTCTGAATGCTAACAGTTTGATAATATGACTGTTTTCTAACTCCTAAACACAAAGTCTGGTTTTATTTGGTCAGCAAGTATAATCGCATTAGAGTCGATTTAGGGAAAAGGCTCCTTCACATGGGAAGGACACAGGTTTCTCCATGTGTCTGACCACTATGTTTTTTTCTCCTTCACAGTTTTACTTCAACATCTTTTGTGTTTTTATTTCCACCCCTTTCCTGTTTCTTCTTGTCTTTGTCCTGCCCTCATCTCCATGTATGCAGATGATAGTGTGGTTGGAGCGATCGCTGGATAAAATCATCAGCATCTTCATCATCTTCCTACTGGTCACAGGGACTCTGCTCATGGGTCTTCTGCTCACTGCTATGGTTAGATACTTTATAATCATTGGTAATAGCACTTTGACATTAGTATGCATACAAACATAGCGTTTCCTCTTTAAGGTCCATCATGAAAGTGCTCACATCGTTGCGGTGACCAGTAACCTCATCAACGAGACTCTGTCCAACCACCCAGAATGGGCTAAGTAGGACAAGTTTTGTGTTTTTTTTTATTTTGATAAACAATCAGGCATCTTTTCTTTCTCTAATCATTTGAGTGTTGTCATGTTTCCTCCTCCAGCTGGCTTCCAGAAGCTCGTGTTGTGCAGAAAGCTCTGAATTCAGCTGCTACTAATGTTTATCAGCATGGGAGAGAGTGGATAACGCAGAAGGTTAGAGATCCTTCATAAGAAGAACGCTTGTTACAGAATGAAATACGATGAGTTTCTGTAACCTGTGTGTATTTACAGCTCCACAAGATGTTAGGAGATAAGGTGAACAACACAGCAGTGATCGAGAAGCAGGTTTTGGAGCTTTGGGACCGACTGTACCATTCCTGGTTTGTGAAGGTAGAGTGAGATGATAATAATAATAATAATCTTTATTTATAAAGCGCCTTTCATACAGAAAAAACTGTAACTCAAGGTGCTTAACAAGTTAAAATGACCCCACATAAACCACATTCCCATCCCTCCCCCATAAAAAGCACACACACACACACACACATACACACAAAGGACATTGGGCTGAGTACAGATGAGCAGGTTCTAAGGAAACGCCATCAGAGGAGCCCTCTGCACCGGCAGCAGCAGGTCAACAGCAGCAGCCAACGCACCGACACGGGGCGACCAGAGGAGGCAGGGCTGAGACCCCACCTCCACCTGGAACCACCTGGAGAACCAGGCAGCCACAGCCGACCACCGCTCCCGAGGCAGAGGGCTCCCTCAGAGGAAACACCGGAAGGAAGATTAAAATAACAAGTTAAAATATAAAATAACATAAGATAAATATAAGAATAAACAAAACAGTGATAAAACTAACTAAATACCTAAAATCTATTAGACTAAAATCAGCTAAAGGTTAGACTAAAAGCAGTTAAACAGACTAAAGGCAATTAAACACAATAAGTTAAAATTACACTAAAAGCAGTTAAACAGGTTAAATAAATAAGAAGTTAAAAGGTGGACTAAAAGCATTTAAACAGATTATAATAAATAATACTCAGTTAAAAGCTAGCTTAAAAAGGTGGGTCTTGAGCCTGCCTTTAAACGCATGAACGTTCTCTGCAGCCCTGAGGTTCTCCGGCAGCCTGTTCCAGAGGTGAGGGCCATAATAATAAAATGACGCCTCACCGTGAGTATGTGTTCTAACTTTAGGGATGACAAGCAGACGGCTGCCAGAGGAGCGCAGAGACCGCAGAGGTTCATATGGTAAAAGCAGTTCTGAGAGATGAGAAGGCCCAAGACCATTAAGACACTTAAAAACCATTAAAAGAACCTTAAAATCGATCCTAAAACACACAGGTAACCAATGCAAATGATGACCTCCTTCCAAATGTTACTGCAGGAGTAGTAAAGGAGGCAGGAAGAGCAGGCTTGTTGTTTTTGTACTGCTGGGCACTTGTCTAATTTGCAATAGTAAGAGAACCAGTACACAGGTACATCCGTCTTGTCAGAACTGGAATGCTGTTTTAGAGGAAAGTACGGCTTGACCTGTCATCAGAATACGATGCTTTATATTACAAATCTACTACACCAAGCTTTTACTCCATCTGCACGTCGTCACCACAGAATGTGACCTACTCTGGTCGCCACCGTCACAAGATGATGGCTCAGAGGCAGAACAGCTGGCTGGGGGACATCCTGGACTGGAAGGACATCGCCTCCTTTCTACAGGAAAATATTGAGACTCTGCTGTCGGTAAGTGTAACGGCTTTAACTCGCTCTGCTGGTGCGTTTCTGACCCTCATAAAAGCTGGATTGACCTGATGTATTGTGTTTTAAATGTGCAGATTTTGGAGTCGCTGTGGGTGGTGATGAGCAGAAACGTGGGCCTCCTCATCTCCACCACCACCACGCTCCTCACCGTGCTGTTCCACAGCGGCACGGCTCTACTCAACTTTGCTCTGAGTCTGGTATGACGCACTGAGTAAACAAGCTCAGATACACACAGGAGGGCGGTCTGTTTAGATGCATCAGCTTTTAAAGCTTAATAAAAAAAAAGGGGTTTATGAATCATTATGTTTTAATAAAAATCTAAATCAGGTTGTGGAGCGGGATTCTGTTTTTGTTTCCTTGCAGGTGATTTTTCTCACCACTCTGTTCTACCTGCTGAGCTCCAGCGGTGAATACTACAAACCTGTCAAATGGGTCATCAACCTGACGCCTCTGTCCCAGCCTGGACCTTCCTCCAACATCATCGGCCAGTCTGTAGAGGAGGCCATCAGGTAACTAATTACACACAAAAGTTAAAGAGTCTTACTCTAAAGGGATTATTTTAGACTGTGTGTGTGTTTGTTTTAAAGAGGAGTGTTTGACGCCTCTCTAAAAATGGCTGGCTTCTACGGCCTCTACACTTGGCTCACACACACCATCTTTGGCATCAACGTCGTCTTCATTCCCTCTGGTGAGTCAGTGTGTTCTCAGCAGATTGTGCCGTAATTGAACGTGCAGCCTGCCAAGCCACCCTCGGTTTTGATCTACATGTGAGTCTTTCCTTTCCGGGCCCAAAGCACTGGCCGCCATCCTGGGTGCGGTTCCGTTCCTGGGGACGTACTGGGCGGCGGTGCCGGCGGTGTGTGACCTGTGGTTGGCTCAGGGTGAAGGTGTGAAGGCTCTGCTGCTGCTCATCTGCCACCTGCTCCCAACTTATTTTGTGGACACGGCCATCTACTCCGACATATCAGGGTATGTGAGTGAGCACAGCGCCGACACATTTGGTAGACAAATTTTAGCAAACCGCTTGTAACTGTTTGCATAATGCCCTGAAGCTAGTATCTGTGAAGTTTGATTTTTACTTTAATTTTCAGTCCAGCTTAAGTCATTAAAAGCACTAACATCCTAAATTTGTTTCCAGACTCGTTGGACTGATGCTCTTTGTTGTTAATTAAAAAGAAAAAATCAAGAATCTTGAGGTCATTTTCTGTCATTTTTGTGTGTAATTGTTGACTTTCTTCCTCAGAGGTGGACACCCATACCTGACAGGTCTGGCGGTAGCAGGTGGAGCCTACTATCTGGGTCTGGAGGGAGCTATTATTGGACCCATCCTACTCTGCATCCTGGTGGTGGCAGCTAACATCTACAGTGCCATGCTGATGAGCCCCAGTTCTGCTCTACCCACACCAGTGCAGCCAAACTGGCCGGCCCACCCAATAAGGTACAGCACTTGGAAGACACACACACAAAATCTTCAAAATTGAACCCATGTTTCATTGTTCCTTTAATTGTCCTCCTTTCTGTCACTTGTAGGACCTTCACAGACTCCACTCCCTCTGTCTTGAAGAAAAACACAGAGTCATAGTGAGAGGTGTGTTTCTGTAAAGCATCACTCAGCTTTCCTATTGGCGGATTCTTCGGGGAACACCTCCCCCCTCCCCGGAGCTCCTCTGAACACTGGCAGGCTCCGTGAGGTCGACCTGGACCAAGAAGCGAAGGCGACGTAGCAGTTCCTGATGCTGCCTGCTTACCAGAGTGAGCGATTTATCTGAACTACTGCGCTCCAAGTCATTTTATTCAACAGTCATAACTCTGAATCCCAGACCTGGACCAGGACCGGCTCGTTGGGATGCACCGATTGCTCGACACTTGACCAAATGGGGTTGATCTTCATGTTGACTGGCTCTCTGAAATTCATTTTTAAAATGTCATCAGTCACTTTAACTTTGATGCTAGGGAACAAATGTAACTAGATATGTCATAGTTTCATTTTTATCAACTATTACAAAGTAATTTGCCCAAATTATAAAAACAATATTAACGGAGTTATAACACTAACAGTAGCAGGTTTAGTTTCTCATAGATGTGAAGGATGTTTATATTTTAAGATGACATCTGACAAAACAAAATGATCAAAATAGGCACAAAAAATTGGAATCAGAATGGAAAACTGCAATCGGTGCATCTCTAGTTTATGATGATATAACTCTGTGCCTAAATTATTGATTTTTTTAATACTTGGTAGTGTTTTTGCTGCAGAGCTGTTTGTGTTTGTGCCGTATTTCTACCTCTAACTTAAGAACAGTTTGTGTGAAGAGGTCAAATCTGGCTCCAGAGAAGGTTTTCTTTCTAGTTTAACAGGTTACTTTGTCATTGATGGCTGTAAGTTAATAGATGTACAACAAAGCTCTCTCAGACCAGGCTGTATGACTTCATGTTTTAATCCTAAGGGTCCCTGGTGCGAGCTGAGTGAAACAGACTGATCATCAACTGTATCCATACAGTTTAGTTTGACAGATTTGTATTTATTTAAAGCTTCTCTTAACATTTCTGAGCTGAGGCACATTTCCACTCAAAGCACTTTGATATCATCAGGATTCTTGAGAGCACTTTGTTTTTGAGACTCAGAGACGTCGTCTGTATTTTCTGCTCACCTCAGGCACTTGTGCAATTTTTAATGCCACACTATTGAGAGTCTAAGCACTTTTGAAGGTAGTTTACATCCTTTGAAGCTTTAATGAGCACTACAGATGTTTGTACAGATGTTAGCTGTGTGAGGTGATGGACAGATACAGAAGAGATACTAAGTATTTTTCCATTGATTGTGTTTTTTTTAATACTGCATATGCACTGAATAAATTTAATTTAAGCCACTGCTGCTTTGTGGAGTCTTTCTAGATCTTGCTTCATTCATTTTAAAACTTTTTAAACACTTAATTATAAGTGAATACATTAAAGAGGATGTAAGATCAGAGGTTGTCCCTCTGACGCTCTGGAAAGAGTCAACGTTCCTGGTTCAACTTTCCCTCAGCGTTGGTGAGAACCGAGTCAGGCTGTCATCTCTTCTGTAGAGGCTTTACAGATTGTCAGCATGTCAGCAGAGCTCCGGACAGATGGACGGAATAAATACCAAATCCAGGAAGCGCTTGAGCTCAGCTGCTGGTGGAGTCGGGAATGTTTCCAGGGAACATGCCTGATGGATCACATCACAAATGTCCTGTTCCGATTAAATACATTTAGTTACTGAAACATGCTTAATTTTACTAAACATTTATCTTACAGAACAATGTAGGACTGGTTGACTCTGGATGACAGAGAACTTCCTCCAGCTCAACCAGGACAAAACTGAAGTTTTAATCATTGGTCCTGAGGCTCGGAGAGAAAAGTCCCTTTAGAAATTACAGTCTTTGTCTTTTAATCCTTCAGTACAAATCAGGAACCTGGGCGTTATCTTTGATTCTGAGCTATATTTTATTCCACACATTAAATATACAGTCAAAACAGGATTTTATCATTTAAAGAACATAGCCAGAGTCCGCCGTATTCTCTCTCGAGACAACACTGAGATTTTAATGCATGCTTTTATTTCTAGTTGTTTAGACTACTGCAATGCCCTGCTTTCTGGTCTTCCCAAGAAGAATCTGTCCAGCCTTCAGCTGCTACAGAACTCTGCTGCCCGTGTGCTGACCAAGACCAGGAAGCAGGAGCATATTACACCAGTTTTAAAATCATTGCATTGGCTCCCAGTGTGTTTTAGGATAGATTTTAAGATTCTTTTACTGGTTTTTAAATGTCTTAATGGTCTTGGGCCTTCTTATCTTAAAGAACTGCTTTTAACTTATGAACTTTCGCGGACCCTCAGGTCCTCCGGCACCGGTCTGTTAACAATCCCCAGAGTCTGAACACAGACCTATGGAGCGGCCTCTTTCCAGTACTATGGCCCTCGTCTGTGGAATGGTCTGCCGGAGCTCCTGAGGGCCGCGGAGAGTGTTGATGTTTTTAAGAACAGGCTCAAGACCACATCTCCTGACCTGGTTCTTCTGTGCTCAGTCCAGTGTTATTTAGTCACTTTTATTGTTCTGTTGGTATCTTAAAGTTTGTGTGTGTGTGTGTGTGTGTGGGGGGGGGGGGGGGGGGGGGGGGGGGGGGGCAGAGTTTTTATTGTATGGAATCGTTTTATTTTTGTTTTAAATCTGTATAGCACTTTGAGCTGCCCCAGGCATCAATAGTGCTTTATAAATAAAATTTGATTGATTGATTGGTTGATTATGAAAAAAAAATCCTGATTATTTAAGATGATTACTGACTGAAGTGGGAAACGCTATCCAAAGTTCATATTTTAAGGAGACTGCAGACATCGATTTATGTCAGCCGGTGGCAGAGTTGAGCTGTTTAATCTGATTGAAAGTTCTAGTAAATTATGACTTGTGTCATAGAATCAACAGACTACCATAAAAATGACTAATCAAATAATTTTGTACCATTCAGATGTTTGTTTAAAACATGTAAACATCAACTAATTAAATCTCAATTTGCTCCATAATGCATGGACAGACAGTGCTGCTATAAAAGCAGAGAAGAGCTGCTACAGAAGCCTGGATGTCCAAGAAGTCAAAGTAGGGATGAACAGTTAACCGGTTAACTGTCCTTAAATTGTGACTGTTTGACTTTACAAACGGTGCCCCATAGTTTCAAATGCATTTTTTAATGACAAGCAGATACACTCACAAATATATTTTGGTTTCTTAAAACACTTACATTGCAGTCATAAAAAGCAAATGTTAACCATATTATTATTTTTACATTTTTCGTCCATAGAGACAAAAGGTCCTACTTTTTTTACCTGTTATACCTCAGTAAAACATTTTGAAATAACTGAACCCAGCTAGGAAACGTTCAGCTGCGGTTCAGCAGCTCTACAGCAGAGGGCAGAACATCATCTTTCATGAAACTCTGCAGATCCAAATCTTTGTCGTCCAGATCAAGACTCAGAAACCGCTCTACGACAGAACTGCACCTGTCACACACACACACACACACACACACACACACACACACACACACACACACACACACACACACAGTTGTTTCCTTGTTATTTTATGCAAATAAAGCTCAACGAACCTCCTGGCCTGCTCATCAGACGATGCTTTATCAGTGCGTTTGATGGGCTTCCCTGTCCTGTAATGTTCAGACACCTAAACAAACAGAAACATCTCATCAGTCCGTGTCCTTCTGTGACTCTCCATATGGATGAGTGTGTGTGTATTTGTGTGTATTGACCTCCACAGCCCTGTGTACAAGGCGAGCTGGCAGGCCTGCAAGTGTAGCGATGTTGGCAGCGTAACTGGACTGACAAATACCGTCCTTCAGCTGGTACAAAAACACCAGCTCATCTCCATCTACGGCTGTCTCCAGAGTCTAACCAAAACACACACACACACACACACACACACACACACACACAAAATACACTCAAACACTTTGTCATACTTACAGATAGAGGTAAAGCAAGTTTGAGGTTTTATTATCTACTGTAACTGATCACTACTGTCAGAACTACTGCGCAGTACATTACAGGGACTATCATTAAACAAAAGCCTGAGGCAACACTGTATATGTCCCTACTTGAAAAGACAGCAGGCCGTTGGTCGGTAGCAGTTCCAGCTGCATCAGGCTGTGGAAGTTAGTAGCCAATAGGATGTGAGGAACAGCCACCAGAGACTTTTTCAGCCAGTAAGAGATCGATGCAGCCAGTAAAGACAGTCCATCCACCTGAACGTGAACAATAACATTATTCTGAAGACGGATGAAGCTATTAGATGAAATCCTGTGTCTTTACTCAGGTTAAACTCCTACCGTAAAATTCTAATAGTCCAGTCTTGAGTTGATAAAAAGAAATAAAATTATCGGTACCGTAATATGAGCAATCTGACAATAAGTATGCAGACTAGTTCCCTTCTTTTTTATTGAAAAACAGTAGCTAAAAAAACATCTTATTTATGTTAACTTTTAAACTGACTTACAAGTTATTATCTCTCTAAATCAAACTAAACTAAATGAAAGACAGCACTTCGCCTCGGTTATAGAGTTTTTTGGACTGCTTTATGTTGTGTAGCCTGATATCAAAATAAATATATGTATTCTTTATATTTATACATTAAAACATATGTAGGTGAAATTTCTCCTAAAATTTGCCACATGACATAGAAAAAGGGAGCATGGGTAAAGGTGTTTAACATGAGAATTAGCTGCTGTTCTTACACCACCTGCAGGTCAGAGTTCTGCAGCGCTCTGGTGTTTTTCTGTGCAGTTAGCACATCATTTAGGGAGTGATTTATTAGATATTTGCTTGTATATGGTTTTGAGATTTTCTGTGCCTTTTTGGTGCAACATGGCAGCCTCTGCTACCTGTTTCAGGTAGATGCTCTTGCCAGATGAGTTGGGGCCAGTGATGATCTTGACTCTGCCTTCTGATTCAGAGCTCTGGAAGGAGTTGGCCACATACACAGGGGAGAACAACTCCAGCAGTGGATGCCTGGAGAGAGAGGTGGAATAAGCTACTATGTTTTACTCATTTGAATCTTTTTGTGTGTATCCCTACCTTCCCTGGGTGACTGTTATCTTTCTGTGGTTAGTAAACTTGGGTGATGTGTAGCTGTACTCCTGGGAGGCACTGCTCAAAGCCATCAGACAGTCCAGCTCAGCAGTGAGATCAGAACCTAAACATTATAAACAGCTAATTCACGAACAAATTATGAGATGAAAGCTGTCTTTTAGAAGAATTTTGTGTTTTGTAAAATGCCAAGCCAATAGTGGAACTATGTTGTTGTAAAACAAACAAAAAAATAACTGCTGTGGTTTGGGACCTTTTTATGCATGTAGATTTGTCTTTATTACTCAAATAAACCCCCCAACCCATAATAAAGCTTACTGTTTGTTTTCAATTACTTTAATTGCCAAGCTGCAACCTGCCTTAGTGGTCAGACTATAAAAGTGAAGGTCTGAACAAAACAACTCATCAGCTGACTTTTAAAAAGTTATATTTGCAATTATCTTTTAACATGTCACAACTGTTGGAAGGAATCTGACACAAAATCAGGACCTGCTTTAACACAAAAGCCACCCACACACAATAAAACCGTCACACTGAGGCATTAATGATTTCAGCAGATTGGGATTCATGTTTAAACATTATAACCTAGATGTGTTAAGGGACACCCACCAACCTGATACAGAGATTTGCTCCTATCCAGGATCATCTTCTGCAACTGTGTCATCACTGCCGTCTCCATGTCTGAGACAGAATGCTTATTTTACAGAAATGCATCTTGGAAATTAAAGTGTTAAGTTGCACAGATATCAGGAGCAATGTCAGGTTACTTTTATGAGGAAAAATAATAAACCTCTAATGTCACAGTGCAGGTCTCCGAGGAGGTTGTCCAGCTCTCTGGTTCTCTGGCTGCGGTAATGCAGTCGGTCCTCTGAGAGGAACTAATCCACCCACACACACACACACACACACACACACACACACACACACACACACACACACACACACAGAAATAACGTAGACAACACGGATCATACAACAGAAAAAGATAACTTTTCCAGTAATCATTTTTAGAGAATATAAAAAAAGACCATAAACACACCATGAATTCAAGCCCCTCCATTTCAAAATCCTCCTTTTCCACCATGCTAGGCAGCCGAGGCACAGAGAGCAGGAACCCAATCTGTGAGGAGATGTTTACCCTGATAGGTGATCATAGAAATTGAGCCAATTTTCACGATCAGAAAGCAATAATTCATTATACATGGATGACGAAAAAGGGCTTTTTTGAAAAAGAGTTGTATCAAAGAGTCGCTGTAGTGAGGTAAAGCTCTGACCAGGGGGATGTAGATGACACAGCAGGAGGGGACTCGAGGATCCAGGTTTTCAAGCTCTCTTCTGGCCACATCTGTCAGGAAGTCAGACAGCCCCATCATCTTCCTCTTCTCTGACAGAAAAGAGTTCAAAGCTCAGGTTAACAAAAATATAAAGCTCATAGCTTATAACTTAATGGGTCATTCACTTCACTCACTCTCATCGACGGCAGGATTGACGTTTGCTTTGATGGTGAAGCAATGTGACTCTAGGCTGGCCTCAAAATCCACCTACAGAAACATTCTTGAACTCATAAACTTCTAAAATTGTGTAAAAACTGTGGATTGGTGCATTTAACCAGAACCTACAACTCGGCTGATGAGATTGGCGATGTAGTGGAGGTCATCAGAGAACCCTTCGCTGATCTCATGGAACACCTGAATGGTCTGAGGCAGGTTTCGTGCCGTGTCCCTGATACACATCGCACTGTAAATTGTCTGAAAAATACACAAAAGAACACAACATTCAATAGAACCTGTCTCACAGCAAAGACACACACAGATTGTGCCGTTTCTGACCTTATAGAGACTTTGCCAGTCAGCCACTTTGGTGTTAGAGAGAGAGATACGGCGCAGTAAACCCTAAACACACACAAACATAAATGAATGAACATGAAACTTGGTTCACGTAGAGGACATGTTAGTGTTTTGGTGACGTGTTACTGGTATGTTTCTGAAATTGCGTAATGAGGTCTGCAGGGTCTTCAGGGTGTCCGAGTTTCGAGTTGAAGTGAAGAAACGTATCACTTCCTGTCTCCTGTGTAACACTGTCAGGTCTTGTGTAGGACGCAGAAACCACTGACTGTCAGAAGAGTGGTTTGAATTTAAAACTACTAAATTAATCCTTTTCTCATTAGTCTGATCAAAATAAAAAGTTGTGAGGAGTGTTCCTTACCGTAGCAGCTTGGAGCCAGATTTGCTCCTACAACGGTTCAGAATTCCTTTAGATCACAAAACAAAAATGAACAATAAAAGAACTTAATGCAAAACCACACTGTAAAAAAGACAATAGCCTGAATTTCTTCCATCTTTACTCACCAAAAAGACTCAGGCCTTCCTTTTCACCTGATTGCAGCTTGTACACTGATGGATGCAGATCAGATTTGAAGATCTGAAAAACACTGGAACAATGCATTGAACAAACTTAGACTCAACTGCATTGACTTACTATGTTCATTTAACTTAAAGCGGCTCTCTGGATTATTTTTCTCTGTATCAAAGTTTTCTAAATGTTCTAAATGATATTTCAGGTCTAAACTATGATCTATGGGTTGAGTTCCACAACATCTGTCATTCTGATGAAGACCCTCCTTCCTCCTAGAGACCCCTTTCCATTATTTCTTGCCGCCGACATTTTTCAGCCAATGAAATTCAAATTTCTGCATTCTCTCAACATGCACGCGCATCGACCAAACCTGTACCAGTAGGGGGCGCTGTCGTACAGGACACTCCTTGTGTTTCTCTGCCGTCTCAGCCGTTCACTGAGGACTCACAGCTCATTTCTACTAAAAACCTACCCATTCTCCAGCTAAAGATGGATTTATTTTTATTTTTAATCCTTTCACCTCACAGAATGGCAAGGCTTGACAGGATTATGTGTTTATTTTGGTCAGAAAGTTCATCCAGGGCCGAGTCAAGTTCAGCTTCAGAGTCCAGCAGCAGCTCTCTGCTAACAGAGCTAATATCAGAAGCAGCAGGGACAGAGAGGGCTCATCAGACCCTCGTAGTATTGTTGGAATAAGATTGTGAACTGTGAGTGATTAAACCCTACACATTGAGCGGTACAGTTCATGTCCGAAGTATATGCGCCGCGTGCACGCGCGCACACGCTCATTTAATTTCATTCAGGAGAGTTGAAAAGAAGAAAGAAAACATGCAGATGAGGGAGTTCTGAGAATCAGATTAGGGAGGCAATAAATGAATGATCAGCATACACGTTAAAGGATTTATACTAAAAACCTACCTGTAAGTGTCTTTGTCAATGTACACCACACCTTTACTATATTGAGAAGAAACAAGGTTTTCAGAGACGGAACATTTTTCATTCATATAAACACCTGAATCACATTAGGCAGTTTTGAATCGTAGGTAGAGAGACTGTGATACTTGTTCCAAACAAATAGCAACAAATTCATTCCAAAAACCTGTAGTCCTTAAACACCCTTATTATGGGAAGGATATTACTGTCCTCTGTATGTGTGTGTAGCAACATGTTTGTGTGTCTCACAGTGTGTAGGCATGAAACTGCAAAATTGGAACTCCAACACTGCTGTCTTCCAGTTCTACTCCCACTCTCCTCCTGTCCAGACACTTTAGCAGAGCGCCCACTGCCCTAAGCTAACCAACAGATGTACAAAGTGGTGAATCCAGAAGTTTAAAATCAGCTTCTGCAGACCTAGGAAGGATAGAAGGATATATAAAAAAAACCTGGCTCACCATCAGGGGTGAATCCAAAGAGATACAGGAGGGAAGATAGGACAACTTGTCTCTATCTGAAATGTTGTTTGGAAGGAAAGGCAGGTGGGCAGAGAGTAGCCTCTGCTTACCAACCTCCAAACCTGTAACATACAAGGTCAGAGCACGATTAGGTGATTGTTTGTAGAAAATAAAAAATGTTTAACAGAAAAATTCAGCCTAACAAGTAATGGAGGTGTATAAATGTCATAGAAGAGCATATGTTTACCAAAGTCAGCATATGGATAAGTAACCACCTCTGGCTTGTAGTGTGGGTCAGATTCTGAAATCAACAATGACAAATAAAACTTAACAGATGACCCATTTTCACAACATGTTGTCAAGTGAGATCAGCAAAGATAAAAAGCAGCACTGTTACAACCAATCTTCCTCTTATCACTCTTGTTAGCTACAGTGTCAAACATCCCTAACCTCATTAAATTCCTTGACCCAAAAACAGCTTGTTCCACATCACATCAAAACAAAATACTATTCAAAATATTTTGAATTCGNGAGCAGCTCCATATTTTGTTTTTTGGCGATGCACAGAGCAGCGTTCCTGCAACTTCGAACTCAGAAACCACGACAATTGAAAATAAAACACTGCTTGTGAAGTCTAAAAGTGATTTTATTTTGTCTATATCCAGAGAAGGCATTATGTTCCAAGTCCTCTATAACTGAGTTTGGAATGTTTGTGTCAGATGTCTTAGTCAGTGCTGCGTGGGTCAGTGCCCCCCCACCCACTAAATCAAATCAAATCAAACTTTATTTATATAGCACCTTTCATGCCCCAGCGAGCAACACAAAGTGCTTGACAGATTAAAATGACCCATACAACCCACATTCCCTCCCTTTCCCACACATAGAACAATTATGACACTCTCCCCTCCCAGTCCACAACCCATTCCCAGGCACACATACACCCACACATACACATAAAAACCACAGTAAACACTACGTTGAGCTCAGATGGCTCCAGTAATGAGAAACACGCCATCAAGTGGGCCCTCTGCCTCATCAGCTGTAGAACCAGGTCAGCAGCCAACACACCAACCAAGGGCGCCCGGGGATGGAGGGTGGCAACCCCCGCCACTGCCCGGGCCCTACCGGGGAGCGCCCGAGCCGCCACCGCCGACCACCGGTCCCAAGGCAGAGGGCTCCACAGAGGAAACACTGGAGGATTAAAATGCGTAGCATATAAAATAACGAGAACTTATATGAATAGTAAAATGACCAATAAAATCCGAATAAAAAACTAAATAAATAATAATCAGTTAAAAGCTAATCTAAAAAGGTGGGTCTTGAGTCTATTCTTAAAAACCTGAACGTTCTCTGAGGTCCTCTGGCAGTCCGTTCCAGAGGCGAGGGCCGTAATAACCAAAAGAAGCTTCGCCGTGGGTGTGTGTCCTGACTTTAGGGATGACTAGGAGACGGCTGCCAGAGGAGCGCAGTGACCGCGAGGGTTCATATGGCAAAAGCAGTTCAGAAAGATAAGAAGGGCCAAAACCATTAAGACACTTAAAAACCATTGACAGTATCTTAAAATCGATCCTAAAACATACGGGGAGCCAATGCAGTGATTTTAAAACCGGAGTGATGTGCTCCCGCTTCCTGGTCTTTGTCAGGACACGGGCTGCTGAGTTTTGTAAAAGTTGTAGACCTGAAGTACTCTTTTTGGAAAGACCAGAAAGCAGGGCATTGCAGTAATCAATTCTACTGGTGATAAAAGCATGCATCAGCGTCTCCGTATTGGCCCGAGAGAGAATGGGGCGGACTCTGGCGATATTTTTGAGATGATAAAAACCTATTTTGGTGACGTTTTTAATATGGGGGATAAAAATCAGCTCAGAGTCAAAGGTCACGCCCAGATTCTTAACTTTTGAAGAAGGATTAAAAGACAGTGATTGTAATTTGGGTAAAAGTACCCACCCCCCCAAAAAAGGGCCGATGCGTTAGTAGTAAAAAATGTGGTTGAGGTAGTAAAAAAGGTAGTAAAAGGTAGTAAATTCAGTTCTAGGTTTCCTGTACAAACCCTGATTCAGGACAAGACACCTCTCTATCTGTCCTCTCTTCTCCACCTGGCCCATAATAAACATCACACTAGGTCTAGTGAAGATATTCAGCTCATCATCTCCAACACCTCTACTGTCTTCAGCTCTGCAGCAGCATGAGACTGGAACACTTTACTAAACACCCTGAAACTTTAACTCTGACACCTGTTACTACCTTTAAATCTAAACTTCATCAGGTTGTTATGGACAATAATAATTAATAGTGATGCTGTTCACTAAAGGGACAGAGCAGACTGTACGTCATGAGGAAGCTGAGATCCATCAATGTTCCAAATGTTCTCAGTCTGTTGTGAAGAGTTTGATCTGATCTGCAGTCACCTGCTGGGGAAGCAGCATCAGGACCAGAGATCAGCTTATAAAGGAGGTGGGGCCTGTTCTGGGGACTAGAGCCTCTAGTGAGTGGAGGGAGAAGAGGAGGTTTTGAAGGGAGGGTTTTAACTGGGGATGAGCAAGTACCGCATTATCTGTATCTGTTCAACCATCTAAATTATGTGTATCCGTACTCTGAGTGGGCGGGGCTTATCTGGGAAGTGGGCGGGACATAAACGGGAAGTGGGTGTTGCTTACAGCTGTACATTTTTTTTGTCTGAAATTGATATGGATTAATCAGAAGTTGCTATTAAGTATTGTTTATTTGACAACTATTTACAGAGCAGCAGCAGAATAGCTATAGATTCAATGTTTTTGAACACAATATTAAAGGCAGTGTTTTTCAACATTTTTTTAGCCAAGGTACACTTTATCATTAAAAAAATAACAAGGCACACTATAGCACCTATAGTATAGGGGATGTTACCACATCAAATAACTTCAAACTGATTTTTTTCACCTGTCAAAAAGTGATTGTTTGTGGAGTGGAGTTTGTCCAGTTTATCAGTAATGGATCAAATCTGCCTTCAAATGACTTTATTTCTCTACTGTTTATTTCATTATCCACTTACAGCATGCAGGACTCTGTCATCATGTTTTAGTAAAGCTACTTGTGGGTGCATTTAAACATTATGTGTCTCTGAAAACAACTGTAAGGACAACCCTCTGATAAAGTCACTGACAGATAAATGTTGTTAGTGTTGATGTTTGATCTGTTCAATTTTAAGCGGACAGTTACGCTGGGAAAGAGTTTGGGCGACGCGCGCTGCCATTCACTTTATTATAATGAGATGCGCGAGCACAGCTGAGTTCACCAGACGCATCTGACAGGTGACCAGATAACAGGACCTTCGTCCTTTAGCCAAAGAGAGGAGGAGACATTTTGAAATCCATTGGGTCTCTCAGACCGTTAACAACAAGTTCTGCTGAGGGGTTTTTATGCTGACTTTTTTTTTTTTTTTTTGCCAAATGCGCATCATGCAGGATCAACGCTCTGATGATGATGATGATCCGAGCCAGTGTCCGTGGTTTTATGGACCGGTCAGATCAAAGTTTGACGTTAAAAATGTAGGGACTGTTGCTGCTCTACCAGGAAATGTTCAGGTTCACCAGAGCGCCGGTCCAGGTTGACGCGGAGCCGCAGTCCACGACTCGCCTGACCCCCTTCTCCTCCTCCTCGCCGAACTAACTCCGAACCACACACAGTTTAGGAGGAGGAGGCGTGCCGGTGTAGGTACCACATCTACTCGGCCTGCCAGATCTGCTCGGGGCTTGCGCCTGCCGATTACGTGGCACTAGCTGATTGGCTGAACTAACATAAGTGACATCAACGCGTTCGTAAATGTTATGTATGCACGTTAACGCTGAAGCTTTTGATTGGTCCGGACAAAAGGCTTGTTCGAGATGAACTGCGCCTCGCCTGGAAAACAGACGAGAGCAGGCGGACGCAGCAGGGGGCGCGGCCAAAAGTCTGCTTTTCGGACAGATTTTCTTAAATGTGGCTCGTGGGTGATGATATGGCTGAAGATATCGCGTTAATGTCCGTAATAGCAGATGACTTTCCTTTTTTTCCAAAGTCTTTATTTGAAGTTCAAAGTATTCCAAAACAAATTCAAGAGTGAACAAGTATCAACAACACTAAAGTAAACAAAATAATAGACATACATCTTGTCATGGATCCGGCTCCTGCTCTCTGCCCCTCCCTCACCTGCTTGCCCTGCTCCCGCTTTCTCTGTCCCCGATTGCCTGTCATTGTTTCCACCTGTCCCTCTGCCTATATATACCTCAGTTCTGCAGCCACTCGTTGCGAGATCGTCTGATGTTGTTTGCCACTCAGTGTTCTAGCCTCATAGTCTGACCATAGTCATAGCGTTCCTTGTCATAGTTCTTGACCATAGTTTTTCTGTCTCCTGACCACTGCCTCAAGCCTGCTCCCTGCCGGACCTCGTTTTGGATTTACTGGTTTTTGATCTTCCCTTCTGTTTGGATTACCGTCTCTGCCTGCCCTCTCTGGATTCTGCCTGCCTCATCTCTGACTGGACCGTTTCTGACCACCCTGCTTTGGATCACGGACTCAGCCCCTACCTCCTGTGGTGAGATCTGCTCCACAGTATTTACTCACCTCCTTGTTTCCGTTTGTGGCAAACGGCTTTTTCCACTTCCCCTTTTTCTAAATAAAATACCTTTTTTGATATATCCTGTTGTCTGGGTCTCGTTATGGGTCCGACTCGTGCCACGTTCTTGACAGCACGATCTTGCCTACATAGACCCGAGACAAGACCACACCAGGTTCGGTGTCAAGTAGTGCCAACCAACTGTCGGACCAAGGAGAGGAAGCCGCCATACGGAGGGTGCTTCAAGTGATCGCCACAGCCTCCCCAGTCTTCCGAGGTTCGGAGGGACCTGCCTGTCCCCATAAGAGGTTGCGTGTGGCGAAGCTGCTCTACGGACTCTTCTGGGAGGAGCCATGGTTGGCAGCGGTTCCTGCGTTGTCGCTTCACGTAGAAACTATCAAGTGTGACTACCTGGCAGCGCTGCGAGCCCTCTCGACGGAGGGGCTCACCTGCTGTTCAGTGCTCGAGTCTGACGCTCCGAGTCCAGTCGGAGGTCAAACCCGACGCCCTGCCTCTCCTCCAGCCGGGAGTTCCGCGGCCAGTCGCCTCTCCACCTGTTCCTCAGTCGCCCAAGCCACTGAGGGTCCCGTCACCGGACGCCTTGCTTCCTGCTTCCAGTCCTGCTCCGGCTTCCAGTCCTGCTTCTGCTCCAAGTCCTGCTCCTAGTCCACGCCAAGGTCCAGAGGGTCCCGTTCCACGCCAAGGTCCAGAGGGTCCCATTCCACGTCAAGGTCCCGGTGTCCCAGTCACCGCGTCAAGTCAAGGTCCCGGTGTCCCAGTCACCGCGTCAAGTCAAGGTCCCGGTGTTTCAGTCACTGCGTCAGGTCAAGGTCCCGGTGTTCCAGTCACCGCGTCAAGTCGAGGTCCCGAAGTCCCCGAGTCAAGTCGAGGTCCCGAAGTCCCCGGGTCAAGTCCCGAAGTCCCCGGGTCAAGTCGAGGTCCCGAAGTCCCCGGGTCAAGTCGAGGTCCCAAAGTCCCCGGGTCAAGCCGAGGTCCCAAAGTCCCCGGGTCAAGCCGAGGTCCCGAAGTCCCCGGGTCAAGCCG
>SSNR01000032.1:958055-970036 GCA_006937965.1 Callopanchax toddi | reverse complement strand
CCATAGATGTGTGCCTCACGAAGCTCTGCGCCCGGTGGCAGCGGTCGGACGAGGAACCCCATCGACGACCATCCTTCGGTGTACCAGTAGCTGCGCTCCCCTGCGTGAACCTCCAAACAAGCTCAAAAAAGGAGAAACGTAGGGAAGTCGAGCTCCAAGCTTCAGACACATTTACCAAGTGCGGCGCGAGAGTGAGTGGGAGGGGCGGCCAAGCCCAGTCACGAACCGGGGTTCGTCACTCCATTGATTGCTCGGGTTGATTCGGCTGATCTGGCTGGCTAGGCGGGCGTCTCCTTCCTCCCTCACTGCTCCATATATGTGTGCCTCTGCGCCCAGTGGCAGCGGTCGGACGAGGAACCTCATCGCTTCACATCTCCCCCTGGACGGTCCCCTCGGGAGGGGCCTACAGGGCCTGGCAGAACGGAGAGGCGGGCTCACATCCCCCCCGGGAGGGGCCAACCGGGCCTGTCAGTACGAAGAGGCCGCTTCACGTCTCCCCCTGGATGGCCCCCCTGGGAGGGGCCTACAGGGCCTGGCAGAACGGAGAGGCGGCCTCACGTCCCCCCCGGGAGGGGCCCAGAGGGCCTGGCAGAACGGAGAGGCCGCTTCACGTCTCCTCATGGAGGGCCCCCCCCCGGGAGGGGCCGATAGGGCCTGGCAGAACGGAGAGGCCGCTTCACGTCTCCCCCTGGACGGCTCCCCCGGGAGGGGCTGACAGGGCTTGGCAGATCGGAGAGGCGGCCTCACGTCCCCCCCGGGAGGGGCCTACAGGGCCTGGCAGAACAGAGAGGCGGCATCACGTCCCCCCCGGGAGGGGCCGACCGGGCCTGGCAGAACGGAGAGGCCGCTTCACGTCTCCCCCTGTATGGCCCCCCCGGGAGGGGCCTACAGGGCCTGGCAGAACAGAGAGGCGGCCTCACGTCCCGCCCGGGAGGGGCCCAGAGGGCCTGGCAGAACGGAGAGGCCGCTTCACGTCTTCTCCTGGAGGGCCCCCCCCGGGAGGGGCCGACAGGGCCTGGCAGAACGGAGAGGCCGCTTCACGTATCCCCCTGGACGGCCCCCCCGGGAGGGGCTGACAGGGCTTGGCAGATTGGAGAGGCGGCCTCACGTCCCCCCCGGGAGGGGCCTACAAGGCCTGGCAGAACGGAGAGGCGGCCTCACGTCCCCCCCGGGAGGGGCCTACAGGGCCTGGCAGAACGGAGAGGCCGCTTCACGTCTCCCCCTGGAGGGCCCCCCCGGGAGGGGCCGACAGGGCCTGGCAGAACGGAGAGGCCGCTTCACGTCATCCCCTGGATCGCCCCACCGGGAGGGGCCTACAGGGCCTGGCAGAACGGAGAGGCGGCCTCACGTCACCCCCGGGAGGGGCCAACTGGGCCTGTCAGAACGAAGAGGCCGCTTCATGTCTCCCCCTGTATGGCACCCCCGGTGAGGGGCCTACAGGGCCTGGCAGAACGGAGAGGCGGCCTCACGTCCCCCCCGGGAGGGGCCTACAGGGCCTGGCAGAACGGAGAGGCCGCTTCACGTCTCCCCCTGGAGGGGCCGACAGGAGAGATATAAGAGGGTATCATCTGTCAAAAACTGCTAATGAGCTGTCAAAATAAGCCCCGCCCCCACGTGTCAAAACCCCGCCCCCTGTCAAAATAAGCCCCGCCCCCACGTGGTGAAACCCCGCCCCCTTGTCAAATTAAGCCCCGCCCACCCACGTATCAAAACCCCGCCCCCGGTCAAATTACGCCCCGCCCACCCACGTGTCAAAACAAACCCCGCCCCCTGTCAAAATAAACCCCGCCCCCTCCCACGTGTCAAAATATGTGACAGCCCGCCGGAAATATGTCACCGGAAGCGGATGTTTGAACTCGGAAGGCAAGATCACGTGATGGGGCTAGCAGCTAATGGTGAAGCTAACAGGTATCTGCCCATCTACTGCTCCTGATGGTGGATGTCATGTACTGCAAGCTAAATTGAAAAGCTAGCGAGTGACCAACGCTGAAACTAGCTTAAAGGTTTTTGCTATTAGACAGGGCATGCATTTCTCATGTACTGCAGGCTAAATTGAAAAGCTAGCAGCTTACCAACGCTGAAACTAGCTTAAAGGTTTTGCAGGACACATACAGGCGACAACATGTCAGAACATGCCCAAACATGCCCAGACATGATCACCTCACCTGGTTGGCCCCTGCTTCCTATTGGATGGCTCCGCAAATTTGAATACACCGCCCCCATCCTTCTACTCTTATATAAGGCAGGGGAGAAATCAGTCACCATTCCCACTTTTATCGCGAGGCCAGGCTGCATCAGGATCCACTGAAGACGCTCTAATTCTCTGACGCCGGGAACAAAGCTGCAGTATTCTGACTGGAACTGAAGAAACCTTTCATTGCAAAGGGGTACTGGTGAGTAAAATTATTCTTATTTCACATGAGGGTAGGGGAGGGTGTAAATGCCTCGTGATTGCAACTTTTCTATCTTCATTTCAGATCCGTCCGGCTGCCAACAGGAAACTCTCCTTGGCCTCTCGATCAGGTCAAATAACTGTGCGTGTACTGACTATCTCCTTGGATGACAACCTGGTATGATACTTTCTAACATATTGTAGAATTATAGAGAGTCATTGGAATATGAGTGCTTCATACTCATTTGGTGCATTTCTATATCCTAGAGAACCTCTGGGCTTCAGTATTCTGACTGGAACTGAAGAAGAAACCTTTTATTGCAAAGTACTGGTGAGTAAAATTGTTCTTATTTCACACGAGGGAGTAGAATTATGAGAGTTATTGGAATATGAGTGTTTCATACTCATTTGGTGCATTTCTATATCCTAGAGAACCTCTGGTGAGCTGTGATGCAAAGCGTGGGAGTGAACATATGAGAGAGGTCACCCCACTGGACATCGCCTCCACGGAGCAGCACCAGCTCACAATCCACAAGTCGGCTTCAGTAGGATCTCTGTTACCAATGACTGATTAATCATGTCTCAATGTAAGACCGCTCTTGAAACTCTTCGTGAAGCTGTAGCTTGTCTGGCTGGCTTAGTTACATCTCAATCTCTGGTTCACCAGTCAGGTTCGGCAAGTGAAACTGCAGAGCAGCTTACACCAGTTAGGACCCCTGAAAATGTGATTCTTCAGCGGATTGAAGATGCTTTAACACTGTTAAATGAGTTGTTCTCAACACCCATTCATTTGCAAACGACCCCACCAGTCAGGCAGCAGNGTCCAGCCCCTGTTCCAGCGTCAGGTCCAGCCCCTGTTCCAGCGTCAAGTCCAGCCCCTGTTCCAGCTTCAAGTCCAGCCCCTGTTCCAGTGTCAAGTCCAGCCCCTGTTCCAGCGTCAAGTCCAGCCCCAAGGCCAGCGTCAAGTCCAGCCCCAAGGCCAGCGTCAAGCCCAGCCTCAAGGCCGGCGTCAAGCCCAGTCTCAAGGCCGGCGTCTAGCCCAGTCTCAAGGCCGGCGTCAAGTCCAGTCTCCGACGGTCCCGGGGTCCCTGAGCCTGATCCAGACCCGGGCCTCCCGGAGCCTGATCCAGACCCGGGTCTCCCAGAGACTACAACTTCGTTTGAATTAATCTTTAGATTTATTTACATCAGAACTAACGAAATATACAGAAGAATCCTACATTTATACAAACGGTCAGGCCTGCAAATTATACATTTAAAACATTCACATATGAGAACTGTTGTGCTTATTTGGCACAGTCTGATGTTCATTTGATGTAGTTTCAAAACAAAGACAACATCGTGTTTTTATTAACAAACTACAGATATAAAGAAAACATTTAGGCGGTAAGAATCATGTATTTAATAACAAACCTGCTAAACTCTTTCCAAAACATGTGTGAAAGAACAGTATTGATAGGGGTTTACAGAGTATTTTGTCCAAGTGGCTTTGCCGTAGTGTGACGTCGTCGGTAGGAGAAGGACCCCGAGTCGATTTGGCAGCCTGAGCAGATGTGGTACCTACACCGGCTGTGCTTTTCGCGGGTCGTGGTAGCTCAAGGCACTGCGTGTCTCCCCAGACGCGCCCCCGACCCGATCCAGACAGGTCCTGGATTTGTTGCGCAGTCAGACTCTGTGATTCCTGGCACCGACACGGGACAATGGGATATTATTTACAGATAAAAATTAGTTTTCAAAAAGTGTTTTAGTTAGGTGAAACTGAATAATTTCTCACACCACACCTGATGATCTCTGCTGCAGAGATGTGTGTAGGGAGGGCCGGGCGCTCTGTGTGACTGCGGGCAATCAAAGAGCTTGAAGAAAAGACAGTCAGGCAGTAACCCAATCAGGATTTTCCTTCAGCACGAGCACAGATATTCACGTGTTTCACTCAGATGATGCTCGTATTCGGCAAATATGCTTTATCCGTACCGGATACTCGTCTGAAACGGGTATTCGGCTCATCCCTAGTTTTAACCATTTCTTTCTAGAAAATACTAATTTTGAAGATGAAGTTCACTAAAGTTCACAATCAGACACTTCATTCAAATAAATAAAACAAGTAAAACAATAAAAAATAAACAATAAGATATACATAACAAAAAATTATATTTGAACAAAAAGGAGCAGAATTAAGAAAAAAATCTTATAATTTCTGCCCCCAATTAACAAAAGAGATTCTCTATACAATTGTCAGACACTTAGATTCAACTCTGTCTTGTTCTCATTTTCAGATTTGATTATGATCATTAGTTTAATGTACTTTTTCATAATTACTTAGTACACCCATTTTGGTACATTTTTTGAATATATTAAATGACATTGATTGTTTTGTTTCCCTGTTAAGGTTATTCCATAATTTAACACCATTTACAGATACTCCATTCCTTAATTTTTGTTCTAAATCCAGGTTGTTGTTTTTTTTCCTTGCTCAAATATTTTTATTACATTTTTTGCATAAAGAAGAAACATAAAAAAGACAAACAATAACATACCCAAGACCATTAATAACAGATAAATAAATTCAATTTTGTCATTTTATAAACATAAACAAGTAAACAAAAAACAAATTTGAACTTAAACAGCGACAGACTATCTGTCCAGGTAATTTAACATTTGCTCACGGTATGTATACAATTCCCCCTAATACCTAACCTTCCCGCACTGTCAATAAGCAAATAAACCATCAACAGAACAACATGTAAATTAAATTAATTAATTAATAAAATAAAACGCATTCAAGGAGAAAAACAAAAACACAACGAGCCCATTAGGATAGGTTATGAACTTAGTTTTTAATTTGAGAATTTGAGAAGTACTCAAGGAAGGGTCCCCATGCCTTGTGAAACTTATCATTAGTATTATTTACAGAGTGATGATCTTATCAAGGTGTAAACAAGACATAAGGTCCCTCAGCCATTGCCCATGTGTAGGTGGAGTCGTGTTTTTCCAAGTAAGCAAGATTCTGCGTCTAGCCAGAAGAGAGGCAAATGCAAGTACACGGCTTTTTGTAGGGGTCAGAGGTGAATCTATTTTCTCAGTAGAGCAAAAAATAACCACCAGGGGGTTTGGTTCTATGTGAAAATGGAGAACTGAAGATAATGTTTGGAAAAAGTCAAGCCAATATTTTCTAAGGCTCAGGCATGTCCAGTACATATGTATAAGTGATCCCTCTGCAGTGTTACACTGGTCACAGCAAGGGTTAACATCTGGGTAGATTTTAGCAAGTTTGACTTTGGACATGTGGGCTCTGTGCACCACCTTAAACTGTAACAGAGAGTGTTGAGCACAAATGGATGAGGAGTTGATCAATTTAAGTATTAAAGTCCAAGTTTCAATGGTTAATGAAAAACCCAGATCTTTCTCCCATGAGAGTTTAACATTTTCAGTGGGGGAGCATTTAAATGAAAATAAATGATAAAAGGTGGACACAGATCCTCTACAGGTTGGATTCTGATTAGAAAGAACAGCTGCAACGCTCTTATCAGGTGCTTGAGGGAAATTGGAAAGCTGAGATTGTAAAAAGTGCCTGACCTGTAAGTATCTAAAAAAGTGTGAGCGAGGGAGATCAAACTTTTCAGACAGTTGAGTAAATGACCCAAAAACATTACCAAAAATGAAATCATTAAAGCATACAATGCCCTTTCTGTTCCAATCTTGAAAAACTGGGTCAAATTGTGATGGTTTAAAAAGGTGATTTGACAGAACTGGGCTTGCAAGTGAAAAACTGTTTAAACCAAAATGTCTTCTAATCTGACTCCAAATTCTTAAACTACCGGGTTGCTAATTGGTTTATTTCGAGGTAAAGGAAGGGGAGAACCAACTAATGAAAGGACAGAATTTTTTTTACAGTATTTAGTTCCATTGACACCCAAGATGGACAGTTATCATGGTTATTGAAATATGTCCAGAATGTTATACTTTGTATATTAGCTGCCCAGTAGTAGTACTGGAAATTAGAGAGTGCCAGGCCTCCATTAATTCTGGGTTTTTGAAGTAAGATCTTTTTCAGCCGAGGTGGTTTACCCTTCCAAATGTAAGATGATATTTCAGAGTCCAGGGAACTGAAGAAAGATTTAGGTATAAAGATTGGTATAGATAAAAACAGGTACAGGAATTTGGGCAGAATATTCATCTTAACTGAATTAACTTTGCTCATAAGAGACATGGAGAGAGGTGACCATTGTGTAAGGCGTTTCTTTGAATGATTTTAAGTTTAAGGAAATTCTCTTTAAAAAGGGAATTATATTTTCTTGTTATCACAATGCCCAAATATGTAAATTCTTTATCAGTTACTTTGAAAGGGAGGTTAGAGTATTATGTATTAGAGGACTCGGCATTAATGGGAAAAAGTTCACTTTTCCCTAAGTTTAGTTTATATCCTGAGAAGATACTGAATTGGGAAAGGAGTGAAAGCATGGGAGGTATGGAACATGCTGGGTAAGAAATAAAGATTAACAGGTTGTCTGCATACAGAGATACTTTATGCTCTTTGTTATTTCTCCATACCCCAGAAATATGGCTATTATTACGGAGTGCAATTGCCAGAGGCTCTATAGCCAGGTCAAAAAGTAAAGGACATAAAGGACACGCTTTGACGGGTACCACGTTTAAGATTGAATGATTGTGATTGCTGACCGTTTGCAATAATTGCAGCAGTTGGATGGAAGTACAGTAACTTAACCCATGAAATAAAATTTGGTCTGACGCAGAAAAAGCATTTGACTGAGTAGAGTGGGCATATTTGTTTGCGACTTTAGAAAAATTTAATTTCGGACCAAATCTAGGTTTTTTTAAAACATCAGTTTCTTTCAACATGTAACCACTAGTTCTCTTCTCAAACATCTTCTGACTTAAAACATGATGATGAATGTTATAAGATGTATTATTCATGATTTTAGAAAAAACTGAAGTCTGGATTTTATTAGACTAATATGGCTGGATTTAACTTTTAATAAGATGTCATTTAGTTTAGTTACCAAGTGAGCCACTCTTATCAGAAGGATGAGACCTTACTGGGTTTGTTGGGGGTCCGATGGATCTGGCAGCGTTGAGTAGTTTATTCTCGACAAGCTGGGGTGGCAGATCCCTAGACTCGGAGGGTATTCTTGGTCCAAAGGGGAAACACCTTAGGAACAGCTGGCAGTCCGGGGTACCACCGGTCCAGAGAACGGAGCTCAGATAAACAACAGGCCACATGGCGTGTAGACATCTGAGGCATTTTAAATCAGTCCAAATTGTCTATTTGGTTAGAAAGAATTAATCTCTTTTGCAGTCAAAGTTATCTGACAGAGAACTTGGCTAAGTCTCCATCAGATACAGGATAACTGGAGCAGGAAAATTTAGCAAAACGAAAGGTACACTTTCTCTCAACACTTCTTAACATTCTGGTGTTTGAGGAAGTGTAAACACTTTTGAGAAAACTCAGTTAGCCAATCAGAACTTAGGAATATTGAAAGGGGTGATTACTAAGCTACATACTTCACTTTATTCTATAATCATGAGCAGAGTTTCAATTTAATAAAATGTATTACATTCAATATACTGTCATTATTAACACAGATATTAAAACGTTGGTTACGTACCGTAACCCCAGATTCTATGAGTATAGGCGCAGCCCTTTAATGGCTATCGCTTTGGGAATCCCCTCGCGCCAGTGAGCGCCACTGAAGCATTTAGTCCACGCCCACCCATTGTGGGCCTCACCCTATAAAACACCCCCAAAAAGGGTGAACGGCTCCCAAATAACAAGACGATTTTTCTTCAGTCATTCAGGAACCAGTGAGGCCCAGGCATTAAAGGGCTGCGCCTATACTCATAGAATCTGGGGTTACGGTACGTAACCAATGTTCTATTTCATATAGGCTTCGCCCTTTAATGGCTATCGCTTTGGGTAAAGGGCGAAGCAGGATATAGTCAGCGCCTCACTGGGTCCGTTCGAAAAAACCCACAGGAGGCCTAATATCCCATCCAATATTGACATAAGCCAGTCTCCCAGCATGCGTAATTACGCATCAGGAAAGGACAAAAAATTAAGTTAGAATGTACAAAGGGACATCTAACTCAATAGGAGACTGGCGGCTCGGAAGGCGTGACAGGAATAAATACTCCTCCATTCGTTAGATAGGATGGAGCAGAAGATCACAGCGTCACTCCGACAGAGCACTCAGAACTGAATGAGTCATGGAGGAGCTGGACACGTCACGCAGATAAAAACGAACAAATGAACATGGTGAGGTCCAAGAGGCGGCCGTGCAGATATCCTGCACTGACAGTCCTCTATGCAGAGCTGCAGAGGATGAAATTCCTCTGGTGGAGTGCGCTCTCAGTCCCTCCGGAGGGTCTAGACCCGAGGAGGTGTAGGCTTCAGAAATAGCTTCGCACAGCCAGTGTGAAAGCCGCTGGGTAGACAGAGGAAGACCCATAGAGCGTTCTCTAAAGTGCACAAATAAACACTGAGAACGACGTAGAGCAGCTGTGCGCGTGACGTATAGCAAGAAAGCGCGCGCACAGGGCAGAGAAGATGAGATCTGGCATCCTCCTCCGAATTATGCGGAGGAGGGGAAAACCATCCAGTGTTATGACTCTGGATCTGTAAGAACTGGTGATGCTTTTAGGTGTAAAAACCGGATTGGGGTGTAAGGCAGCCGAACTGCCGTCTCCCCGTATCTGAAGGCAGGACGGAGCCACAGACGGAGCAGACTAGGGATGTGGAGTTTCACCGATCTGAACCGGTGGTCCGATCATGACGTGTAAAATCCGACTGCACCGGTAGCTTCAGCGAGCATCGGCTCAGCTGACTGCTAATTGCGCAACGTATCTCTATCTCTCGTCTCCCATTGGTAAAAACGATGGTTGCATCGATTAGTTCAGTGGTGTTCAGCCTTTTTCCTCTCATGAGCTACTTTTATACTGAGCAGCTCCACGCTGGTTGCAGGGCGAGCTGAAGGTGCTGCAAACGCTGTGTGTGTGTGTGTGCGTGTGTGTTTGTGTGTCCACCACCGAGTCAGCGCACGTTCACGTGACGTTTACCGGAGGTTTCGTGGCTCAGCTGCTGTCCTTGTAACTCGTTCCCCAGAGGAGCGCGGGGGAGAACCGTCCCGCTATTTAACAGCAACGACTCCGCGTTCAACCTGTTGATCAGTTTATTGTTTCTCTGTTTTGTCCTCGTTTTGTTGAACGCACCATCAGTAAAACTACGGAAGCCAGGTGGTGCAGGCACAGTTAGAACACCTGGTAGAACAGGTGAGGAGGAGATGAGCAACATCAGAGAATCTGAATGGTTTCTGCTGTTAGCCACTAGAATCTGTTAGTCAGTATTAGAGACACTATGTTGAAGTTATTTACACACTGCACAGAGTTAATGCTGGAAATGTTGATTAGAGGAGGTTTAACAAGTAGTTTAGTCAAATTACAGACAGAAAACACTAATAATTAAAGGAGGATCTGAGAAAAGGGCTTTATTAATGGTTCTCATATTTTATTATTTATTTTTAAGAGACCTAATCTTTTAAATTGGCTATATCAATTAATTGTTAAAAAAGTATAGAGATTTACTTTGTTGATCCCTTGGGGAAAATCCTCTGGGAAATTTAGCAACAGTTGAGACGAACAACAAATGTAACATTTTTGGTGATGATTTAATATTTATTAGGAATAAGTTTTTTACATTTCTTATATATATATTTGGTAATTTTATATTTGTTCTATTTTGTAAGCTAAACTTAGTCTTATTTTATCTTCTTTTTTAAAATGTTACCACACCTTTTTATTTCTTACTTGCTTCTTATAAATTTTTTATTTTTTTGGTTCAACGGCAGTCGTACAAGCATTTGACTGCATATCGTACTGTGCATGAGTGTGTATGTGACAAATAAAATTTGAATTTGAATAAAACAGTCCTCTTGTCTGAACCATAATGAAGTGCTTTTTTTTTTAAGTAGAATGTATTGATTTATCAAAAACAATAAAGTATCAAATAAATCTTTTACAGAGAAAGAGAGAGAGATACGTAATTATGATGATTTAAAAAAAACAGACGTGGACTTGAAAATTCTCTGTGATGTGTTGAATTGGTTCAACTCGCATCGTGAATCGAATCGCATCGAATCGCCAGCAGGGATGAATTGTATCGAATCGTATCAGCAGAGGCCCCACCGTATCGTCAATGTATCGAATCGCTGGGAGCGTATCGAGATAAGAATCGAATCGGCCTCAGTGGTGGGGATTCACATCCCTAGTGCAGACAGATAGCTGACGTCAAGGCCAACAGCAGGGCTGTCTAAGAAGTGACAGAAATTTCAGTTCTGTCTGATCCAAAGGCTCAAACGGAGCTGTAGTCAGTGCACGTAAAACAGCATTAGATCCCACTGAGGGACTAATGAACGCGTCACCAGCCGGCGTCTGCGTACACCTTTCAGAAAACGCTTCATCAGCGGGTGTCTGTCACCAAAAACCCTCATGACAGGAGGAGATCACTGCAGCATATGTTTTTGACTGTACTGAAGGCCAGGTTTCTGTCCATCAGTAGCTGGAGGAAAAACAATATGTGGGCTAGGGGGCAGGAAATGGGGTCCACACCCTTCTCCGCACACCAGCGCTGAAAAGCTGTCCATTTGGATGCGTAAAGCGCCACAGTGGAATCAGCGCACGCACCCTGAATGGTGCGCACCACTTCCTGGGAGAGGCCCAGCCTCTCTAACCGTTCCCGTTCAGCGGCCAGACCCAGAGGTGCTGGCCTATTATCGGATAGCTCCTGATCGAACCCTCCGCTTGAGAGAGAGCGTCCTCTCGCCACGGCAGCTGCCACGGGCGGCATGACAGCAGCTGTTGCAGGCACGGAACCCATGAAGCGCTCGTGCGCTCTGGAGCTATCAGAATCACTGACAGTGGTTCCTCCCGTATCCGAGCCAGGAGGCGGGGGATCCGGGGAAAAGCATAAAGCTTCGTTCGTGGTCATTGATGGTGAGCGAAGGCATCCACTCCCAGAGGTGGATCGTCCCGCGGGCTCAGCGAAAACCAAAGGTTGCATTGTGCGTTCTCGCGGGCAGCGAATAAATCCACGTCCGCTTTGCCGAATCTGGCCCAAATCTGACGGATCAGTTCGGGGTGCAGACACCAATCCATGTCCCGAGGGCCTCCCCTCGACATGATGTCCGCTCCTCTGTTCAGCACGCCGGGGATGTACACCGCTCTGATGGAGAGCAGGTGTGTGTGAGCCCAGAGCAGCAGCCGCCTGGCCACGTTCAACAGCTGGACTGAACGTACTCCTCCCTGGCGGTTTATGTATGCTGCTGTAACCATGTTGTCAGTATGGACCAGAACATGCTGGCCCTGCAACAGAGGCAGAAAATGTTGAACCACCTTCAGCACTGTGAGGAGTTCCAGAACATTTATGTGCAGGGACGTGTGGGGCAGCCACCGCCCCCCCACTACCTCAGGCATGTGCCCCCCAAACCCGAAAGGGAGGCGTCGGTGAACACCAACACAGGAAAAAAAACGGGGACTTGACGAGAGGAACCCCTGCTGATAACAGCGGGGGGGGGGGGGG
>SSNR01000032.1:944549-958045 GCA_006937965.1 Callopanchax toddi | reverse complement strand
GGGGGGGGGGGGGGGGTCCGTCAGCGTCTCAGATCCAGTCCCACTGAAGGTGGGAATGAGATCAATCTGCGCTTGTGACGCACAGGGTCCAGGTGCAGGTGAGAAAAACCACCTCTGCAGACGCCTCATGTGAAGAAGGCCCAGAGGGACCACCACATGTGCTGCTGACATCGTTCTTAGCATTTGCATAATCGAAAAAGCGGTCACTATTTTGTGAGGAGTGACGCGCCGGAGCAAAGCTGTCAGATCCTTCACCCTCGGCTGAGACAGTCGTGCTCTCATGAGGGGCGAATCCAGCTCCATTCCCAAATAGAAGATTGTCTGAGATGGGAGGGGCGAGCTTTATTTTATTTATTTATTTTTTAATGGAGAAAGACAGCTGTGACAGGTGAGAAACGAGGGACTGTGTTCGCGTCTCCACCTCCTCTCTGGAACGGTCTGCAAAAACAGATCGTCCAGGTAAAAGAGGGTTCTCATCCCAGAGGTGCGCAGCGGCTGCAGGGCTGTCTCCACACATTTACGTGCAGGGAGCCAGGGAGTAACCGAACGGAAGGCGGTTGTATTGAAAACTGCTGGGTCCCTTGGAATGAAAAAGGCAGAAACTGTCTGTGCTTGGGAATGATCGGGACGTGAAAATATGCATCCTTCAGGTCTATGGAGGTGAACCAGACGTCCTGGTGAACACACTCCAGCACCCGTTTGATCGTCAACATGTGAAAAGGTCTCACCAAGATTGATCTGTTGAAAAAAGGGAGGGATCCAGAATAGGTCTCATCCCTCCTGATTCCTTGGGAGCTAGGAAAAAGCGGAAGTCAAACCTGCATTTTCCTTCCCGAGTGGAACCCTGGAAATAACGTCCTTCATCAGGAGTTCCTGCAGCTCTGACTGGAGAGCGAGATTCTGATCCGGAGATGACAGAACCGTCTCCAAGATCCCGCTGAAGGGGGCGGGGTTAACGCGAACTGCAGCGTGTAACCCCTGCTGATTATTTGATCCATCCACCTGCTCATCGGGCACGCGCTCTTCCATTCTGAATAACGTGCTGAGAGCGGGCGTGCGTGTGATGGCGTTGACGTCATCATGCGCATCAACCAGGTTGAAGCCCTGCCCGCCGTCCCCGTCAGGGAGTAACCCTCGGGAAGACCCATGGGGGAATGAGCCGAAAGGGCGGAGGGTCCGCCTCATTTACACTCATTGTGGGGCCCCGGCGACGGGACGGTGCCCGATGCGCAGCAGAGACCTCACAGAAACTTCGTTTCCGGGTCATTTTGAGTGGCTTGTGCCATCTAGTCGCGTCTTCTCCCATAGAAGATGGAGAGGTAGGGACGATCACAGTGTCCACGCGAGAGCATGGCCGTGCTCTCGTGGGCTCATGTTGTGTTCGCTGTGCTGTGAAAATCAGCGACAGAGTCCCACGGATTTTAGACTGAGTGAAAACATGATCTGTAGAGGAAGCTCTAGCAAATAAATGCTCACTCTGAGTGGAGGATGTTTAACAGTGAAAAACATGATCTGTAGAGGAATCTCTAACAGATAAATGCTCACTCTGAGTGGAGGATGTTTAACTGAGTGAAAAACATGATCTGTAGAGGAATCTCTAACAGATAAATGCTCACTCTGAGTGGAGGATGTGTGCGAGATGAACACAGCAGAATCTTCTGATTTTGCCATATGATGAGAGCGCTTTGTGGGATGTAAATGTTTTATTTAAAAAACATCAACACAATAAAAGCAGTTGTACACACACACACCGCCAGTCAACTTTTGTACGGCTCCTGTCGGGGACCGGACTTGTGCCAAGTCTGAGCCGGTCGCCGCCCGCCAACACTGGGAAGAGCCTCGGCGGCTGGGTGAAGGAGGCCGCCGGAGGAGGAGCGCCTGCGGCCGCAGCAGAAGCTGGAGACCGCCGTAGTTGCTGGCGCTGGTCTCTGCGACCCCGCCAGCGGCCCATTGGACGAGAGGAGCGGTCGTCCAGCGCGTGGCTGTGCCACATGCCGCTTGACTTTCTCCAGCTCCTCCGCTGACTTCTGCAGCTGGTCCAGTGTGAGCTGGAAATGAGGCCCGAAAAGCCCGTCCGGGCTAATCAGACCCTCAAGCAGCTCCTTTTTTAGCTCCTCTGGGATGGAGGATGAACGCTCACACTCTCCAATCCGTTTGGAGATGGCGAAGGCGAGGAGCGCTGCGTGTTCGTTCCAGCCGCCGCCTGGAACGAACACTGATGGGACCGAGCTCTCAACTTGGCGGGTTCGGCCGACACCCAGCTCGGGTACGCCGAAAAACCGCAGGAAAGAGGCCAAAACCGGATCCCTCCGGCTGGACTGTAAGCCCACGAACCTCCCCGCTAGGTCGTCAGGGAGAGGGAGGGGACGAGCTGAGGGAACAGCGAAGTCCTTGAACTTTGCCGCCGTCTGGATGATGGTCGGCAGCGCTTGAACCAGAGCGTCGATAGCCGGGAGGCTAGTTGCCGCCGACCGTACGACACCAGAGAGGGTCGGGTCGTCACCCTGCGGGGCTAAGCCCGGGTCCAACCCTGCCGGCTGGGAGGGGGGAACGGGGCTGCCCGCCGAAGGGAGGGGGTGAGCTGTTGGAGCAGCCAAATTCACCCGCTCAACACCCTCCGGATGATAGTCGGGACTCAGGAGTGCTCGGACCAGCAGGCAGTGGAAGGAGAAAACCCCCCGACGGTGGCAGGGTCGACCCCAGCCCTCCCGGCCAGGAGGAGTGGGGGCAAAACGCCTGAGAAGTCCTCGTCATGAGCGGACTCGTCCAGTCCAGCTCGTGCTTGTGGAAGAAGTCGGTCGTCTCTTCCTGCAGGTGTTCCGTGACCGGCGAAAACTCCTCGGTTACCAGGTTGAAAAATTTACTTACCGTCGTCTCTGTCCTCAGCAGGCAGGAAGTCGCGGAAAGGGCAGGAGGCCAGAGGAGTCCTAGCCAAACCGCCTGCTCGGCACCGCGTGCTGCTGGACTTGACGGCAGAACTCATGATGATATGTGATTGCTCAAAGGACAAGTGCTCAGTAGCTACGCTGAAGAAAAATGGGGAGCCGTTCACCCTTTTTGGGGGTGTTTTATAGGGTGAGGCCCACAATGGGTGGGCGTGGACTAAAGGCTTCAGTGGCGCGCACTGGCGCGAGGGGATTCCCAAAGCGATAGCCATTAAAGGGCGAAGCCTATACGAAATAGAACATATAACATGACCATTCATGACTTTTCTGTAAAGGAAAAATATTAATAAAGTAAACTTTATTAATTCCTCAAATAGATATATTTAGGATTCAAAATTATGTATTTAACCCTCCGGTCGTGTTCACCTCCCACCCCTTACTTTAGTGTTCCCGGTCAAAATTGACCAGCCTGTTTTATCTGCTCTCAAATTGTCACAAAAACATTTTTTCACCTCCAAATTTTTATTTCACAGTCTTTAGCTGTGAACAATGTCTCAAAGTAGTGTTTAACATTAATTTATAGAATAAACAAAAAATTAATGCAGTGAAAATACAAATAGGTGCTGAAAATGTATTACAAAATGAACATGTAAAGTAAAAAATTATAACCAAAGACCAAACTCAACATGAAGTTGTGTGTGTGTGTTTGTGAATTCATGCACATGAGTGGCATGTGACACTCAGAGTGAGCCTTGCAAACATAGACATCACATTTGCAGCCTCTCAGGCTTGTTGTGTTGTCTCTAGGAGCTCAGAGCTCACAGAGCTTTCTTTTCTGCCCACGTCCTTGACTGGGGACGGGGTTTGCACACTCCTAACCAGAGGCTGGTGTGAGGGTAAATGTGCCGTTGAATAAGAGGAGTCACCAAAGCTTTCCCCAGCTCTGATAGAAAGTCTCCTCTTGAAACTCTTCCCCTGATTCCAGGTTGGGCTGATGGCTGTCCACACCACATATGCATTGAAAGCAGACACATCAAGGATGTTGTGGAAGAGTGCCACTAGCCAGTGGGCTGTCATTCACTTGCATGTGTATCAGGGTTTATACAGGAAACCTATAACTGAATTTACTACCTTTTACTACCTCAACAACATTTTTTACTACCAACGCATCACGCATCTGCCCTTTTTTTGGGGGTGGGTAGTGGGTGGGGGGGCACTGACTAAGACATCCGACACAAACATTCCAAACTAGTTCTAGAGGACTTGGAACATATGTCTTCTCTGGATGTAGACAAAGTAAAATCACTTTTAGACAAGCCAGTGTTTTATTTTCAATTGTTGTGGTTTCTGAGTTCGAAGTTGCAGGAACGCTGCTCTGTGCATCGCCAAAAGACGAAATATGGAGCTGCTCGCCCTGCGTGTGAATCCGCTGTTGGTGAACGCTGGATGTTCGGTGAGACTTGATCGCCGTAACTTAGGGTGGCCATTTCCACAACACCAAAAAGGAGGACATTTTTCGGCGATGACCAAAGAAAAAAACTATAACTTATCAAACCCATTACATAGTATGATTGTTGTACTCTCCCAAAATATAAGGTTTTAAAAAAATGTTGTTCTTCCCAGGCTGCTTCTGATAGGTTGGTCTGCCTGCATCAACCTCGTCAACATGGTTAATCTGATTAGGTTTGGGCTTTAACCAGTTACATTTCTGATATTTATTTGACACTTCATCCAATAATCTGTTACAAAAACATCTTATGGATGCATAATTGCATTTAGACTTTGTTATTTTTGTATCACTTTAATAACATTTACAAATCAACACTAAAAAAGATTAACAAAAAGGAGCAGAGACTTTAAAAAATATTTTCTGTCCATTTTTATAAAGCAAAATATTCCTTACCCCTCAGTTTGATACATTTTTAAATATATTAATGATTTTGATTCTTTTATTTCTTTGCCAAGGTTGTTATATTATTTTACCCCATTTACAGAAATATTCAGTTCTTTTTGGTTCTAAATTGAGGCTTTTTACAAACTTCACTTCCTTTCAAATTATAACTACTAACCTTATCTTGAAACATTTTCTGAATATTACTCTCTTTGGACTTTGTAATATTTTCAAGTGAACTAAATCATGTCAGTATTTTATATTTGATAAACAGGTTAGAGGGATCTATTACTGATGATCTTCAGGGCTCTTTTTGTAAAATAAAAAACAAAGTTTTACTTGTTGATCACCAGATTTGCTTACTTTAGGCGCATTACATTTGTCATTAGAGACCATAGGTGTGATTATTAGTGGGGATTTATCTCCTCATTCTGTGCTTCTCCACCCTGGACCNNCCCTGGAGTTAAACTGGTGTGTATCTTAATTAGTGCCGTGGCGTGGACTCGTGTTTCTGGGACGCGCTGTGTCGGTCCCCGTCACCGTGTGAGTGACCTTACAGACTACAATGATTTTTAATCAAAATAACGGCGCGACATGGCACAGCTCTGAGGTCTCTGTTTTTTTCTCCGCTCCGGTTTCTGGTTCATGGTTCAGGTTTCAGCTGCAGTGCGAGTTCTCTATCCGGTCCAGGAGGAGGCGTGTCCGGGGCACAGATGAGTGCGGAGAGCACCCCGAGTTACCTCACGCACGCTGAGCAGAGCTCTCCGGGGTTTTGTTTGTTTGTTTTCACAATTTGTTTCTCTGGACCAGAGACTCTGGACCATGTGAAGAAAATAATTCAGCCAAAAGCCGGCGTCCGTCTCAAGGGCTCGCCGGACGGCGGACACGCCTCCTGAAAACCGGACAGTCCCTCCTAAAGTCGGATGATGGCCACCCCCATTCCATGTCAAATTAATAGTTTTTCGGCACACCTGACAAAAAGCCTCTCGATCATTGCCCATGACTGCCTTTAGCCAGCCTTGAAATAATGGGCATTCGAGCCAAAGTTTGGAAAACTTACATTTTCCCCATTGTTTGCGGTGCTACTTGCTAGCTTCTACATGAGTTATCCTGACACCAGCATGCACAATAAAGCTGTTGTGCGCATGTGCAAGGCTATCAACAGCGTTCAGGGTTCTGCTGTCCTGTCAGCACGATAAAAAGACGTTTTTATTTAAACGAATGGGGAAGGTTAAAATATTGTAATTTTGTGACAGAAATTTACTACCAAGTCGGAATTTTTTTACTACCAAATGCAGTAATTTACTACCTTTTAAGGGCCTTAATTTGAGCACATTTCATTTACTACCTTTTACCACCTTTTACTACCGCGCGGAAACCCTGTGTATGCTGCCATAAAAGGAACAATACATAGTATGGACTCAATGGACTCTGGTAAAAAGAGTTGGAAGCTAGACTTGATGCCATCCACACAAGATGCCGCATACCGTGTTGCCCTGGTGTCATCCTACATTAGCCTGATGCTAACTGAGATGTTTCTCTTTCTCTTCCCTCAGATAACTGCCAACATGTTGGTACAAGAGACCCTTGACCAGACACCAGACGTCTCTAACGCAGAAGTAACCTTTCTGACCTCTGACTTCAGCTCCGCTATGATGAGTAAGAGGGATAATATTACATGAGGAGTTGTAGGTAGTGACTTTAGGAGCCTGGTGTTCACTTTCTATACAGTTACCTGTATAGTTCCCTACAGTATCAGTGGGTCCTTATCACAGATGATCTACTGAAGCTACTCTATTCTAAGAAAGGCACTAAAGGATTATCTAGATTTCTCAATCAACAAGGAGGGAAGCAGAGATTGGATATTTATCTAATTTACAAGTCCTCCGCAGAAAGCAACATGTGACCCCCCCCCCCCCACCCCCCCCCCCCCCCCCCCCCCCACCCCCCCCCCATGACCCCACCTGATGTGACCTGGTGTCTCCTGATATGACTTGATGTGACCTGGTGTCTCCTTATGTGACCTGATGGGACCTGGAGCTGTAGAGATAAACTGAATTTAATTGAATATACTGTATACTGGTAATCCTGTAATATAGGCCAGTAAATATTTATCAGTTTTACCGCTGATACAGATATCTGTTTTTGCCACAGACCTGCCGTCAGACTGCAGCGAGCTGTTTGACAGAGGAGAACGGGTGAGTGGCGTCTACGCTGTCAAGCCCAAAGGATCAGAGGCTTTCATGGCCTACTGTGACATCAGCAGAGGTACTGGACTAAACCTTTACACAGAACAGAGCAGCAAAGTCAGAGCCAAGATTTTAATTTAGGTTTTCTAATTCTGTAAGACTAAGCATCATAAACAGCAGCAGATGTGTTTAAAATGTTTCTGTAGCTTTGACTCAGTTTAATGTGAAGACTGTCCTTTGACTTCTCCTTAAGAGGAAATCAATTCAGCTAAAGATTATTATTCCTAATCAATAGTCAGTCAACCCGTACAAGTCCTACAAACAGGGTCCGAAATTAAAATTTTGACTTACCGGCCAAGTTGGCTGGTAGATGATAAAATCTACCGGCCAAACATATTTTTTACCGGCCAAAATTCTAAATGATTTAGATCTACCCAAAGCACGTTATTCTATAATATGATATTATGTTAGATCCAAACAGAAAGGAATGACAACTTAATTAAACAATCATTAATAAGAAAAACTACTTTTTAGTCATTTCAGATTTTTATTTTTTAGAAATATTTTTAATGAACTCTTTTATTGAAATCTAGTCAGACTCCTTGTTTTCTCTGTCCATGAAGTCTGGCCTCCTGCTGCTGACAGTCTTTGTGCCACAGCAGACTCATTTGGGTCAAAGTCCCTGTAGCTTCATCGTCTTATTTCCAATGTCAAATGAGTTATAGTTCTTTCTAGAGTACTGGTGGCAAACGGTGCAGCTCCTTTCCGCAAGATTCCGGTGTTGTGCGGAAATTTGTTCCCCTGAAATATTATGTAGGGGAGCGGATGATTCTGTCAGTGATTAAAACAAAAATAAATAAATAAGTTAACGATAGAAGTTTTACAGCATTAAGCACTTTACGGGATGTTCATGAACGCACCGCGTAGCAACACATAAACAAACATGGAGGCAGACGGTAGTGGACACGTTTTAGACCAGAGTCAACAGGATAACCAGCTAACTCAAACCGAGGAGCTTGTACCTAAAAGAGGGACAACTTCTGTCTCATCGATGTGGTTTAAATATAAAAAGACCGACGTGGACCAGACAGCAGCTGTTTGTAAAGTTTGCCGGCTCCCGGTCCCAACAACGGACTCCGACGCCACTAATATATTTTATCACCTGCACAAAAACCAAGTTGAAGAATACAGAGACAGTCAACGAGCAAAAGCAGCGTCGAGTGTTCGAGTAAGAGCTCAGAATAAACTCCAGACGCTGATCAGGTTTTTACCCGCAGCATGTCATGTAGCTGCCAGCTGAGCGGGATGGAAGGAAGGAGGAGGTTACTGCTGCTGTTACCACGCACNAAAGTGCCCACATTTCTCTGTCACGTTTTCTTATAAATCCCAACATTTACGGAGAAAGTGACTTATACGCACCGATCTACAAAGATATGGCTCTAATCTACACGGTGGAGAAACGTGAGTTTAGTGACTCGTGGTGACGTAGTCGCGCCAACTGGAATTTATTTTTTTGCGCCGACTGGAATTGATAAGGGAATCGTTAGCAAAAATGGCAAACGATTCTAAGGGATTGAAACACTGGGAACCGGTTCTCATTAAGAACCGGTTTTCGATTCCCATCCCTACTCCTCACATAAAGCTCTCAATAACGTCGCCCCTCCTCATCTCTCTGCTCCCCTAAATCACCATCACCTCTCCCGCTGTCTCAGACAACCGTTTCAAAGCATCGGGACAGTTTTTTCCGTAGTCGTTCTCACCCTACAGGACACACTCTGGCTCCCTTCAGAAATCCGGAAAAAGTACGATAAGCTCACCTATTTAACCAAACATTTAACCCCCGTTAATTTGTTTAACCTATTTGTCCGATATGTTTTGTTTCCTGCTTCATTTTTTTTAATCTGTAAAACATCTTGGAGTTGTTAAAAGCGCTTTATTTTGTTAGTTTAAACCACAGAGATACAGCTCTGGTTAGCTGCCGAAGCTGGGCTTTTGCCCTCCAGCGACTGAGCTTGTCCAAAAGTACCCGGATGAAAACAATAACATTCAATGGGTCTATACAGTACTACAACAAGTATGCACACACACTGCTACAAGGGTGCACGCACACAAAAAATACAAGCACACACACACACTACTACATACATGCACATATACTACTACAAACATGCACACATACTACTACTAGCACACACATACATGTTTGTAGTCGTATGTGTGCATGTTTGTAGTAGTGTGTGTGTGTTTGTAGTAGTATGTGTGCATGTTTGTAGTAGTATGTGTGCATGTTTGTAGTAGTGTGTGTGTGTGTGTGTTTGTAGTAGTATGTGTGCATGTTTGTAGTAGTATGTGTGCATGTTTGTAGTATTGTGTGTGTGTTTGTAGTAGTATGTGTGCGCTTGTAGTAGTATATGTGCATGTTTGTAGTAGTGTATGTCTTTGCTTGTAGTATTTTTTGTGTGCGGGCACCCTTGTAGCAGTGTGTGTGCATGCTTGTAGTAGTGTATGTGTGTGCTTATAGTGTTGTGTGAGGGGAAAAATAGATTTTGTCCTATACAGCACCTCCTAATTTCCTGTGCCATTCAGTTTTGCACTTGGGGACAATCAGTCTGTTGCTGTGTGAGCTCTGATAGCTTATTATGGAATCATGCATGGGATGAGAGGGGTTGTCCTTAATGCTAAGTGGCTTCTTCAGCATTCCCCTCTCAGAGCCCTCCACCAGGTTCTCCGACCTCCAGGACAAGATCCAGAATAAAATCACTTTTCAGGACTAAAGTTAGTTAGCCTAGCGTTAGCTCATTAGCAGGTTAAACGTAGCGCCGTATTTTTAGTAAAACAAAAGAAACAAACAAAGCAAACGACTCAGCGTGGAGTTGATTAACTCAGGACACAATATGGAGTCAATCAGCAGGTTTGTCACAAGCTGTCAAGAAGGATTCTTTGAATAAGTTTCCAATGATGAGGAAGCATGCCGCCACAGAGACAATAACAGAGTGATCGCCCAAGAATGCTCTGAAGTGGAGATTAAGTTTACATGATCAAAAGAGATCACCTAAATACTGTTCCACAACTCCACACGCTAATGTTTTCATCTCATCTTGTCACGCCAATGAAAACTCACAGACTTCTCGTCTCATCTTAGTTATCAAAGAGCCACGTTTAGCTTGTGAGGGTTAGGATTAGCTTGTGTGTCTTGTGAAAAAAGTGCATCGGCGCTATATTTTTGCTGTGGTGGGTTGTGCATTTCACCTCTAGACCTTCAGTGATTTCCTACTCAAACCAACCTAAATTAATACATCTCATAATACCATCAGTACTACACCACAGCTCCAGAATCCATACAGAATGACACATACACATTACATCATGTTTAATATAGGCTGGTTGTGACAAGCATGGACTGGCAATGCCTGGTGAGCCAACACACATTTTTGGGCCGGTTCAAACTGACGCAACCCAGGCAGCAGTGTTATGTGGTGGTATCAAGTGCGCTGCTGTACTACTCATGTGGATGAGCAAGCTTAGTGACACACGCTGTATCAGTGCTTGACTACTAAATGACAACAACACAATAAAATGCTTGCACTCACCAACATGGATCTCCTCCACATCATAGCTCCAAACACCAAATTTGTCAGTTGCAGAAACAATAATTTCCACCTGTATAATTCCAGGTCTCTCTGGAGCTGTTATCCACAATAACGTTGTTAGTTCTTTTTCTGAAAATTACGAACAAACCGTTTTCCATGCTGAGACAGGATCCCTTATCCTCTTTCAGCCATTGTAGGTTAAGAAATAAACTGATCAATCAATCAATCAATCAAATTTTATTTATAAAGCACTATTCATGCCTGGGGCAGCTCAAAGTGCTATACAGATTTAAAACAAAAATAAAACAATTCCATAAAAATAAAAACTGTGCTTCCCCCCACACACACCCACATACACACACACACACAAACTTTAAGATACCAAAATAACATTGACTAAATAACACTGGACTGAGCACAGAGGAACCAGGTCAGGAGATGAGACTAAAAAGATGGGTCTTGAGCCTGTTCTTAAAAACATCAACACTCTCCGCGGCCCTCAGGAGCTCCGGCAGACCATTCCACAGACGAGGGCCATAGTACTGGAAAGAGGCCGCTCCATAGGTCTGTGTTCGGACTCTGGGGATTGTTAACAGACCGGTGCCGGAGGACCTGAGGGTCCGCGAAGGTTCATAAGTTAAAAGCAGTTCTTTAAGATAAGAAGGCCCAAGACCATTAAGACATTTAAAAACCAGTAAAAGAATCTTAAAATCTATCCTAAAACACACCGGGAGCCAATGCAATGATTTTAAAACTGGTGTAATATGCTCCTGCTTCCTGGTCTTGGTCAGCACACGGGCAGCAGAGTTCTGTAGCAGCTGAAGGCTGGACAGATTCTTCTTGGGAAGACCAGAAAGCAGGGCATTGCAGTAGTCTAAACGACTAGAAATAAAAGCATGCATTAAAATTTCAGTGTTGTCTCGAGAGAGAATAGGGCGGACTCTGGCTATGTTCTTTAAATGATAAAATCCTGTTTTTACTATATATTTAATGTGTGGAATAAAAGATAGCTCAGAATCAAAGAGAACGCCCAGGTTCCTGATTTGTACTGAAGGATTAAAAGACAAAGACTAGTTTCTGAAGGGACTTTTCTCTCCGAGCCTCAGGACCAATGATTAAAACTTCAGTTTTGTCCTGGTTGAGCTGGAGGAAGTTCTCTGTCATCCAGGCCTTTATATCTAAAATACAGTTAAAAAGTGCATCAATGGGCCGGGGGTCATCAGGAGACACAGAGATGTAGAGCTGTGTGTCGTCAGCGTAACAGTGGAAGTTTATCCCGTGTCTCCTGGTGACTCCACCAAGTGGCAGCATATATAAGTTAAAAAGTATGGGTCCTAAAATTGAGCCTTGAGGTACACCATATTTAGCCTTATGGATCCGTGAGGAACATGTATCCATGGTTACCATAAAATTCCTATCTGTGAGGTAGGAGCTGAACCAGTTAAGGACAGTACCAGAGAGGCCCACCAGGTGTTGCAGTCTGTTTAAAAGAATCTGGTGATCTACTGTATCAAAGGCTGCACTTAGATCCAGCAGCACCAGGACTGACAGCTTGTGTGAGTCTAGATTACACCTTAAATCATTAACTATTCTAAGTAGGGCTGTCTCTGTACTGTGGTTCGTCCTAAATCCAGATTGGTTGTTCTCTAAAATGTTATGGTCATTTAAAAAAATTGTTTAATTGAATAAAAACAAGCTTTTCTAACGAATCTCCAGATTTAGTTCAGATATTTCGCACAATGTCACTGTTCAGCTAAAACAAGAGCATATCCAATCACAGAACATGTTCATGTCAACATAAACGTAAGACCTAACTGGCCTGGAAGTAACAGACTCGAGAGCTGATTGGCTATCACAACTGATCGTCTCTGTTCCCTTATAGCAGACAGCAGCCTGCTCTGTTGATTCTGAAGGCCTCAGGCAGAATTCAATCTGCCTGGCAACACAAGCTAGCTGAAATCTGATTGGATAAAACCCTGACAACCCTCCACATATAAGTTATATGTCTTCCTTCATGAAACCAACACTGCTATAGGGGAAGAGAGGCTGCCCTACCAGATGCTGAACCTCCAGCTGCCACTCAGGTCTACTCTGAAAAAGAGATTCTGAATAAATAAAGTTGTTTTTTTATTAGAACAAATAGAGATCATTAAAACAAATTACACATATTATTTCCAAATTTAAAAGAACAGGATGTTGACACATTATTGAGAATGTATTTGATGCCAGAACATTGTCAGATTGATACTAATCTCACTAGTAAAGGTAAACAATACCTTTCCTGACCTTTAGTGTGTGAGTTATGCAATACCTTTCCTCGCCTGCCCTCTTTTGGTTGAGACATCAAAAAAGCAGATTGCTCCTCCTACTCAGCTCCTTCTGCTAAGTCCTGAACACCACCAGCTCTCAGGAGACGTACACTGATTGTTTGTTGCATTCTTTGAGAATCAAACTTCCTGAGGTGTTTTTTTCTTAAACTGCTGCATGAAACCTCCTCTAAATGTGAACAAACTGCACTGGTGGGTTACCAGCACAGGATGAGACAGAAAGGTCCCTTATGATGGATCTGTTGATTAGACAAAGATAGAGGACTTCAATGAACTCACAATAGATTAATAACAGACCTGTAATAGAACAGTAATAAATCAATAACAGATCTGTAATAGAACAGTAATTGATCAAAAATAGATTTGTAATAAAACAGTAAAAGATCTGTAATAATAGATCTGTAATATATCCATAACAGATCTGTAATAGAACAGTAATCGATCAAAAATAGATTTGTAATAAAACAGTAAAAGATCTGTAATAATAGATCTGTAATATATATCAATAACATATCTGTGATAGATCAATCACAGATCTATAATAGCATGGGCATTGCAACCATTATGTCAGAAGGGGACATGTCCCCCCACTTTGTAAAATCAGACATGTGGAC
>SSNR01000032.1:873473-926706 GCA_006937965.1 Callopanchax toddi | reverse complement strand
TAAAAAAAAAAAAAAAAAAAAAACAGATAATAATAATAATAATTTATCCTTTATTGATCCCCTTGGGGAAATTCATATCTGCATTTGACCCATCCTCATTGTTCAAGGAGCAGTATAAAGCAGTATAAAGGCTGCATAAAGTTAGGTTATCAGATGAATTTGGTCCAATCAAACATTTTTAACACTAAAACAAAATAATCTGTCAGGACTGCAGCTGTTTTCTAAGGCTCACTCTGTTTTCATAGTTTTTACTGTAAACCTTAACATCTCCTGACAGTCTAGGATAGATTTAGTTTACAGGTCACCTGATTAAAGCATGTCTTTTTTACCACATCAAATAATTTCAAACTGATTTTTTTTCACCTGTCAAAAAGTGACTGTAGCATCCAGTTGATCTGTAATGGATTAAATCTGCCTTATTTCATTATCCATGTTACATCATGCAGGGCTCTGTCATCATGTCTTTGGTAGTAAAACTTTTGGGTGTATTTAAACATTAGTAATAAAGGACAACCTGATCAAGTCATTGACAGATCAATGTGTTTTTAGTGTTGATATTGTTAGATTTGTTAAATTTTAAGTCATCAGTTATGCTGAGAAACACAGCTGTGACGTGCGCTCTCCTTATGACGACATGCACGAGCAGCTGCTCCTCACCGGTCTGACAGGTGATCAGAATAACGGGACCTTCAGCCAAAGAGAGGAGACATTGGAGAAAAAACCCAGTGAGCCTCTCAGACCGTTAAAAAACCAGTGATACTGAGGGGGTTTACTCCGACTTTTTTTTTTTGCCAAATGTGCGTCACGCAGAAACAAAGCGACATGATGACGACCCAACCCAGTGTCCGTGGGCCCGCTGATGGTTTTATGGACCGGTCAGATCAATGAATTTAAAAATGTCGGGACTGTCGCTGCTCCACCAGGAAACAGAGCCAGTCCAGGACTGGTTCTCACCGGTGGCAGCGGGGCCGCGACCGCTTGTCTCCCCCTCCTCCTCGCCGAACCAAGTCGAACCACAGACCAGGTTCAGGTCGGGGGAGGAGGTGTGCAGGTGCCGAGCGGGCCGCTGTAGCGTCTCACAGCTCGCCGCGCGTCTCCCCAGAGCGCACAGCCTGCAGGTCCAAGTCTTGGATTTGCTACGCGGTCTGACTCCAAACAGAACCGGAGTCTGCCATTTGGTGATGGCTGGTACAGATGCGCGATAATGGAATATTATTAGCAGATAATAATTAGTTAGTTTTCAAAAAATATTTTTTAAACCAACAAGTGATTTGAGTAATTTCCCGCGGCACACCTGACGATCTCTCACGGCACACTAGTGTGCCGCGGAACAGCGGTTGAAAAACACTGATCTATGGGTTGAGTTCCACAACATCTGTCATTCTGATGAAGACCCTCCTTCCTCCTAGAGACCCCTTTCCATTATTTCTTGCCGCCGACATTTTTTAGCCAATGAAATTCAAATGTCTGCATTCTCTCAACATGCACGCGCATCGACCAAACCTGTACCAGTAGGGGGCGCTGTCGTACAGGACGCTCCGTGTGTTTCTCTGTTTGCGTCTCAGCCTCACGGCTCATTTCTACTAAAAACGTACCCATTCCCCAGTTAAAGATGGATTTATTTTTATTTTTAAACCTTTCACCTCACAGAATGGCAAGGCTTGACAGGATTATGCGTTTATTTTGGTCAGAAAGTTCATCCAGGGCCGAGTCAAGTTCAGCTTCAGAGTCCAGCAGCAGCTCTCTGCTAACAGAGCTAATATCAGAAGCAGCAGGGACAGAGAGGGCTCATCAGACCCTCGTAGTGTTGGAATAAGATTGTGAACTGTGAGTGATTAAACCCTACACATTGAGCTGTACAGTTCATGCCCACAACGTATATGCGCCGTGTGCATGTGCGCTCACGCAACCGGACGCGCGTGTCGAGATGTTTTGAGGAGGAACCTTTGGACGTTAGATTCAAAAACTGCTCTCTTGATGAAATCCTCCAGAATGCTGCTTTAAAATGACATCATGACAGTTGAATTATAACTAGTTAAAATGACATCATGTCTAGTAACAGTTGAATTCGAACTAGTTAAAATGGCATCATGACTAGTAACAGTTGAATTATAACTAGTTAAAATTTGTTTTTTTTTAAAATTTTATTTGGTATTTATTCGAACATGCAAAAAACAAATTAATAATCAATAATCATAGCACAAATTTGCTCTACACATTCAAAAAGGAGTGGGAAGAAGCACAACTTATTTTATCCCACTCCCTCTTTACAAACCAATCTATTTAATCAAATTAACTAGAAAATCTGCATTTCTTGCAAAAATGCAAAGTTTGAATGCTGAAAGCTGAATGAGACAGCTGAAATTGTCCGAATCTAGCTGAATGAAGCTCAAATGATCAGAAATTTAGCTAAACTTGAAATATTTGCTGAAAATTTTGAATTGTTGAAGTTTAATGTAGCTTAAAGTTATTAAATTTGAATTATTAGGTTTAAAAATATTTGAACTGTTGAATTTTTTTTTAATCTGGTGAAAAATTTGAATTGTTGAAGTTTAATGTAGCTTAAAGTTATTAAATTTGAATTATTAGGTTTAAAAATATTTGAACTGTTGAATTAGATTTTTTAATCTGCTTAAAAAACTTTAATCCAGCTTTAAAGATTGGATAAACCTGTGGAAATAGCTAAAAAACTGATTAATAGCTTAATCTATGCTGAACTGTGTAAATACAGTTAAATCAGTATAAGACAGACTGAGAAACAGCTGAATCTAAAGTTTAAGTTGGCAACAAAAACTGTTACATCCTCAGAAAAATGATTAAAAACTGAAATTAACTTCCACATAAGCTAAACTGAGAAAAGTCAATGAAGGCCAGGAAGAGATGAACCAGTTAAAACTGGATGAAACCTGATGTAATGAAGATCAATTTTAGCTAAAATAAAGTTGAAATGTCATAAAAAGCAGACTATCTATTTGTTGAAATTTAAGAGTTGAAATTTGTTTAAAAAGTGAAATTTAGATGAAAAGATTGCTTAAACATTCAAATGGTTAGCAAAATAAAAAATAGCAAAAGGCAATAACTTGCAAAAGTGTTTACACCAGCAGAAAAAGTCAAAATTCTAGCAAAACCTTAAAAAAGAATTGCTAAATAGTAGAATCATGTGGAGAGGGTAAACTGGATCAGATCTAAAAATCATCTGGAAAGGGTAGAGTAAGTTGGATCTATAGATCATCTGGATAGGATAAACTGGATCGGATCTATAGAACATCTGGAGAGGGTTAACTGGATCAGATCTATAAATCATCTGGATAGGGTAGAGTAAATCAGATCTATAGATCATCTGGATAGGATAAACTGGATCAGATCTATAGAATATCTGGTGAGGGTAAACTGGATCAGATCTATAAATCATGTGGAGAGGGTAGACTAGATCGGATCACCATTTCTCTGCCTTAATAGGGATCACAAGGCCCATAACTGATTAATTCTATGAGGAGAGTCTTAGCCAATCAGAAAGCCCCAATTTAGCTGAGTCATGCTTAAGTTACAGAAGGCTTTGGAGATGTTAAAGCGGCTCTCTGGAGCATTTTTCTCTGTATCAAAGTTTTCTAAATGTTTTAAATGATATTTCAGGTCTAAACTATGATCTATGGGTTGACTTCCACAACATCTGTCATTCTGATGAAGACCCTCCTTCCTCCTAGAGACCCCTTTCCATTTTTTCTTGCCGCCGACATTTTTCAGCCAATGAAATTCAAATTTCTGCATTCTCTCAACATGCACGCGCATCGACCAAACCTGTACCAGTAGGGGGCGCTGTCGTACAGGACGCTCCGTGTGTTTCTCTGCCGTCTCAGCCGTTCACTGAGGACTCACGGCTCATTTCTACTAAAAACCTACCCATTCCCCAGCTAAAGATGGATTTATTTTTGTTTTTAAACCTTTCACCTCACAGAATGGCAAGGCTTGACAGGATTATGCGTTTATTTTGGTCAGAAAGTTCATCCAGGGCCGAGTCAAGTTCAGCTCCAGAGTCCAGCAGCAGCTCGGTGCTAACAGAGCTAATATCAGAAGCAGCAGGGACAGAGAGGGCTCATCAGACCCTCGTAGTATTGTTGGAATAAGATTGTGAACTGTGAGTGATTAAACCCTACACATTGAGCTGTACAGTTCATGTCCGAAGTATACGCGCCGCGCGCACACGCGACCGGACGCGCGTGTCGAGATGTTTTGAGGAGGAGCCTTTGGACGTTAGATTCAAAAACTGCTCTCCTGATGAAATCCTCCGGAGTGCCGCTTTAAGTCCCAATTTTTGTACACCTAGGTCAATATTTGAAGGAGATTTGACGATAGACAAATCATGTTTCGTTCAGAAAATTGTAGAAATCTCATGAGGCATTTAACATGGTAAATTGACCTAAAATGAGCAGATTTCTCCTGGCCTTGAGGTGATTTATGAACGAGCCATACTACCTATGGCCCAAACAACCAGATATTCTGAAACTAGACAAAAATCCCAACATTTTAATGTATAATTTGTTGATGTTCTTCAAACTGAGTGAGAGTAGTTACAGTTTGAATTATTTTTTCTCTAAAATCCAAAAGCCCTGACAGAGTGAGGTGATGACATCAGAGTGAGAGACAGGTTTGAGATTTTTGATCCACCTCCAAACAAAGTTGTCCTGCTCTCACAGTTTTCACAGCACATGTATGAATTATAGTTCTCTGATTAGGGATTTTTGTTAGCTTTCAGAAAATGTAACTCTCATGTCTGTGTGACTTACGGTTCTCTCACAAATCGACCTAGTTGACCCAGAACGTCCAATTTTCCTCGTATTCATTATATTTTTGACGATTCTGACTTCTGAAATGTTCCTCGAGTTTAACTTGTCATATCTCAGGAATGGTTAAAGATATCAACAAGCTGAATCATTCGGGCATAGTTGAATGTCTTGTGAGTCTTTTAAAATTTAAATGAAGTCTCTAGGTTAAAGTATGCTGAAGTAGTTAAACTTGGAAAAAGAGTTGAATTATTTGAAAAATTTGAAGAATTTCAATGTATTCCAATGGGCTGAAAATTTTGACAAAAAGCTGAATATCTTAAAAAATATTAAAGATATCAAGAAGAAAAGTCATTCCCGGAATGTCCTTAATGAGCTGAACGATATGAAGTATGAACGGTTAAAATCGGTTGAAATTTGTGGAAGGAGTTGAGTGCCAATAAAGGGGCAGAAAAAAAAGAAGAATAAAAAACTAGAAAAGCTGAATTTCTTGCAAAAATGCAAAGTTTGAATGCATTTAATGCTGAATGAGACAGCTGAAATTGCCGATAACCAGCTGAATGAAGCTCAAATGAGCTGAAATTTAGCTAAACTTAAAAAATTTGCTGAAAATTTTGAATTGTTGACGTTTAATGTTGCTTAAAGTTGTTAAACTTGAATAAATTTCTTAAAAATATCTGAACTGTTGAAATGCCATTATACCAAATTGATGAAAAAGTGTAATTTAGCTGTAAAGATAGCTTAAAGTTGTGAAAAAAGCTAAATAACAGTGTAAAAGCTTCATCTAAGCTGAAATTTGGAAATACAGCTAAATCAGTGAAAGACAGACTGAAAAACATCTGAATTAAAGTTAAAGTTGGCAATGAATCTGATAAAACCTCTAAAATGGTTGAAACCTGCATCTAAAGTTTCAACTAAGCTAAACTAAGAAATGACAGTAAAATCAAACAGGGCCAGAAAGAGATTACGTAAACAGTTGAACATGGTTGGAACCTGATTTAATCAAGATGAACTTAAGCTGAAATGACGTTGAAATGTCACAAAAAGCAGAATATTTTATTAAAAGTTGAAGTTTAAGCAGAAATGTTTTAAATAATTTAGTGAAAGAGTTTATATCAATGTAGCATTTGGAATAACTATTAGTTATTTTAACTACACCCTCTTCATATAAACATTAAAGCTTATTCTTGGATTATAATGAAAAGTGATAAACTGTCATTTAACCCTGATAATAGCTAATATTTTTATTGAAGGTATCTTTAGGTTCTTTAAAAGAGTAGTGAATTGAAATACCTTATTAATAATGTGAAGCTGAGACAGATAAAGATTGAACAATCATTTAATTTGAAAAACCTAAGAACACAGACAGAGAAAACAGTTTGAAAGTTTGATGTAAACACAATTAATATTCTTAAACATGTTGAGGATGTTTAAAGATGGTTTTAATTGTGAGTTTTAACGGACCGTAGCATATGTTTTAAAGACTAGGGAAGTTAGTTAATTTAGTTAACCTAGTTGTGACTTTAAGAGTCAATTTAGGGCTAATTTGAGTTTGGAATGGGATTTAGTTTTGGCTTAATTTAGAGTGGAAGAATTAAGCTTTATCAAAGCAAGCCTCTCGATCAGAAAGGGGTTTCTTACTGAGTTGCATGTCTCGTGGGTCCAACAGGGTGAGGGGCCTCTGGCAGAGGTGGAGCAGGTCCCCGGATGAAGGCCCAGTTCCCAGAGGAGGCAGGTTCAGCTGGGAATTGTCTGATGGCCCTGAGATCCGTGCGACAGCAAGGGAGGTCACCATCGGCATGGTGAAGTCATTCCTGATCAGTTCCCGTAGTGAGGGAGAGACATAGACACCCACGCAAGCAGGTGGCTCTCGAGGCCTTGTTCAAAGCTGATGAAGGTTCAGCTAAGAGACTCTGAAGGATAGCAGCTCAGGCTGCTTTCAGGCTGTAGCATAGACTGAGACTACATTCAGGCGGTAGCACAGACTCTTGACTGGCTTGTACCAGAACTGAATATTAGTTTTGAGACTACGTTATCTTAAATTCAACCAATCAGAAGACATTAAAGAGCATATTTTAAGTTAGACACTCCCTTAAACAAATGTTTAGAGAAATATAATAGAAACTTTTTCTGAATAAAAATTTACACAAATTCAGCTTATTTAGGCTCTTAGATTCGTTTTTGTGAGAATTGTCTATTTTTTCACCAAACCGGAAGTGACGACAGTGCCGGGAGACCGTTCGTTCTCTATATAGAAAACGGATCCACTTATCACTACTTTTGACGAGCAAAACAAATCCCCAGAGTGCCGTTATTTTATTACTTTATTACTATAGTGAGCAGTTATTTTATTAAGATTAAAAAAAAAAAGAACATAAAACCAATCAGTCCTGTAAGGCTGTACCGGTCCAGCTGTAGACCGTGACCCACCTCCTCACTTGGGTCTGGATAAAATACCAGCGTTTAGCACCAGGTTTGATCATCAGAGCTCCAAACATTGAGCTGCGTTCAGGTGGATTGTTAAGAAATGAAAAAGTTTATAAAAAGTTTCACAGGATGCAGCTAAACGGTTTGAGGCTGACCGAAACAGTGTCGGGTCAGGCTGGAAACCCCGCCGGGAAGCCCATCTTGGTAGCCCCGCTGGGAACGGGAATCCCCTCTTCGGAGCCGCTGGGAACGGTAAGCCCCTTTGGAGAGCATCGCGGCATGGGTTTACTGTACCCCGCCAGCCAGGTGAGGGTCAGACACCTGAAGGAAATGCTCTCATGAAATCGCGGATCGGTACCGGACTACGACCCACCACGAACCGTACCAAACTCGTTAGCTCCTGTTAGCTGCTGCGTGCTAACAGCGGTTCCGGTGAATGGATCGAAGTAACGGCGCCTGTTTAGAGTCACACTGAATGTTTTTCGTCGGTAAGTGGGACTCCATCACATCCAGTCCTGGACTAGACCAGGACCGCCGGGGTTTTTCGTCTCCAAACAGAAGTCACCGTACCGGTAAGGAAGCCGTCTTGTTGTTGACTCAGTGTCCTGACAGACTGGCGATTGGCATTCACAAACATAATAATTTAGCATTTTTTATTAAAATGAATTCACACCGACTTGATTAAAGAGCGCTCTAACCTAAAACGAACAACTCATCGCCGACAGCGAGCAGGCAGCTGGCAGACTAGAGCGGTGCCAGTCTGAGATGTTAAAGTCGTTTAGCTTTAAAAAATCTAACACAATGATTACAACAAGCTTCTGTTACACAAACTCCACACAACAAAGGGCTCAAATGATCATATTTATGGGATTATTGATCATACAGAGTGTTAAATTATCCTACAAATACTTTATTTATCTACATCTGACAACACTGTAAGCAGCGCCACCTAGCTAGGAGCTCCCTTAGGTGACGTCACAGGTCCACATATGAAAAAAAAGCGTTTTTAGAAGCTTTGCAAAAAGGGGCTCTTTTGACTAGAAAAATGGTTTAAAAAATGTATTGTAAAACAAAATACCCTCAATAAACATTTCAAATAGTATTTTTGGACAGAATTTTATCAGAATAAAAAAAAAAGAACTTTGAATTTGCTCTTTAAGTGTACTAATCAAAACTGAGTTAGTGGACTTGTGGACGGCTCTGATTGGGTAGGGGAACTGTGGGGAGTTACCAACTCACATATGACTTCCGCCTGTTAAACACTCACATTATAAATGTAGAAATGCATGACATAGCAGAGAAGCATATTATAACACTTTGAAGAGTGAGTGTGTGGATGACCCTGAGCAGGAACACTACAGGAGACTGTTCTGTAAACAAGAGATTACAGTTTGAACACCAGTCATTTGGTGTTACAGAAGAGACATCTTTAAAAGAGTGTTTTATTAACACAGCCGGTGTCCAGTGAGTCATCTGGGAGGTGGTCACCTGAAAGTGGACAGTAGGACACCTGTAGGGATCTTGATTCAGGTTAAAACATAATCCAAGAGCCATTGTATTCCAAGTTATTGGGAAAGAAATGGATTATTGTTGTGATGGTCACCAGGGGTCAAAGGTCAGAGGTTGTAGCATATTTGATGGCGCTACATCAAGCTAAATTACAGCTGAAGATCCAACATTAGCAGAAATATTTTAAATATTTGAAATTTAGGGAAGCTTAGTTTAATTTCAGTTAAAGAGTTTAAAATACCTGATTCGTAGAAATTTACAGGTTGAAAATTGTTTTAAAAAGTCAAATTTTGCTGAAAAGATTGCATAAGACTGCTAAAATTGCTAACAACAGAGCTTAAGTGTGTAAATAAATTTAAATCAGTGGACAAAGTGAGACATCGCTAAATGCCAAGTTGACATTGGTTAAAAATGGCAAAATCCTCTGAAAATGTCTAAAGACCAGAGCTAATGTTTAATCTAAGCTAACTGTGACATGAAATTTTAATCAGTGAGGGACATACCAAGAGCAACTGGATGAAAAGTTTAAGGTTTCAAGGTGTAATTCTCTCCAATCAGGAAGCTGTCAAACCTTAAAAAGTGGAGGCAGATTCAATCACTTAATGTGGTTGTTTGGCAAGTTAGCTGTTGATTTGCAATGTGATCAGAAAAAGATGGTCCAAGATTCCAACATGGTTCCTCAATATTTTTGAGTCCAAAGTCTGATTATTTTAAAACAAGAATGAAGTTCCTATGTCAAAGTGTGTCAACACAGCAGGCTCTCAAACATTAGTACGTTTTAGCAGAAATTCTATGGTTTAAACCAGGGGTCACTAACAGGCGGACCGCGGTCCGGATCCGGACCCAGAGCCGGCTCTGTCTGGACCCAGCAAATCCAGACCCGGTCCCTGGTCTATAAGGAGCAGGCGTGTCCGAGGAGACACTTGAGCACTAATGAGCAGGTTCGTCGCTCACTCGGAACCCGTGGAACTCACCCTTCCCCTGCGTACATGGTTCGGAACTCAGTCCCGGACCGGAGTCCTGGAGGCGAAGCTGAGCGTCAAGCGAGTGGCGCACCGCGGCAACTCCTTAGTTTGCTACTCCTACACCACGGTCGGGCAGTCCCTCCCGCAGCTTCAGAAAGAGATCTACTGCTGCAGAAAGGCACGCCACGCACACTAGTGATGCACGGGTCAGGGTTTTTATTGATCCGGGTTCTGCACATTGGAAAACTTCTGACCACCAACTTCTGTCCAAACCACCCCGCATCGCTGCGTCTATTTTTAGATCCCGACCCAACCCGTCTCATTAAAAACACGTTATAATGACTGAAAGCCTTTTGTTTTGTCTGACATCTCCAAAAATAAAAGGGTTTTTTACTGTCTCTAAAATGTGCTTATGCAAAGTTTGCAGAGTACATCATTTCTCCATTTTCTTTTATAAATCCTAACGTTTGCGGAGAAAGTGACTCCCTTTCCGACCCGTTTTTTTTTTTGTTTGTTTTATAAATTTTATATAAAATATAACAAAATATAAACATATATTTATTTTATAAGCGTTATAAATGAGGCCACAGCGGTCGCAGAGCGAGAACCGGACGTCTCTCACACGCACGCACAGACACACAATAACGGATAATTTAGCTGGAGGGTTGTATTTCTTGGCTGATCTGGGAGTGCCTGTGTGCGTCGCACACAACACCCAGGGGAGAATATCCCAGTTCATTGTTGGGGGGACATTAAACAGTAACATTTTAGAGAGAAATTTCTGAGGGGGACACTAAAAAATGATTTTTTTCCTAAACATTCTTACATAACATTGAGTCATTACTGTAATTATGATGTAGCTAATAATTATTTATTAGTCCATATCCAAGCTGTCTAGGATTTTGATGCTTCATAAGAATATTTTTCAACAAACTGCCTCAATGTTGTTGGGCTCTTTCAACTTGGTGTTTTGATTCACTGAAAAACGACTGGATGTTTTTATTTTTCTCTCCTCTTCCATTCTGACCTGAATATTAAAGCAGCCAGACTGCTGGACAAACACCTGCCTACAGATTAGTAGTACATTGAGGAGAGATGCAGCACCCAGCTACAGATAATGTGTTTAATTAGTCTAGGTTTAGTTGTTTTTTTTTCTGTAAAAGAAAAATGTTTCATATCCAGGAACTTAAAACAGTCCCCAAAACGTCTGACTTGAAAACTGACTTAATTAGAGAAGAATAAGAAATGGAAATTATCAGTCAGATTATTAGAAAATGAAATCTGTTTAACAGAACATCGTAGTCAAAGTTGTAACTACAACATAAAAAACAAAATAAAAAATACAAATTTGGAACAGAAAATCTGATTTTAATTAATAATATCTGACATAAATGAATAAATCTGGATAAAATCTGTCTAGAAACGTCACTGGCAGTGAAACAGGAGGAGGATGTGTCTGATCCTCTGCCTGTCTGTCTGTCCACTGTCTCTCTCTCCTGTCTGTCTGTCCACTGTCTCTCTCTCTCCTGTCTGTCTAAGGATGAGTTTGAGTCAGAAATGTTATCAAAACTTTCTGCAGACATTCGTTTCTCCGTTAAAACCAGCTCCAAGCGGCGAGTCGCCACTTTTTTCTCTTTTTCTTCCGTGAACAGACGCAGCCTGCACGATAAATGCTGCGTTCACAGACTGATTATAAACTCAGGACATCTCAAAACCGACAACAGACGAGACGTATTTTACACAAAACAACGATGTGGATTCATGTCAAGACTTAATCTGTATGTGATTTAGTTAGTGAAAAATCAACCAAACATCCGACGGTGGAGGTGCGGACATCGACTCTACAGGGACAACCAACTGCTGTGTTTATGTTAAACAGGCAGCAGACTTCACATGAAGGAGCTGAAATACAGCTTTTCATGTAATGGAGGAGCTTGTTGAACAAGAGAAACGATCAATAACTTTTTAACTGATCACTGAACGTTCTAATGCCTTAAATTTTAAAATAAACTCCATAATTTCGTCCTCACCAGTCCGGCTCCACCTGTGAGGAGCGGAGCAGGCAGCGAGTCGGAGCGGCCCCTCCCATCAGGGAAACGGACTATACCAACTCACTGTGAGGATGGGGGGAGGGGACTGGACTTTTTCAAGAATTATAAATCTTAAAGTTTGTTTTTAAGTAGCACAACTTGTATTGGGCTTTCAACTGCCAGTACTGTAATATTTAAATAAAATATGATTTTTGTTTGTTGGGATTTTGGAGGGGACAAATTTATGTAAAATCCCGGGGGGGACATGTCCTCCCCGTCCCCCCCGGGATTTTCGCCCATGACAACACCCTCACCTGCTGCAGAATTCTTCAAATTGGTTAAAGGACTAGGAAAGAGCTCGCGCACTCATGCACCGGGCAGAGCTGGAGAGGACACAACAGAGAGGTGAAGTAAGGAGGAGAGGAGAAGAAGCTCAGAGCAGGTAGACGAGCAATGATCCAGGCCATTGTCAGTAATAAGTTCATTCTGGTCAAAAACTGGACCAGAGTGTCAAAATAATGTCGACTTTTCTGCATCCGAACAGCAGAAGAAAAAAACCAAAGCATTTTTCTCAAAAAGTTTCTTCAACCACAAACTAATTCATGGGGATCTTGTGCTCAGAGAATATATGTTTAAGTATAAATAAAAATAATTATCTACCCATCCATCTATCTCCAAATAATTATTTATATATAAAAATACACACACACACACACACACACACACACACTATATATATATATATATATATATATATATATATATATATATATATATATATATATATATATATATATATATATATATATATATATATATAGTGTGTGTGTGTAAGCAGGTTAATGTGGCGCTGCCCAGGACCGGGGACCAGGTCGCGAATGCTGATCTGGACCTTTGGCATATTTAGTTGAAGACCCCTGGTTTAAACCCTGTCAACGCGATTTTGGACGTAGTTTTTTGTGAATAACTCCACCATAGTTTATCAGAACGCTATGGAACTTTCAACCAGACATCACAGGAAGAGGCCAGTCGATTTGATATATAATTTGTCTGGGTTCAACCTCCCAGTCACATGCAAAATGTGCAAAAACTCAATTTCAAGCTAATGAGTTAGCATTAGCATGCTAATATGCTAATGCTTGGGGTGACTTGCTGCCATGCTAAAAAGTAAAAATGTCATCATTAGCATGCTAACATGCAAAAGCTGCCTTTAATATGTTTACATGCTAATTTTAGCATTAGCATATCTGGTCCAGGTTTTAGTTCTGGCCTTAATCCTGTTCCAGATTTCTGATCTAGTTCAGGTTTTAGATCAGGTCCTGGCCCTCATCCTGTTCCAAGTCTTAGATTTGGTCCAAATCTTTGTTTGGACTCTTGATCTTGTCCAGGTGGTGGGTCTGGACCCAGTTCTAGTCCTGGTCCTGGGTCTGGACCTAGTTCTGTTATTGGTCCAGATCCTGGGTCTGATGTGTTCCTGGTTCTGGCCTAAGTCCTGGGTCCAGACCCAGGAGCTGGTTGTGGTCCTGGTTCTTGTCCTGGTCTTGGTTCTGGATCTGGCTAAGGTCCTGGGCTTAGACCCAGTCCTGGTTCTGGTTTTTGGTTCTGGATCTGGCCTAGATTCTGGGTTAGGACCCATTTCTGCTTCTAGTCCTGGTTCTAGACTGTGTTCTAGTCCTGGTTCTGGGTATGGTCAGGTCCTGGGCATGGACCCAGTTTTAGTCCTGTTCCAGGTTGAAGTCCCGGTTCTGGTCCTGGTCCTGGTCCAGGTCCTAGATGTTGTAGTGGCTCTGGTCCCTACTCTGATCCTGGTCCTGGATCAGTCATTTCCAGGTTCAAACCAGTGGAACTCTGTCCCTTTGATCTGTTCAGTGTTTATAAAGGCTAACGAGCTGATGATGATGATGATGTGACGAAGATGATGGACACCTGTGACACTGTTAAAATACAGCAGGAAAAGGCAAGTTGTAGGGCTCGAACAAATCACTGTCTTTAGGAAACCGTTTGACCAATTTAAAAAATGTTTAATCCGTGAGTGACAGCAGGCTTTGGAGATGTTAAGTCTCATTTTTTGTACACCTACGTTAATATTTGAAGGAGATATGACGATAGAAAAACCATGTTTCGTTCAAAAACTTCTAGAAATCTCATGAGGCATTTAACATAGGAAAGAGACTGAAACTGAGCTGACTTCTCCTGGCTTTGAGGTGATTTATGAACGAGCCATACTACCTATGGCCCAAACAAGCAGATATTCTGAAAGTAGACAAGAATCCCTACATTTTAATGTATAATTGGTTGATGTTCTTTAAACTGAGTGACAGTAGTTACAGTTTGAAAGAATATTTTCTCCTAATCCAAAATGTGCTGTCAGTTAGAGGGCGGTGATGACATCACTAGAGTGGGATAGACGTTTGAGATTCACGATCCACCTCCGAACAAAGTTGTCCTGCTCCCACAGTTTTTCACAGCACATGTATGAATTATACCTCTCTGATTAGAGAATTTTGTTAGCTTTCAGAAAGTGTAACTCTGATGTCTGTATGACTTACGGTTATCTCACAAATCGACCTAGTTGGCGCAGAACCTGCCTTTCTGCTGAGTCAGCATTCAAACCAATAAAGAGAAACATAAAAACAATAGTTTGAATGCTGAGTCAGCATTCAAACCAATAAAGAGAAACAGGTAAACAATAGTTTGAATGCTTACTCAGCATTCAAACCAATTAGCTTCCGGTCATAACAATAATCACAGTAATACTAGTAACTGATAATTACAACAACAAAAGAACCACAATTCCAAAAATACACACACACAAAAATAACCCAACTACATAAGATAATACAAAATAAGCTAATGATAATAAAGAAATAAGATAAGGCACCCTGTTAAAACTCAAACACCCTCCTCATCACTGTATCTGGTATAAATTATATTTTTATACAGTGGAGGAAATAATTATTTGACCCCTTGCTGATTTTGTAAGTTTGTCCAATGACAAAGAAATGAAAAGTCTCAGAACAGTATCATTTTAATGGTAGGTTTATTTTAACAGTGGCAGATAGTACATCAAAAGGAAAATTGAAAAAATAACTTTAAATAAAAGATAGAAACTCATTTCCATTTCATTGAGTGAAATAAGTATTTGAACCCTCTAACAAAAAATACTTAATACTTAGTGGAAAAACCCTTGTTTGCAAGCACAGAGGTCAAACGTTTCTTGACCAAGTTTGCGCACATGTTAGGAGGAATTTTGGTCCACTCCTTTACCTGGTTATCAATAGAGAACTGGTAGAATTTTGATTAGTTAAGGGTTGAACAGCTGATTGTCTAATGAGTTCGTTCCAGAACTGGAGACATGGCAGACAATTATCACGTCTTTGAACTACTATGGAGTGTATTCACATCTTTAGTTCTGAAATGAAACCACTGCTGGTCATATTTTACTTCTTTAATTTGTTTTATTAAGTCTTTTCTCAAAGATTTTGAATAATACAACTGACGATGTTATAGGGAACACAGCTGATTAAAATGAAGACTTCCTGTTGAATCTGACTGTGAAATAGTTACTGAGCTCTGTTTTTACTACTCTAGGTAAAATAGGTGTTTAACAACTTGTAAAATACACCAGAATGCAGGAAATGGCATCTATGACAAAGATTTTTTCTTTGGGGAAGTGTCCCCCCACATTTTTTATGCTTTTGACGCCCCTGTGTAATAGAACAATAATAGATCTATAGATCTGTAACAGAACTGTAATAGATCAATAACAGATCTGTAATAGAACAGTAGTAGATCCTAGTTGAATCCTCTGGTCCATCTTAAACCAGATACCTTTGTTTCTCTTAGAACATGGATCAACAGTGGTTCAGCGGAGGACTGATGGATCTCTGACCTTTGACCTTTCCTGGGAGGAGTATGAAAATGGATTTGGAGATTTACACAGTGAGTGACTCTGCTGACAAATGAATCCACTACATGAACCATGACTTTAACACAGCAGCAGTCACATCCAGCTGATCCACTTGTCACCTCTCTCTCTGTCTTTTACACACACCCCTCCCCGGCCCAGGTGAGTTTTGGTTGGGTCTCAGGAGAATCTCCTCCCTGGCCTCTTGGGGAGCCTCTGTCCTCCAGTTCCAGCTGGTGGACTGGAAACAGAACAAACACTCTATGGAATACAGATTTGACCTCGATGGTCCAGAGAACAACTACACCATCCACCTGACACCACTGTCTGGAGGTCTGCCTGACCCCATGAGTAACCACACAGATGTGGTGTTTTCTACCAAGGACAGAGGGGACCAGGAGTCCAGGTGCTCCCACCAGAAATCAGGTACCAGCAGCATTTAAACTCCATGGCTTTGATGAGGACCTGTGTGGACGACGTGTCATTTCTGTCTTTGTAGGTGGATGGTGGTTCAACACCTGTGGAGACAACGGTCTCAATGGGAAGTATTTCCACATGAGTCCTAACAGGCGCTCAGGGCGACGGAGGGGGATCCAGTGGAAGTCAGGAGGAATGGTGTTTAGTTCCATCAGGTTCACTCAGATGTCCGTCCGTTCTGTCGCCTCAATTTCCTCCAACTCCAGACCTGACCCTGACCTGACCCATCACCATGCTTCATCTGGGTAACCTGGACTGGGTCAGGTTAGAGTCCTGATCCATCAGCCCCATGCTGCTGAAGATTCTTCTGTGAAACTGAGCAGATTCTTTTTTTTCACGTTTTGACCAAAATGGCTCAGATTCCATTTCTCAGCATAGAGAGAAAGGCAGAGGAGCAGGAACACAGAGAGAGTTAAACATTAATGGAATTCTGAGGGCTTTAAAAATACAGTGTTCTATTTATAACATAGATTTTGTTGTTTTGGTTAAAACTGTTTGTCTATTAGCTGTTTCTGTTTTTATCAGACGCTTTTATCCAAAGTGACGCACAAATGATAAAGTAACCAAGAAGTGACCACTGAGGCTAACAGCAAACTACTTAGAGGGACAAACACTAGTCAGTCTCTGAGGTGACCGTGAGGGAGAGAATACCAGCATAGAGGGAAGTGCATGAAGACGTTTAGACGTAAACACCAGTTCAGAACCAGCACACCTCAGCATCAGTGACACCTTCAAACAGACATAAATGGTTCATTTTGCTCGATATTACATACATTTTATATAATTTAATACAACAAAGTGTGAATGTGACTTCATATAAATAAAATGTTTAATCAAAGTAAATGTAAAGTTATTTTATTGACTCCCACTGATTGGACAGGAGAGATTACTCCATGAATGAAGTGTATTCAGTCTGGGGCGCCTGAGGGCAGACCGGTTCTGCGGGGAGCGGGACGGGTACTGTGCCGGACGCCGGAGAACTGCTCGACTGAGTGAAGCAGAGAGATGTTGGGCTCAGGAGCATCAGCGTTGACCACTGGAGGGTCTGTGCTTGACACTGTAAGGTCAGATGTTGTTGGAGGAGGATCAGGTTGTATTGTGACCCCCCTTTTCTCAGTGATGGAATCTGAGATTGGTGGATCAGATGCAGTAGATGGACTAGCATCTGTAAGATCAGGCATTGGATAATGATCTAAGATGGCTTGACGTAGTAGGTCCCAGCGAAATGTCTCGTCTAATGGCAGACGTTTTATGAATTTCTCCCACGAACCATTTGCAACGCGTCGAACGAGATCGCACTTCTCCCAGCCTCTAAACCAGGGGTGTCATTCATACGGCCCGCGGGCCAAAACTGGCCCGCTAAGGGGTTCAATCCGGCCCGCTGGATGAGTTTTAAAAATAAAAAAATTTGGGCTGGGACTTTAATGCGTTAATTATGATGCACGTTAAAAAAATAACGCAATTAACGCAACTTGCATTTGAAGCAAGGCTGAGCTTGTCAGCATAATTTCCTGCTGTCCAGATGCTCAAATCAGACCTTTGACGTACGCAGCCCGTGCCAAGTTCCTCCTTCGGAGGATCCAGCCCGCCCCACTCGCTTCAGATGTTATCAGTCCTGACGCTTCACCTGTCTACGCGGTTGCCGTAAAACTCAGCCCTCCGCTCCGTCCTTTCACCACAAAACCGAAAAGGATCGGCGGTGAAACTGCACGTCTCTAGCCCTTATAGGTTTATTCCAGCCAGTGGAAACGGCGGGTCGCATCCAAAGCGCGTTTGTTGGATGACAGCTGCGCCAAGCTGAAGAGCCACAGCGTGCCACCGAACTTGCCGTCCTCCTCGCGCTGTGCCTGTCAACTTGACCAGTGATGAATCCTCCACATCTAGTCACAGCGTGAGGCCAGGGCTTCCGATCGCGTTACGCACAGAGATCAGTGCCCAAGCTGGAGTGTCTGCGCTCTGTGCATCCTAGTCCGCGCGTTTGGTTCGTTACTGGCTCAACACTCGACACGCACGCCAGCTACAGCATCGCTGAGCTGAAGCTGATATTTTTAACTAGAGAGCTGGACATCAGCTGGGCGCACAGATCAGTAGCCTACCATCCTGCTACTGAGGAACAAAGACCTGAATGGGTTTGGATCCAGACCTGGGTTTTCCCTCAGACCTGGTCTAAATGAAACACTGATGGTGTCCAGTCAGCATCACCTGGATTTACTGGTTTTATACAGTTTTACATGAAACACTGAGCTCCTCAAACCCAGACCCTAACCCTATTTGAAAAGATAAACCAGTACCGAACCCACATAGTCTATATAGAGACCCTCATTGAAAACGAGGCAGCTAGAAGTCTCCAGACCAGACCGTGGGTCAGTTTGAACACTGCAAAAAATGATTCTCTCATCCAGGGTGTTTCCACATTTTGGAAATCTTTTATTATTAATATTTTAAGACAATAAAAGTTTTGTGTACTTCTGCACAATTTTCTTAAGAAATATTTGTTTATCTTGTGTTTTGTAAAAGAATTTTGAATAAATATGAAGATTTTCAAATGTACTTGTAATTTTTCTTTCATGAAAACATGGGGAAAAACATGCACTTGTTATTTATAGGTAATTATTTTAGGATTGTACTGGTCCGGCCCACTTGACATCTAATTTGTCTGCATGTGGCCCCTGAACCATAATGAGTTTGACACCCCTGCTCTAAACCTTTGGGCATCAATCAGAGTGAGAAAACTACGAATACCTCGAGGATCATTAGGGTCTGGCAAGTCTTTTTTGAAGCCCTCTGCGATCTTCTGCAGTTGAGAAATTACAGGTGAAAAAACAGTGGTTGGACCCTTAGACACAGAAACTTTAGGTACTGCGGGCTTCAGCACCAACAGCGGAGGTGGGCAGACGGGAGTCACCTCGGGGGTGACGGTCTTTTCTGCACTCACTGTGGCAGGAGTCTGAGGGAGAGACTGCTCGGGCCTCACAGCCGGGAGGCCTGCAGCTTCCTCATCACAGTAGAAATATTTGGCGATAGCTCTACGTAGCCTGTTAAAGTCACTCTTTGTGTGTGGTGACTGACGATCAATAAACATACCCACACTCCTGTCTGTGGTGTTATCAAGAAGAAAGATCTTGTCTTCTAAACATGTGTCAGGGTAGTCTTCCATGAGCCTGTCAAATTTCCTGAAATAAGCAGATAGCTTTTTAGGGTACATTGGTTGGGGTACAAACTTCTCCATTTTCCCTATAAAGTTGCCAATTTCTTCTGAGGTGAGGCGTCTACCCTCTTTTATTTCTTTTTGTTCAGACATTGTTTATTCTGAAGAAGATAATTCACTGAAGGAGAAAGAAAGAGTTAAGCTCAACAAATGGAATGAAGTGATGTGTCTCTGAGACAAAGAGTTAAACGAGGCGATGGAAGACGGATAAAAGCGGCGTTGTTTAGCGGAATCAGTGGATATTTACCTATTTAGCTGTTAGCTCGGGGGACGTACTCAGCTGATGCTATCTAAAACTCGTCGTGAACACGCACGAGATTTTTGACGAAGGACAACAGGTCTCTACCTGGTTTGTCACTGGATGTCGGATTTAGGCCACGCGTTCTTGGACGTCGTGTTAACCGTCTGATAAACAGCTTAGAACTTAGCCAGAATTTTATTGTTTCCACGTCAGAAAACTCTTGTCACCAAGCATACACAAGTTACACAACAGATAACTTGGACTTGGCTTCAGTGCTGAGGTGGCAACGCTTATCTTATTAGCAAGGACTGTGTGTGCTTCTTGGCAGGGAAAATGGAGTTCAGTCATTAAACAGCTTATAGTTATTAATACTTTTAGGTATTAATTTTGTACTTAAAACTGGTTAACTTGTCAATATCCAGTTAAATCCTGAGCTGGCAGTGCCATATGTAGCGTTTGGAAATAACTATTAGTTATTTTAACTACACCCTCTTCATATAAACATTAAAGCTTATTCTTGGATTATAATGAAAAGTGATAAACTGTCATTTAACCCTGATAATAGCTAATATTTATTGAAGGTATCTTTAGGTTCTTTGAAAGAGTACAGTGAATTGAAATACCTTATTAATAATGTGAAGCTGAGGCAGATAAAGATTGAGCAATCATTAAATTTGAAAAACCTAAGAACACAGACAGATAAGACAGTTTGAAAGTTTGATGTAAACACAATTAATATTCTTAAACATGTTGAGGATGTTAAAGATAGTTTAATTGTGAGATTTAACGGACCGTAGCACATGTTTTAATGACTAGGGGAAGTTAGTTAATTTAGTTAACCTAGTTGTGACTTTAAGAGTCAATTTAGGGCTAATTTGAGTTTGGAATGGGATTTAGTTTTGGCTTAATTTAGTTTGGAAGAATTAAGCTTTATCAAAGCAAACCTCTCGATCAGAAAGTGGTGTTCGCTCACTGACAGGTGGACGCTCCTGGATCTGGCAGGCGTTGGTTTCTCCACGAGCTGAGGCTGGAGTCCCCAGACTCCGAGTGGTGGTCCTGGAAGGCGTCGCCGCCGCCGAGGACCTCGCCGGACAGTCCGTGGATACGTCCCGGTCAGCAAGGGAGGCATCTCAGCAGGCATGCTGAAGTCATTTCTGATCAGTCCCGTAGTGAGGGAGAGATAAGAGACACCCATGCAAGCACGTGGCTCTCAAGGCCTTCTTCAAAGCTGATGGAGGTTCAGCTAAGACTCGACTATATTCAGGCTGTAGCACAGACCAAGACTACATTCAGGCGGTAGCACAGACTCTGACTGGCTTGTACCGGAACTGAATATTAGTTTTGAGACTACGTTATCTTAAATTCAACCAATCAGAAGATATTAAGTGTACTAATCAAAACTGAGTTAGTGGACTTGTGGACAGCTCTGATTGGGTAGGGGAACTGTGGGGAGTTACCAACTCACATATGACTTCCGCCCGTTAAACACTCACATTATAAATGTAGAAATGCATGACATAGCAGAGAAGCATTATAACACTTTGAAGAGTGAGTGTGTGGATGACCCTGAGCAGGAACACTACAGGAGACTGTTCTGTAAACAAGAGATTACAGTTTGAACACCAGTCTGTGGTGTTAAAGAAGAGACATCTTTAGATGGTGTTTTATTAACACAGCCAGTGTCCAGTGGGTCATCTGGGAGGTGGACACCTGAAAGTGGACAGTAGGTCACCTGTAGGGATCTTGATCCAGGTTAAAACATAATCCAAGAGTCATTGTATTCCAAGTTATTGGGAAAGAAATGGATTATTGTTGTGATGGTCACCAGGGGTCAAAGGTCAGATGTTATAGCATATTTGATGGTGCTACAGAAGCTTTCAGTAATCAGATGAATGAATAAATGATCTAAACCTCCTTTATCCGGTTATTTATTTGTGCTGTTAAAGAACATTAGGGGGCGCTGTTGTTCTGCCTGATCATCTGCTAGGATTATTTGTGTTTTATAAACAAACACATATAAATAACACATAGTCAGCACATTTCTATAGACATTGACTGTTAGACACTAAGGAACCCAAAGGTCACATTCTGGACCAACAGATCAAGTCCAGGTTCTAGTCCTGGACGAGAAGATCAGAACCAGAACCATAGAGTCTCTTGTTTACGTTCACAGAGTCTAGTGAATTCAGCTGCAGTGACCTTGGTTCTCACCAACATTGACCAAAACCTTCTCCAGGTTCACAAGACTCAAACCTTGACTCAGTACCTTTGAACTATAAAGGTCATGGATGCTTTTGTGTTTACACAATTCTGTTTTCCCAGTTTGGATTGTTTATTTAAATCACATCATTTCTTCAGAATTCAATTTTTAATTAATGTTGGATTTTTATTCATCTTTAACACAAAACATTTATAAAATGTATCATATTTAAACTTTAATTCATAAACTGACCTGACTTTAATGTCTCTGCGCATTAATAACTGTTTGATTTAAATCGTAGGTTCATATTAGACCTAACGGTGAGTTTCTAAGAAACCAGATCAGAGGTTCTGAGGAACTTGGTGAAGTAACGCCCTTTAACGTTTACAGGCTTGTGATTGGCGTTTTGGACCAGAGCCAAAATCCATCTGTTTAAGCTCCAGTGAGGCTGAGAAATCCTCCTCTGAAAAGGAACACCTCACACCTCACAGGTGTTCCTATAGCAACTCAACTCAACCTTTATTTGTATAGCACTTTAAAAACAACAAGGTGTCGACCAAAGTGCTGAACATTGCATAAAATAACTAGACATTAAAAACAGAAAAATATAAAATCATTCAACATTAAAAATAATAAAAGCAATAAAAGTTGGTAAAGGAGTCACACTTATCCAGTTTTAAAAGCCAAATGAGAAATGAGTCTTTATAAGAGATTTAAATGATCCAAGACTCTGTGCAGAGCGAATGTTCAGTGGCAGGCTGTTCCAGAGCCTGGGGTTGGGGGTGGGGGGGGGGGGGGGGGGGGGGGGGGGGGGGGGGGGGGGGGGGCAGCCCAGATAGCAGTTATCTGTAAGCAGGTGACAATGACCTGATCAGACCCACAGGGTCGTAACAGTGCAGCAGCAGCCTTTCACACTGTGATGAGTTGACTCATAACACCATGGGAACTTCCATCACTCACACACACACTGATAGTGATCTCCCTGCACATGTGTGAAGCAGCTTCTTCAGTTACCCCCTCCCCCTCCTCTGTTTGGGTTATTTTGGGCTGCAGACTAACCTCGTGTCTCTGGTTTAATAGCAGGAGGGGTCGAGCTGCTGCCTCTCCATTCTGCTCTTCTGCACTATTCCTCAATGTCCGGCGGTGGTGGATTTCCTTCTACATCAACGCTTCTCGCCCTGCACCGTTCTGTTTGGTGCTCATCTTGAGATGATGGATGATGGTCCTCTGCAGGTGCTGACGGTCCCCACAGCCCCCTACCCTGACCAGAGGCCTGGCATCAGCGGCCTGAGGAGGAAGGTTCATGTGTTTCAGTCCAAGAAGAACTACCTGCACAACTTCATCCAGAGCATCTTCTCCTCCATTGACCTCCCAGACCGCCAGGGAGCAACCATGGTGGTGGGAGGGGACGGGCGCTTCTTCAACAGACCAGCTATGGAAGTCATTGTTCAGATGGCAGCTGCCAATGGGGTTAGTCAGTGCTATTGTGTGTGTGTGTGTGTGTGTGTGTGTGTGTGTGTGTGTGTGTGTGTGTGTGTGTGTGTGTGTGTGTGTGTGTGTGTGTGTGTGTGTGTGTGTGTGTGTGGCACACATGGCTGTTTGGGACTCTGAGGGTCACCTGCACTCTCAGCCTCCGTGTTTCCTCTGATTGAATCCAGAACAGAAAATGTTTTCAAACAGTTCAATTTGGGAGACAAAGTTAGAAAGTTACATTCTGCAGTAAGAAGTAATAATAACACAAAACACAACACTGACAAAAAAACATTTTAATAAATCAAAGGATTATAAGTTCTTTATTAACTGGTAGCTTAACATGTAATCTATAAAATATGAACTAAACATCACTGAAGAGAAAAACACTGCTAAACTAATTTTTTAAACTAGAAATATCCTAAAGAAATCGTGTTTATGTAGAAATCAATGTGTCCAATGTGACATGATTCATTTGAACTTTATGAAGTTTCTAGGTCTAGGTTTCTCCAATCAGGAAGCTCTCAAACATCAGAAAGTGGAGGAGCTGTCAGTCACTTCAGTGTATTTTTTGGCATGGTTTTTCATGAGTTGTGTTGTGATTTTACAAAGATGGTAAAAGATATCAAAATAGCTCCTCAATGTGTTAAAGACAGTTATTGTGTCCGGGGATTGGACCGCCAAAGCTCCTGCCTTGGTCTGCCAAGATCCACATCACAAACATTTGGAATCCTTCATGTTCCTCCTGCAGGTGGTCATGACCGAAAGGACAAGATCGCAGATACAAGCGTCCGAAATGGGTTTTCTCCACAGGGTGGCCAGGGTCAGCCATAAGGGATGGGTGTGGAGCTTGGACATTTGGGAGAAACTCGGAGTTGAACCACTGCTCCTCCACATCAAGAGGAGCCAATTGAGGTGGTTCAGGCATCTAAATAGGATGCCTCCTGGACGCCTCCCCAGGGAGATGCTTCAGGCATGTCCTGCCAGCAGGAGTCAGCGGGTCGACCCAGGACAAGCTGGAGGAAATGCATCTTCAATCTGGCCTGGGAACACCTTGGGGTCCTGCTGGAGGTGTCTGGGGAGAGGAAGGTCTAGGACTCCCTAGTTGGAAGAAGACAAGATGAGATGAGAATATGTTGGAGTCCAAACTCCTGTGACCATTCTAAACCAAGAACGTTTCTAGGTTAAAGTGTGTCAAAACAGTAGGCTGTCAAAGTTTGACAAAACAGTTTTAGTCAGTGTTTTGTGAAAACATTGCCAAATAATTTTGACCACACATCACATGAACGAGCCAATCAATCTGATATATAATTTGTGTGGGTTCACCCTCTCGTGCAAGTCTGAAATGTGCAAAACTAAGTTTAATGCTAACACGTTAGCATTAACATGCTAATGTTTGGATTGAGCTGTTGTCATGCTAAAAGTGTAAAAATGTTATCATTAGCATACTAACATGCTAAATTTAGCATTAGTATGTTAGAAAGGGTGTACATTCTACAGCAAGCATATTAGCACATAAATGCTATTTGCCCTGAAGGATGAGCCATCAGCTCCATTCATTTGAATAGGTTTTTTTGGTTGGATCGCCCTGCTGAAAAAACCAGCATAGACCAGCATATGCTGGTTCCAGCATATATTGTGTTTTAGTGCTGGTATGCTGGTCCATAGTGATCCATTAGTTCAACCAGCATAGACCAGCATTGACCAGCATTGAATCATGTTGGTCTACCAGCTAAACCAGCACCAAACCAGCATAGACCAGCATTGACCAGCATATAAATCAAGACCATCATGATTTGTTTGCTGGTCTTTGCTGGTTTGGTGCTGGTCTATGCTGGTTTGATTACCGTATTTATATGGTTATAGGAGTTATTTATAGAACACACTTGTTCAGGCCAGAACTTGTCCCAGGTGTCTGTGTTGATCCTGGTTTCACTTACTGGAAGTAAAGGATGTTCTCAGAGTTCTTCCTCAGAGGAACTGACAGCCTGTATCATGTCAGCCCAACTCAAACACATCTGTGTGACATTTCTGCAGATCGGTCGTCTGATCATTGGACACCATGGGATCATGTCGACTCCAGCCATCTCCTGTGTGATCAGGAAGCACAAAGCCATCGGCGGCATCATCCTCACTGCCAGCCACAACCCCGGAGGGCCTGATGGAGTCTTTGGCATTAAGTTTAATACTGCAAATGGAGGTATGGTAATGTGAGAGGAGGAAGCACGCTGGGCCGTCAGCCAAGAGCAAAACAGTGTTACAGGAGAAGTCTGGGATTAAAGCAGGTGGTTCAAGGCCTCATTTAGATGTGTGGTTTGGATAGAAAAGCCCAGAGTAAGCAAAACAATCAGCACAAAGATATGACACAATTAAAATTCTCTTCATTTGGTGAAACTACACAGCACAAAGCAGTGCTCTGAAATAGTATGGAATTTGTCCTCTCAAAGATGTCAGCTGTTTTATGCTTTTATTCACCTAAATGTTTCAGATCAGCAAACTACTTTCACTATCAGACTAAGACTACCTGAGTAAATATAAAATACAGATTTCAAATGATGATGTCATTTATTAAAGGAACCAATCTCAAATCCTAAGTCACTTATCATGCAAACTTTGGGATTTATAAAAGAAAACTTAATGGAAAAATGTGTGTAACTTTAAGCAAACTTTGGACCTTACGTAAGCACATTTTGGAGACGTGAAACCTGTCAGAGCAGCTGGTGAGATGGAAAATGGAGAATTTAAGACACAATTTAAGACTTGTAGACCCTCGCCCACACACATAACCAACAATCCCGTCTCTGAACAGAATAAAAATTAAAATCTGAATGAAAATATGTCGCATTTTAGAATAATATTACATTATGTTCATACAGACGTATTCAGATTATATAGCAACTGCACTTATTGGTGCATTAATTGTGATTTCTGAGACTTATGAATCCTGCAGTGACACTAGTGCGGATGCGCTGCAATACGCTGCGCAGCTCAGCCAGTTGTCAGACTCCGGATGAATGGGGGAGAGTTTTTAGAGATTTTGACACAATGACTGAATGATTGATCAGCTGATACGGTAACAGCCTTTTTACATGTCCGAACAAGAAATATCTGTCCCGCCTCGAGTCCGTTCAGAATGCTGCTGCAAGGCTTTTAACCAACACACGAAAGAGTCAGCACATTACTCCAGTTTTAAAGTGATAATATGCAACTTTTTCATATTTTAAAATCTTTTCCTTGAGCCAGTCTGTGCTAATATGACCCTTTACAAAGTTAATGAAAAGTCACTTAGCCCCATCTGGTTATTACAGCCGGAAAACCACGATTGCAAGATCTCCATCGCTGTCCCGGTACACAGGAAGTCACGTGTCTCACGAGGGTTAGGCTAACCCAAAGTGACTAGCTGTTATGCTAGCGCTGGAGTGTTTTTATCTCATGATTCCTGCTTTTTTTCAATCTCTCCCTGCTTGAACACAGCTGATTTCTTTGAAAGAGTAAATAACCGCTCCTGTAGAAAGCTATGAAGGCTGAGGAGACATTTCAACAGGTAGATATTGGCGTTTAGAAGCTGAAACGATCTGGTAACTTGTTTAATGCAGTAATTTAAAACGGACACCAGAGGGAGCCCAAAACAAGCAAAACTGCATATTATCACTTTAAGATCCCTGCACTGGTTACCAGTGCATTTTAGAATTTGTTTTAAACTTTTAGTTTTTACTTTCAAAGCCATGCGTGGTCAGGTCTTTGTTTACATTTCAGACCTTTTAAAACCCTACAGTCCTCCTCGTAGTTTGAGGTCTGCTAGTCAGAGGCTGTTGGAGGTTCCTAGATCACATTTTAAATCCAAGGGAGATAAATCTTTTAAAGTAGTGGCTCCAAGATTATGGAACGATTTACCTCCTCCTCTGCGTAGCCTGGATTCTGTTGACTCTTTTGAGAAATAGTTGAAGACTAATTTATTCAGGCTGGCTTTTAACTGATTTTAGGTTGCATGATGTTTTTTTTTTATTTATTTTTTATCATGTTCTTATTTTGTGTTTTATCATGTTCTCATCAAGTTTTATCCTTTGTGTTTTTATAATTGTTTTTATTGTAAAGCACTTTGTGGTCAATGACCTGAGAAAGGTGCTATATAAATAAAGTTATTATTATTATTATTATTATTATAGATTCTAGAGCATCCTATGGATCTATGTGCTGTACTGGGTCCAGTGCACGATCCCTCTGTCAGACTGACAGCAGCGCTGCAGTGAGACTGACTCTCGAAGCACTTGCGTGTTCTCGTAATCCGTCAACATTTGATCATCTAATAAAACATTTTTCCGTCCATCCACTTCACCACAAGCACCTTGAGATTCAGCCTCTGTGAAATTACGTTTTCTAAACCTCTCCATTGTCACGATTTACTGTTAAAAGCCAAAAATCCACCGGCTCATGCATATGCAATTATTCATGAGGTACTTTGCATTGACCATATTTGGCAGAATGTGGGTGTGTATAGTTATGACCCAAAGACAGCTGAACACAGCTCTACGTCTGAGCGATTTATAAAGCAAAATTGCGTGGATCTGTGCATATGCAGAGTTTTATAAATCAGAAATGGAATTTGCATAAGGGAAAATTTTTGGCTGAGCTTAAGTACATTTCTAGTAAGAATTCTACGCAAAGTTTTATAAATGCCCTGATCACTGTCAGACCTAATCACTACCAGACCTGATCACTGTCAGACCTGATCACTGTCAGACCTGATCACTACCAGACCTGATCACTACCAGACCTGATCACTACCAGACCAGGGTGCTCATTTTTAAAACTTGCTTACGCACAAAATGGGCCAAAAAGTTGCGTAGGTCACTTTTTACACAAAATTTGGGATTTGCAAAAGACAACGTAACGGAAAAATGTGCGCAACTCTAAGCAAACTTTAGACCTTGCGTAAGCACATGTTGGAGACGTGAAACCAGTCAGAGCAGCTGGTGAGATGAAAAATGTTGAATTTATGACACAATTAAAGACTTGTAGACCCTCACGCACACATAGAACCAACAATCCAGTCTCTAAAAATAATAAAAATGAAAATCTGAATGAAAATATGTCGCATTTTAGAATAATATCCCATTATGTTCATCCAGTCGTCTTCAGATTATATAACAACTGCACTTATTGGTGCATTAATTGTGATTTCTGAGACTTAGGAATCCTGCAGTGACACTTGTGCGTAATGCGCTGAGCCACCATGTTTAAATACATTGTATCCAATCAGACACCAGCTGAAGATCCATGACTTTTTCCTCAGTGATAGAAAACACTAAACTTGAGGATTTAAACGTAACGGGGTCCTTTAGGCTGTTCCTACCTAATGCAGAGCATTCAGTCGCTCTGCTCCCTGTCTTTGGAACTCACTCCCCCCAGATATCAGGAACACTCAGCTGAGTGTCTGCAGCCCTGACTCAGGGCTCTTCTCCTGAGTCAGGGCAGGAGGTCCAGTAGAGTGTCGACGAACAGCTTCTCTCAGTACCGTATTTTGCATTGGACAGAGGAAGTTGAGGTCTGGGAGGGAAGAGACCGTGGAGGTTGCTTCTTACAGACTACAGGCTCCAGAGGGATGGCATAAATTTTCCATGGAGGTCGAATGGGAGGAAGGGGTTTGGAGACATCGGCTGGCTGTTCTTCAGCTTTTCAGTACAGAGAAGCGGTTTGACAGGCTGAGATCAGGCGGGGTGCTGGAAATCACAACATAGGTCCTCTGACCAAGATGTAGTCAGGTCTGGAGTGTAGCTGGAAGTCGGCTGTGATGCAGGATCCAAAACAACAGTGTCCTGGAGCAGAGGGTTATGCATTGATGTCTCATTCTCATGCTGACTGACAATAAACACTGGTCAGTGAAGGGAGGTAATTTTTAAAACTCTCCAACAGCAGTTCCCTCTTTTGCAGTTCCATTGAGAGACATCATATATCCTCCTTAAGGTCTGTAATTTTTTAATTTGCTTTAGTGATTTAGTGATTAATTTTTTTCAAACTTGTGCATACATCTCCAATTGATTTCATCATTCCTTTTTGTGTTTGAAAAGGAGTAGGCAGAAGTTTTCAATTATTTTGCTCATTCATTCCCTTCTTGAATCAACTAATAATTACCGTATAGTAAATACGCTTCCGCATCTCAAACAAGAAAACAAACATCAGAAACAATTACAATGACCAAAATAAAAAAGAAAGAATATATATATATATATATATATATATATATATATATATATATATATATATATATATATATATATATATACATACATTACTGTTTCCTTCCAGAGGATATCCAGTTTAGCAGATTTACAAATAATGAATCAAACCAAAACGACACTTCCTCTACCATTCTAGATTCACCCAATTTTTTTCTCTCATATATATTTCCAAAATTTGCTTTTAATATTTAGTTTTAAAATGGTTTATTTTATTACTTTGTTTTATTTCTGTTGCTAGACGTTTCCATAATTTAACTCCTGCTATTGAAATAGACATACCGGTACTTCTTAAGAGTTGTTTTAGTCCTCTGTGTTTTCAAATTCCAGGTCCCTCTTAAGTCATATTCCCCTTCCCTGTCCATAAACAATTTACAAATCTCATTTGGAAGTATTTTATTTCTTGCTTTATATATTATCTGTGCTGTTTTAAATTTAACCAAGTCTTGAAATTCATAGCTTGTGTTTGAATAAAAAGTATATTTGTATGATTTCTGTATCCTGCATTATTTATTACTCTAATAGCCCTTTTCTGCATTGTACTTATTATATGTGTATTACATTTAAAAAGCATAAAAATCATCATTGTGGGGTAGAAGGAAAAGGAGGACAGACATTCAGATTAGCTTCAAGGCTACAGAAGGTAAACACTGTAGTTGGATCAGAAAGGTTTTTAGTCTTTTAAAAATCCAAGTCAGTCAAAAAATCCTCCAAATCATAAAAACAGTAGTGGTAGTGTGATGGTCTGGTCTTCAGGACCTGGACCACTGGCTGGAACTGATGGAACCATGAATTCTGCTGACTACCAGAAAACCCTGAAGGAGAACGTCTGACCTTTGACCTTAAACAAGACGTTCATGTTGGTAAACCTCCAATGAGGCTGAACTGAAAGAATCCTGTAAAGAAGAGTGGGACAGAATGTCCTCCACAAAGACGTCAGACTCACTATTAGTTATCACTAACCAGGAGGGTTAGTACCTGTTATTAAGTCAGGGGTCAACAGGTTGGTTTGGAGAGTTTTGAATTCACTCATAGCATCTTTGTCTGGTTTTAATGTGTGGTTTCTGATCTGAAACATTTAATTGACAAAAAAGCAAAAATTGAATAAATCTGTCAGGAGGCAAATACTTTTTCACAGCTGTAGCTGTAATATCCATAATAAAGCAAACGTTTCCTCCTGTTTCCAGGACCTGCCAATGAGGTCGTCACAAACAAGATTTTTCAGATTAGCAGGATCATCCAGGAGTTAGCCATTTGCCCTGGACTGCATGTGGATCTAAACACTTTGGGAAAACAGAGGTTTGACCTGGAGAACAAGTTCAAACCCTTTACAGGTGATCTATCATCAGTCCTTTTGAATTAAACCATTTAATGTGTGTATGATATAAATGAGATGTTTTTGTAAATAACAACATAAAGCAGTGGTGTTTTATAAACAGGGGTGCACATAACTGGGCCGCAGTGTGCATGAGCACCAGATATCATGCGCGCATACCAGATCCTTCAGAGAAGCGTTCATAAGCCGTGGAAGATGTTGACACACACACACACACCTGCCAGCACGCACACAGACACACTCACAGTGAGGAGATGTGCACCAAACATCAGCGCTGGGTTCTCCACCAAAAAATGATGTGCACCCCTGTTTATACCACGGTGTTTTACTGATTCTGGAGCCTCCTGCTGGCAGGACATGCCTGAAACGCCTCCCTCTGAAGGCATCCAGGAGGCATCCTAACCAGATGCCTGAACCACCTCAGCTGACTCCTCTCAATATTGAGGAGCAGCAGCTCTACTCCGAGGCTCTCCCGGATGTCCGAGCTCCTCACCGAGCCCATCACCCTAAACACTTTGAATCCTGTCAGCTGGTTTTTACAGCGAGAGACACAAATACTTTCTCATTGAGGATGATGATGATGATGTTTAGCTAACAGTAGCATTTTAGTAAGAACCTCAGAGAAATGAGGACATTCCTCCTGCCTGAATGCATGAAAAGCTCTTTGATTATTTAACTTGTTTAATTGTTTCCTCTCTTTTCTCGTCGTGTCCAGTGGAAATCGTTGACCCAGTGGAGTCCTATGCTAACCTGCTGAGGAACATTTTTGACTTTGCTGCTCTGAAGCAGCTCCTGTCGGGCCAGAATCACATAAACATACGACTGGATGCCATGCATGGTGGTGAGGAAACGTTTACATAGAGCAGGAGCACCTACGGACCAAAGACCAAGAACCACTCATGAGATTTAGTTCAAATAAATCAGCTCCTTTAGGAAAATCTGTTTCTGGTAAAAATCTAGTTTTTAACTTCATTAACATGCTAGAAGCAATGTCTTCTCTTCCTCCGCCTCCTCTTCCTTTGATCATGTCCCTTCAGGGTCTCCACAGCCAATCATCTGTGCTCTACATCCTCTACTCTCCCACCAATCAGCTTCACTGCATCCATAAATTTCCTCTTTGGTCTTCCTCTAGGTCTCCAGTTCCCACCTCAGCATCTTGATATATTCACTATCCCTCCTTTACATGTCCAAACCATCTCTGATCTCATCTTCTAAACCTCTAACATGGTCTGTCCCTCTGATGGACTCCGTCCTGAACCTGTCCATCTTTGTCTCCTAAAGAGTGTTACAGACATACTGTATTATAAACAAATAGTCCCCAAAGCTTAAGACTCAGAACAATAGCTTACCCTGGTTCAGATGTTCGATGTATAACAACAGAAATAATTAATTTGTAGGATTTAAAGGATCTCCTGTAGTGGTCTGTGATGGACAGGAAGGATCTTCTGTGTTGCAGCAGATCTGAAGACCCTCTGACTGAAGACTCTGCTGTTGAGTTACTGTCTAGAGGACGCTCAGGGTTGTCCATCATGTTATTCATTTTATGAAGCGTCCTCCTTTGTCCAATCAGCTCTAGAGGCTCCAGATATAATATCATAAATAAGTCTTTGATCAGACCCATGGGCGAAAATCCCAGGGGGGATGGGGGGGACATGTCCCCCCCTCACACAAAGTTGTCCCCTCCAAAATCCCAACAAACACAAATCATATTTTATTTAAATATTACAGTACCGGCAGTTGAAAGCACAATACAAGTTGTGCTACTTAAAAACAAACTTTAAGATTTATAATTCTTGAAAGTTTCCAATCCCCCCCGTCCTCACAGTGATTTGGTACAGTCCACTTCCCGGATAGGAGGGGCCGCTCTGACTCGCTGCCTGCTCCTCACTCAGGTAGAGCCGGACCGGTCAGGATGAAATGATGGAGTTTATTAAAAAATTTAAGGCATTAGAACGTTCAGTGATCAGTTAAAAAGTTATTGATCGTTTATCTTGTTGAACAAGCTCCTCCATAACATGAAAAGCTGTATTTCAGCTCCTTTATATGAAGTCTGCTGGCTTGTTGAACATAAACACAGCAGCTGGTTATCCCTGTAGAGTCGATGCCTGCACCACCATCGGATGCTTGGTTGATTTTTCAGTAACTAAATCACATACAGATTTATTTTTGACATGAATCCACATCGTTGTTTTGTGTAAAATACGTCTCATCTGTTGTTGGTTTTGAGATGTCCTGAGTTTATAATCGCTCTGTGAACGCAGCATTTGCCGTGCAGGCTGCATCTGTTCACGGAAGAAAGAGAGAAAAAAGTAGCAAGAGGATCTGGCTTGCAGACTTCAAAAATGGTGTCTTAAGATGGCGACCTAACCCGGAAGTACACCGACCGGAAGTACACTGACCAGAAGTAATATGGCGCCCATTACTTTTCGTAGGTTTTTTTCACCACGAAAACTTTTATTTAGCATTTGTTTCTCTTCAAAACTATATGGACTCGCAAACTTAAACTTTTGCAAACTTTAAAAAAAATCTTCATTTTGGTAAGATTGAAGTGCTAATAACAACCACATATTTTACCAATTTTAACCAGTGTTTTCTTGCAAAGTATGTATATTTGCTCCAACAATAAAAAGCAGTTGCCTACCATGAATAACTAGTGGTAAATAGAAAAAAATGAGCCACATTACAATTTCAAAGATGTGTGTAAAACTAGTACTAATAAAATACTGGACGCAAACTAAACTATTGTGAAAACCAACTTATCAGCAGCATTCCTGCTCCTTCACCTGCATCAAAAAATTGTTTTATCCAAAACACTGTTCTGTGAAAGAAATTTTAAAAAACATCTCCACCATTTTCACAAGCATTTTATTTTTTGTTTGCTGCAACATGGTTTTCTCAGCTGCATATCGACTCATCCCTCCCATTTTTCCAGGACTTTGTCACCTGAAAAACATGCACAAAAGCATTAGTTCACACACTGACAAATGTTTATTTTAATTACTTGCATACTAATCACTTTTAATTGCTCTATGCTTTATAAATGGAACATCTTCTCAGCATATTCACATACCTCTATCGCATAATAATCCACACAAGAGGCCGCAATGAGCTATAGCCAATTTTAGACAGCTAGTTTTGATCAGGTATGTTTTATGTAAATATTACTGGATGTAAGACTGGATGTCCAGATGGCCCGGTTCAGAGGCTAGCTCCACAGCTAGTTAGCTTATTCAAACGGGACCTCTTCATCACCTGCGATGCTCGTCGCCCCTACTCACCTCTCTGCTCTCATAAATCACCTTCACCTCTCCCGCTGTCTCACAACCGTTTCAAAGCACCGGGACAGTTTTTTTTTTTATCGTAGTCGTTCACACCCTACCAGATTCTCTCTGGCTCCATTCAGAAGTCAGAAAAAGCATGAAAAGCTCACCTATTTAACCAAGCATTTAACGGTAAAAGAAAATTAAGTCAATCTCATTCAGACCTTACCTCTACAAATCCCGCCGAGTGTGTGTGTATGTGGTGGAAGCTAAGCAAAGCGCCACCCAATCGCTTGAAAACACTTCGACTTCCGCCCGATGTAGCAGCATACTTCCGGTCGATGTATTTCCGGTCAGTGTACTGACGTCATTTTAGACGCCATTTTGGACGCCATTTTGAAGTCTGCAGCCAGATCCTACTCAAAAGTAGCAACTCGCCACTTGGAGCTGATTTTAACGGAGAAATTAATGTCTGCAGAAAGTTTTGATAACATTTCTGACTCAAACTCATCCTTAGACAGACAAGAGAGAGAGAGACAGGGGACAGACAGGCAGAGGACTGAGACACCGTCCTCCTCCTGTTTCATTTACATTTCTAGACAGATTTTCTCCAGATTTATTCATTTATGTCAGATATTAATTAGAATCTGATTTTCTGTTCGAACTTTGTATTTTTTTATTTTTTTTTATGTTGTAGTTACAACTTTGACTTAGATGTTCTGTTAAACAGATTTCATGTTCTAACAATGTGACTGATAATTTCCACTTGTTATTCTTCTCTAAATCAATTTTCAAGTCAGATGTTTTTGGGACTGTTTTTAATTTCTGGATATGAAGCATTTTTCTAACCTAGACTAATTAAATAATAATAATAATAATAATAATAATAATAATAATAATAATAATAATAATAATAATGCATCAGTTTTATATAGCGGGGCGGCACTAGCTCAGCTGGGAGAGTGGCCGGTCTGGTAACCGGAGGGTCACTGGTTCAATCCCCAGCTCTGGCTGGGTTAGATTGTCGTTGTGTCCTTGGGCAAGACACTTCACCCAACTTGCCTGTGTGAATGTGAGTGTGACTGTGTGTGAATGTTGGTGGTGGTTAGAAGGGCCGATGGCGCAGAATGGCAGCCTCACCTCTGTCAGTCTGCCCCAGGGCAGCTGTGGCTACAGACGTCTGTCGTAGTTTACCACCACCGGTGAGAATGACTGTGTGAATGAATAATGCAACTCTGTAAAGCGTCTTTGAGTGACCTGAAAAGCGCTATATAAAACTGATGCATTATTATTATTATAGCGCTTTTCAGGTACTCAAAGACACTTAAACACATTGTCTAGCTAGGTGTTGCATCTCTCCTCAATTTAATAATAATCTGTGGCAGGTGTTTGTCCAGCAGTCTGGCTGCTTTAATATTCAGGTCAAAATGGAAGAGGAGAGAAAAATAAAAACATCCAGTCGTTTTTCAGTGAATCGAAACACCAAGTTGAAAGAGCCCAACAACATTGAGGCAGTTTGTTGAAAAGTATTCTTATGAAGCATCAAAATCCTGTAGACAGCTTGGATATGGACTAATAAATAATGATTAGCTACATCAGTGGTTCCCAAACTTTTTCTTCTGGGCCCCCCTTAATTTTACACATTTTGTACACACACACATACACAAATATGGCAAACAGACAAATCTCATTTTCAAACTCCATTACAGGTTATTTCACATCTCAAACCTTAGAGATTTGAACAAGTAAAAGTAACTGCAATAAACTACAGGCTGCAATAAAATAAATTTCTTGCTCTTCAACAACAAACTAACCACTTTTACAGCTCAATAGAAACTTCTAAAAAATAATTCCTTTGTGCAAAATGGGTTTTAAAACATGACAAACTCCCTGAGAAAATGAAAAAAAAAATGAAAAGGTTTATTTTTACTTAAACAATATTCCCTCAACTCATCTTCTCAATGACTGGTGTGAGCCTGCTTGTTGCTGCAGATCTCCTTTGTGTTCGCACCATCAAAAACCCGTCCAAGCAGTGTCCTGGCATCAGTGCACGATTTGTGAAAAAAACAGACTGGGGGATCGGGGATCTGTTGGTGGGGGGGTGTCTGTGGAGGTTCAGATCCAGCACTGCGCGCACATAGGTCGCACGTGCTCGCTACTGAATCGGTCCAGACTTGCTGTGCTCTCCGTCAGTGCACACGAGTCAGACCTGATCCCTGTTGGGTGCTTTGCAGTTCTGATCACTCATTCCGTGATCAGATTTTAACTACACTTCCTGTTGGGTGGCTCTGAAGTAGCTCTCAAAAACGTTCAGGCTGTGGAGGCTTGTTGATGCGCACGAGCTGCGCCAGCACGCAAGCTCAGACCTAGATTCCAAATGCACTCTCTTCACTGCGAGGAGGTGCGCAATAAACAGCGCCAGGTTCTCCCTGAGTGTCTAATTGAAAAACATATGTGCACCCCTCATTTCTCTCTCTTTTTCTCATGGTCACATAATAATAATAATGAATGGTGTGCACGGAGCTGCACTGCAACCTTGTCACGCGGTGTCACGCTTGTCACCTACGCCGCGGTGAGCTGATTATCAGACGCACTTCTTTTCTGCAGATCAGTCCGAGGTGAAGTCTGTCTCCCCAGGGATGAGAGGCAGGGTAAATACCTCCCATCCCCCCAGATAAATCACACCCTGCCTAGAATTTAAAAAAAAATTATAATACATTTTAATAAATCATCCAGCGCCCCCCCCCCCCCCTGCAATTACACCACGACCCCCCTAGGGGGTGCCGGATGATTTATTAAAATTTATTATAACCCCCAGTTTGAGAACCACTGAGCTACATCATAATTACAGTTGGCTTAATGTTATGTAAGAATGTTTAGAGGGGAAAAAAGCATTTTTTTGTGTCAGAAATTTCTCTCTAAGTGTTACTGTTTAATGTCCCCCCCCCCACCAACAATGAACTGGGATTTTCGCCCCTGATCAGGCCAGCTATGTGTTCTTGAGGACTCTGGGTCTGATACCATCTGGACCTTCAGTCTTGTCTTGGTTTAGCCTCTCCAGCTGTCTGTTTACCTGACCTCTAGAGACAGACAGGCTGGAGGGGGAGGGGAGGGGAGAACCAGCATCTCCTGATGTGGTTGATGATGATGATGGAGCAGCAGCAGGATTCATGACTGAAGTGGAGGATAAAACAGCTGAGGTGTGATGAGAAGCTGTGGGTGGAGGGAGGGTAGAAGATCTGATTGGCTGGTAGGAGAGGAGGATGCTGTACAGAACATTAAAGAACGTGGTCAGCTCATTGTCTTTGTCTAGATCTCCATCTACACTGAAAAAAGAGAATAGTTGAACCAACTTAATTGAATTGTTTCAACTGGTAACAAGTAATTCAATTAAGTTTATCCAACTTAAATGATCAAGTTTGTTTAACTTGACAGATTTACTGTAAGTCAAAATTACTCAAATCATTTAGTTTCTTACAAATTAAAAATTCAAATCCCTCTGACTGAAATTTATGTAAATTCAACTTAAATTTTTAGGTTTTTCCAAATGAAAACACTGAACTATCAAAAGCTCATTATCAATGACTTCAAACTTAAAAGAGACTGGGGTGCCCAGAGAAAACTCACATGCATGGGTAGAACATGCAAGCTGGCCACAGAGCCGGGAAGTGAACCCACAACCTCCTTCCTGCAGAGCAACAGTGCTAACAACATGCGCCACCAAGCAGCTCACTATTTCATAAGATTTCAAAAATAATTATGCAGCGAACACTTTTTTATACTTCAAAATGTTTTCCTACTCCTTGAAATGAGTTGACTATTTATGGATACTTAGTTTTTGTAACTAACCTGCTAGCAGGGCTTAGCTATTCATAAATATTTAACTCCATTCAGGGAGTAGGAAAGTATAAAATAGTGTTTATTGCATAATTACTTGCATTTGTGCAAAATTGTTAAATTTGTGATGTTCTCACAAACTTTAAAATGTTCCATCTCTGCAATGAATTATTTTTTTCTTTTAGCCAACTTGAAATTCTAATTACATTGGAAGTATTTTACACTAAAAACTAAAATAACATGCTAAAACACAGATTTAAGATGCTTTACCTTTAAACAGTTTTTTAAGTTCAAAGTAATTGATAATGTGGTTTTTGATAATTCAGTTTTTCAATTTGGAGAACTTAATAATTTGAGTTGAATTTATATAAATTTCAGGCAGAGGGATTAGAATTTTTGATTTGTACGAAACTAAATGAGTTGAGTAAGTTTTGACTTAAAATTTTCAAGTTAAACAAACTTAAGTTGGATAAACTTAATTGAATTACTTGTTACCAGTTGACACAATTCAATTAAGTTGGTTCAACTTGTCTTTTTCTTCAATGTGAATATCACTGACTTTTACTTTGATTGAACCCAAAAACTTAAGTTGTTCTGACTAAACCAAAATAATAGGTCAGATTTAGGTAAATAAGTCCATCAACTGAACTACAGCCCAAATACTCTTTTTAGAGTGTATCACACTCAACTTCTGCTTGAAGCCAGTAAAGTTCCTCATCCCTGACCACATCTCTGATGTTCTGCTGCAGCTTGGTCTCCAGTTTGTTTTCCTGACTTTGAGTTGCTGCTATTTAGTCATCATTAATTCCCCGTCTCCATCCAGCTCTTTTTTTTCCTATTCAGTTCTTTCAGGTCAGTGGAGATCCAGGGTTTGTTATTGGAGAACCTCACTGTTCTGGTGGGGATGATGTTGTCCACATAGAGGTTTATGTAGTCAGTCACTCAGTCATGGTGATGTCATATCCATGTGGCTCACATAGTTCATCCTAGTCTATAAGATCTGAGCTCTGGGGTTCTGTGTCTGATTCTTGGCCACAACTGAGCTGATGACATCACATGCAGAATCAGCAATAGCTGATGGTGGAATGCCTTCTGCTACCATCAGTGCGTTTACATGCAGTAAAGAAAACCAAATTATTGCCTTAAATCGACTGAAGTCTGCTTTTAAAAATGCACGTTAGTCCGGCTGAAGTCAAACTGGATGTAATCGAGCTAAAGCACACAGATTATGCGGTCGTAGCTCGATTTCCTCTCCATGTAAACAGCTTAGCCGAGCTAATGCCGGCTGGGCGCTCCTCCTCTGGGAGTGACGAGAACGCAGAAGTAGGCATACAAACAAATCAGTAGCGGTAAAAGACGATAGAAGCAAAAACAAACGGACAGCTTGCCAGCGCTTGGTACATGAAGACGCCTGATCAAATTCATGGCCGATAGAAGCATTTAAAACAAGAGTTTTTAAACGCGAAGAAAACAACCGGCAGAACACCGACATGAAAGGGAGCTTGTCGCCACCTATCGTAACGGAGTGGAACGAACTTCATTTGAGAGTTTGGTTTTCTAACAGACATGTAAACTAGGTTAAGGACTCCCAGTTTATTAACATAAATTCGACCTAGTCCGATCTAGCTCGACTTAGATGTGCATGTAAACGCACTGACTGATAACCCCCTTAAGCAGATATTCTAGAGACTCCGCCCACTTTGTCACTGGTGGGTGTGGTCCTGACAGATGACTGACAGAAGCCACTTCAGCGTGACCCAGAAATGACTGAATCCGTTCTGATCAACCTAAAACTCTGACATCATTGGTATCAAAACCCTTACCAGTGGTACTGTGTTTAGTCCCAGAGCTGCAGTCCCTCGTTGAATCTCTTCACCTTACTGTCTCCTGTCTGCTTCTCAGTGGTTGGACCATATGTGAAGAAGATCCTGTGTGAGGAGTTGGGTTGTCCTGCCAATTCTGCCATTAACTGTGTACCTATGGAGGACTTTGGGGGTCAGCACCCTGATCCGAACCTCATGTACGCTACAGACCTGGTTGAGAGCATGACATACGGACAGTATGATTTTGGTGCAGCACTTGATGGGGATGGGGTGTGTTCATGTTCATATTCATAACAGCAAATCCAACTAAAAATATTTTTAAATCAATATAGTTCAGATCTTTTGAATTGAGGTTCTTTGGAAGTCTTTGTGTACAATAAAATTGTAACTGTTGTAGACAGCTCTTTGAACAACCGGATCAAAGAAATACTAGTTAGTCCTGACCAGATTGATAAGCTAACAGCTAACAGCAGTGCCCAGACCAAAGAGGACAACTGTTTAAAACAACTCCAATCTTATAACTTTCATAGTAGTTCATGCAGATGTTGTTATAAAAATTTATTTTGTAATTTTACGTCACTTTATTTTACTTTATTCATATTATTATTTACATAGAATTCTGTGGTTGTATGTCTGTGTAAATACCAATTACAGCAGATAACTGTTGCACTTGAGGTGAAGACCTTCTGGAAGGAATACCACTTTTTACCATTTCTAGGGTCTCCCATGGCAAATTAGTCCTAGGTGAAGGGTGAGACAAAGAGTAGTTCTGAAGACCTTTCAGAGGGTCCCAGACGGTTGCCAGGGTCCTGCCATGGAGCCAGGGCTGTGGTTGCTGTCCTTGAGTGAGCACCTGGCTGCAACATGCTCACACTGTCTACAGTGGGGACAGGGATCTGCTGACATCAACTGGGGTTATAGTCGGGAATATGGAAGGAAGGAATACTTTGAGAAACTCCTCAGTTCCACTGACACGCATTCAGATGAGGAACCACAGCTGGGAGACCTGGAGATGGACTGTTCAATCTCTGGGGCAGAAGTCGCTGAGGTAGTCAAACAACTACACAGAGGTGGAGCCCCGGGGGTGGATGAGATCCATCCTGGGTAAAGACCCAGAGGAATTCAGCTGGGGGGCATTGGCTTATTTTTGGGGGGACGGGGGGCGCACATTAAACAGTCTTTTTGGTTCCTATCAGGGCCGGACTGGGCATCTGTGCAATCTGGAGAATCACAGGATGGCTGGTGGGTCGGCGAGCCGGATGACGCCCACCACTTGCATGCACGCAGTCATCATCTGTTTATTCCCCCACAAATCTGTTTAACACTCCGGTGCTGTAAGTGGCTGCAATGTACCCCTAAATCGGATGCCAGCTACATTAGCAGTGAAAGGCAGCAAAGACACGCCCCTCAAGCAGATGGTGTAATGGCTAAGACGCTTGTCAGTAGGGCTGGGGGAAACAGATTATTTTTAAAACGATTATTTGGGCGATTATTTTATCGAATAGTCGACTATTCTAATGGATAATTAGACGATTATTTTTCTGTGGCACGATTAATAAAAACCATAAAATTTCAAAGAGATACCCCCAGTAATAAATTACTTAAATGTACAGCTGTTTTCCAAAGCCAAACATCTTCTGCTTAAAACAAAATCAAAGCCGTGTTCTACAAACTGGAATAGCTGTCAGTATTTACTCTTTCACAGTACAATAACTAGTTTAAAGGTTTGGAAAAAATACTAAGTTGTAGTACTAAACAAAACACTGTGAGGTGCACAGTATGGACATTCCTGAGCAGGGCCGGATCTAGCCAGCCCCACTAAGGGGGGCAGGTAGAATATCAGGGGGGGGGGGGTCTGGATATGATAAGAATTTTTTGGTCATCACATCCCCCCAATCCCTTAAATGCATTGAAAACTACGCCATCATCATATCAGTTCCTCTATCCATATATTTATTTTCATATTTGATCCCTACCCTCTGCATTTACCCGGGCTTGGGACCGACACAAGTAAGACACTGGCTTATGCCCTGTTGAGGCTGTATTTATCAGTTTATTTTTTGTTATATTTGTGTTTTTTTTTTGTGTGTGTGTGTGTGTGTGTGTGTTTATTGGTTCTTTTTTGTCTTTTTTGTGTGTGTTTTTTTTGTTCTTTTTGTGTTTTTTGTTTTTCTTTCTTTCTGTGTCATTTCGTTTGTCTTTTTTATTTTAATTTTTATCTTTATTTAGATTTTTTAAATCTTATCTATCTATTTAACCCTTATTTTAGTCTTTTAGATTGTTTTTTACTTTTATTTTTTAAATCTATCTTATTTGTTGAACCTTTCTATTTTGGCTTTTAGATTATATTTACCGGTATCTTTTTTTAATCTATCTTAATTTGCATTGAACCTACCTTTTGTATTTTATATTACTTTTAATCTTTATTTTTTTCCATCTTATCTATATATTGAACCTCTCTTTTTTGTCTTTTACTTAATTCTTTATTTTTATCCATAAATCCTTTATCCATTTTCTATTGTTTATGGTATTTCTATCTTTTTTTCTGTGTATATTTGTTGTTTTTATTTCTTTATGGCTTATATTAGCAGGGGTGCACACAATTTTTCATCCCAGCTTTTTCATTCCATCCCATTCAGCTCATGTTCTACAGCATTTAACTCAAGATGTCAATCCAATGCTTAAATAAAATGTTTAATCATATAAAAACAAATTAAATGGTGAAAAGACTTCTGATCACCTCTGGGGTCAGACAGAGTCGCTCACTGCCGACAGCTGCAGCAGGTTGGGGGGGCGACGATCAAGGTGTTCTGATCGCTCCTGACTGAACACCGTTAGTATTAACGTTCATTAGCTCGGATAAAAGTCCAACACAACACGTTATCTTAGACAGAAATAGATGAGTCTGGTTTCTCTATCAGAGAGGAGATCAGCTGACAGATGGGGGGTCAGCTGGTCCGTGCGCGCATCAGAGAATGAATCCGTTAATGATCAGTGATCCTTTGTTCTGGTTAACTAAAATGACTGATTCTGATAGAGAGAACTTGATATGTGATGACTAAATGAACGTCTTTCTCAGAGGGGAATTATTTATCAGCTGATTCAGAGCGAGCTGTCGGGTCGGGGAGGATTTAGCAAACGCACGAGCGCGGATCCGTGAACCGTGTCCCGAATCATAGAGGGCGATCAGTACAGATCACTGATCTATTGTGACATGTTGCACCCCTCCTGAGCATGTGTGAGTTGTGTGCGTGGGTCGGGTGTACTGTGATTGTGTGTGTGTTGAAGCGTGCGTCAAAGTTACGCGCGGTGCCAGGCGCATTGGAGATGCTGTAAGTGTATGTGTGTCGGAGGTTCTGCTGTGTGTCCACTAGCTTCAGAGCTTCATGTGAGCACTCATTCACTGAGCTGCAACAGGATGTGAAGCTCAGCAGATCGAAGGGTCTCCCATCGGGACAGCACAGCGCTGGTCCGCTCGGGCAGTGGGTTCTGGTATGCATGAATGAAATCCGGTTCTGATGACACCCTCCCTATGCATCTACCAATCAGTAGCTACTTTGAATGAGGACAAACGGAAGGGAGCGCTCACTCTGACCATTTTTCACTGAAATATTTTTGAAATTTGGTATTTCTGCATGCAATCGTGTTTGGGGGGGGAAGTCATGGAATTTGGGGGGGCAATGCCCCCCCTTGCCCATGCCTACATCCGGGCCCGTTCCTGAGTGTTTAACACAAAATAAAATGAGTTTCTAAGGAAGAGCTGCAGTGCGACATAAATCTCTCTTGTTTTAAAGATTTAAAAACTGCAGAGCAAAAACAAACACTGTGCAGTTCACAGCAAACATTCCTGAGTGTGTTAGTTAAACTATTTCATAGTCCCAAAATAAAACTGAACTACTATTCTGTTAGTGTGTGCAATATAGCACTGTGTTCCTCCCTCATCACCTCCTCTGTATTATCCTCTGAGTCGCTGTAGAACAGGAGGAGTCGGTTACATTTATATTTGGCTAAAGAAACTACTTTTGGAGGTTATTAGTATTTAATGTGAGTCTCTGAAAACAACTGAAGTTAAAGGAAGACTAACTTCTGATAAAGACATTGACAGAAAATGTGGTTTTAGTGTTAATATTGTTTAAGCCACAGCTGTTGACACTGAGAAACACAGCTAGACGAGCGGCGCGCGCTCCCGTGATGACAGGCGCGAGCACTGCTGACCGGACTGTTGCCTTTTCCGACCCAAACCAAGAACCGAACCGAATGGTGCGGTCCAGTTCGAGGGCAGGGGACGAACCAGGTGTCGAGCTAACCCTTGAGCCCTTGTAGCTCCTCAGGAGCGCTCAGGTCTTTCCCTGGCTGCCCCGCCTCCCCAGGACCAGGTTCTGGGTTTTCCCGGTCAGAACGGATCTCGGTCTGGGATCAGACCTCCATTTGGTGATGCCTGCTGTGGAGGAATGTGTTGCTCTTTGGTGAGGCTAGCATTTTTTTTTTTTTTGCTTACAATCGTCCCTGTTGCTGAGAACAAACGTTCAGAAGGTACATGTAGCAGGATTTTACCACCACAGCCAGGGCGGTGAGTCTCTTTTCATTCTCCTTCCACCACTGGAGCGGGTTTCAGTTCTTTGCTGCGTTTAAAGTACTCCTAAAACTTTGAGGTAGGGCGGCGGGTTGTGTTCTGGAGACATGTAGAGCTTGGGAGTGCAAACTGCTGAGCCTGAAAGCTGTTAGAGATGGGATTTTGTTCTCCATGCTGCTTTGTTTTGGTTCCTTGCGTGCGTGTGGTGAGTGCGCGCGACGTGTCGACTTCCGGATTTGACGTCGACGTTTTTTAAAATCGATTCGTCGACATCATCGACGAATCGCTCCAGCTCTACTTGTCAGTCAACATGAGACATGAGGAGCGTGAGTTCCAGCCCCGCTACGGGAAGGATGATCTTAGAAAGAGATATTCAAGTTGTTATATTTTTAACGATGTAGCGCCGGCAAAGGCGTTACTATCTCTGAATTCTGACATCTGGTTCATCACAACAATAACTCATCTTTTTCCCAATAACTTGGATTAAAATGACTCTTTTATTATGTTGTAACCTGAATCAACATTCCTTCCAGGACCGGTCGTGTCGGAAGACTCAAAAGACTTTCTTTAATTAATAATTAAACTTAAGGACTCTTTGATGTCTCATTCTAAAAAGACACCACCTTTAATCCACTGTCCAGAAATGTCTTAATATGATTAATTCATTTTCTTCCAGTATTCATGAATGTTGATGTTGCATCAGTATTATTTCATGTTTCTACTTTTGCTAAAAAGGTTAAAGCATATTAATAATCCATCTAACTTCCTGGGTTCCTTAATGACGAGAACCACGTGACTTGGTAACTCTTTCCCCATTGGGCCACGCGTCCAAAAGTTCCCTCTGTCCGGCTTCCTGTCTGGAAGCTAAACAGTTCTCGTTTCAACCTTCAACGAGAGAACACGGCCTCCGTTTTCTCCGCTACACGGTAGGCTTGGATGCCGACCTAGCTCGTGGGTAACCAGCCCCACCGGTCGAGGACATTTCTCCGGCTAAGAAGCTAGACACCATCCGTCTGCTTCTATTCACCTGCCATGGGGAAAACCCCCGTTGCCTCCGCTACCAGACGAGCATGGAGCCGCAGACCGACTCATCAGACATCTCCGTGCCTGCGGTAACTTCATGTGACCGGGGAGCAGACCGGGTTTCGTCAGGTTCTCACAGCCTCCCGACGAAGCCTCAAATCCACGCCGAGGTGGTCCCGGAGCGGTCTCAGCGAGGTACCAACTCCGATCTGGTAAACTGAGGCTCTTGATAAATAACACTCCTGTCAACTTAGCTCAGTTCCCCTCCTAACTAGCTCCGAATCCCTAGAGATATTAATATTTCACGGGCTCTCGTCATTAACTCTCAGCTTAATAACATCAGAAGAATCTCTTAAGATGCACCATCTATCTCTAATCTGTCTGTTCGTGCAATCTGTTTCTTTAATAAAATAACTGTAGTCTAAGTCTGCTTCTGGGTTATAACTTCCAAATATAACGTACGTAGGTCTTCCCTTTGAATCAGAAGAACCTAGAAATCCTGCATAATAATTAGGTTAGTGAAGGTAGCTAGCATTGCTTAGCATAAAGCCGACAAAACTAAGCTAATAACCTTGCAGAAGTGTGTCCGTATTATAACGATAAAATCAGGTTATATTACGCTACAACGATAACCAGTTAAAACAGCTGAACTTCAAACATTTTAGCTGTAAAATGCCACATGCAGTAGCTAATATTAAGAAATATGTTGTGCTTTTACTTTTTAAAATGTTGGTAACCTTACAGGTAATGCTTACAAACTTTGAAGATTTTGAATACAGAAGTTACATTTGTAATGGTGTATTTTCATTTAGAAGTGGTATTATTATTATTATGCAGTAAGATCAGTTATTGCATAAATTAACAAATTCATGTTAAGATATGCTGTTATAACAACATATTATATAATCTATATATAAGTAAATTCTAGTGACAATATGCCAGGTGTTGTTGTTGTTGAGTTTCCAAGCTCAATTGCTTTGGGCCGGGCCTAGTCAAAGTCCAGGGCCGTTTTTTAGTCCCAGTTTATCCCTGGTTCCTATAAATCCATAAAAAAACATTTAAGAAACCTTTCCAATTGAATTATCATGTTTATTACAACAGAATGAACTATAAGCACTAAGTAGGGGTGTAACGATACCTAAAACTCATGAGACGAGATATTGCGTTCATGAGAAATTATATTACAATATTAAGTTCACAAGAACGAGACGAGGCGAGATTTTAATCAAATTTTCAAGAATTTTTCAAAGATCAAACTACTGTTGCAATTTTTTCATCTCTCTCCTCCTCTCCTGTCTCACTAAGGATGACATTTGGATTTTAAAGGTGAAGAGGAGGGGCTTGAACTGCTTAAACAGCCATGATATTAAAGCTACACCTTGTATCCATTTAATACAGTGGAACATTGTTTTTAGACAGTAAAAATGGTTAAAAACTGCCTTTAAAAAGTACAGAGGACATGTCCCCCATCATGTCCATGTGTCTCAGTGATCTTTCAGTCCTTTACTTCTCAGCTTTCCGATGCTGTTATTCTGTCTCTGCCTGTTTTCTCCCTATTATCTTTTCTTTCCTCTTGTTAAAGAAGATGGAATCAGTTCAGTTAAACTTCACTAAAACCTTAAAGGATTTGATCAATAATAGAAAATAAATGCAAAGTTGGGGAAAAACTTTACTTTTATATAATAAAATTGTGTTTAATACTGATGGTACAGTGTTTCATATAGTGTTTTCAGATACACACACCTGCTTCTGTCTCTCTGGCTTTTGGTTCCATTTCTCCTCTCCTGTCTCTCTCCTCGTGACTCCGTCTGTTATGGATCCTTTACTGCAGAGGGTTTAATAGGCGACCATCATCGTTTTGCTCCGTGAGACACACATTGTGTCCCCAGCTGTAACTCACTATTTACACATTTCCAAGGCAGTAAGGTGCTTCTCTCCCACTCCGCTCCAAGGCAGCTGTGTTTACAATGACTCGCTGCAGCAGCGGGGCCGACGGCTGGTTTTGTTTCACTTTTACCAGCCGTCGGCTGGGCATGGTGATGCATTTAATGGCGGAATAAAATTAACTAACCCTAATAATGGATTGGATTTTTTTTATAGCACCTTTCAGGACACCCAAAGCGCTTTGACAGAAGCTCCATTATTCATTCACACACACATTTAGTCGTAGTTTTACGACTAACGTCTGTAGTCACAGCTGCCCTGGGGCAGTCTGACAGAAACGAGGCTGCCATTCTGCGCCATCGGCCCATCTGACCACCACCAACAGTCACACTTCTGACCACCACCAACATTCACACAGGCAAGTTGGATGAAGTCTTGCCCAAGGACACAACGACAATCTAACCCAGAAGGAGCTGGGGATTGAATCGACGACCCTCCGGTTACCAGACTGAGCTACATGCCGCCCCGAAATCGCAGCTTTTACCAAGAATAGTCCTATCTTTGATCAATATATTGCATGGTTGTAAGTTACAAATCTGACAGCCAATGGGTGTGTGTGTGTGGGGGGGGAATGCCCCCCTGACGCCGGGGCTGCCTGGGTATCTCAAGGCTATGGATGTTGTAGGACTGTCTTGGTTGACTCTGCAACATTGGGTGGTCATCGGGGAAAGTTCCTTTGGAGTTGCAGACTGGGGTGGTGGTCCCAATTTTTAAGAAAGGAGACCAGAGGGTGTGTTCCAACTATAGGGGGATCACTCTCCTCAGCCTCTCTGGAAAGGTTTACTCCAGGGTACTGGAGAGGATGCTCCGGTCGATAGTTGAAGAGGAGCAATGTGGTTTTCATCCTGGTCGTGGAACTGTGGACCAGCTCTTTACCCTCGCTAGGGTGATGGAGGGGTCATGGGAGTTTGCCCAACCAATCAACATCTGTTTTGTGGATTTGGAGAAGGCTTATGACCGTGTCCCCAGGGGCACCCTGTGGGGGGCACTCCAGGAGTATGGTGTAGATGATGACAGTTTAGACCTCCTTACTGGTTGATGCTGCATCCACACTCCAGAACTGGATAAGCAGAAGACAGCAATGTGCTGTAGACTTTTACCTTTCATTAACAACATGTGCTTGTAGATTTTACTATACTTTAAATAAAAAATTCTATTTGCATTTTAAAAATAAAAGACAGTTTCTTCAGAGATGAGATTTGGTTTTCAAAAGGCCTTTTCCCTAAAGGTACACAGTATTTTGAAAAAGAGGCTTGTCATCTAATCATGTCATGTCTGCCCCCTGGTGTTCGGTTTTGTGCTTGTCTTCCCTGTGTTCTAATGTTTCTCCTTCTTGTCTCCCACAGGTGTTCTCCCTTTGTAATCCAGCCACCTGTGTCTTGTTTGGTCATCACCTTCCTCCTTATTTATGCGTCCCTATCTTGTCAGTGTTTGTTGGATCCTCCTGTGTGTTACCCTCCAGTCCTTCCTAGTCTTAGTGCTCACTAGCTTAATAAAAAGCATTTTGCTCATTTACCTGCCGCTCCAGCCTGCTTTCTTACCTGCGCCTGGGTTCTCTAAAACAGAAATATGACAAATCAGGGTCATTATGCTGGGAACAACAGGATATCATATATTTGGAGATTGGAGTTGTTTTGAAATGGCAGCGATCCACTTTGGTATTAGCTCTGCTCAAACTAGCTCCTAGCTTATTTATCCAGTCAGAACCAATATGTTTCTTTAAACTGAGGTTGATCAAAGCTGTCTAGGGGTAAATTTAACTAAATGATGCACCCATGCACATCGTTGGGTTTTGTCTTTTAATTTTAACATGATTTATACATTTTTCATGCATATTGTTAAAATTATATGCAAATTGTGTAATTTTTAAGTGTTCTCAATTTTCTTCATGTTTTTAGCCTCTTGTAAACAATGTAATCTTAAATATGATTGTTTATGTCTCTAAGCAGAAAATTATTTACAGTAGAAACCCATAGAAACTCATGAAAACCTATAAACTCATAGAAACTCATGAAAACCTATAAACTCATAGAAACCCATAGAAAACCATGAAAACATAGAAACCCATAGAAAGTCATAGTCTATGGAGGCGCTATAAGAAAAGCACCATGAGGAAACTTACTGTTGCATATAATGACGGGTTGAGGATGATGCTTAGAATGCCAAGATGGTAGCCTAGTATACTAGACCGTCAGTTCTGCTCTGCAGACTTTGGTCTAGACATGCTCCATTGGAACCTCAGCAGCCCATTGATTTGTCCAGTCTTGTACTGGGCCAATCACAATGTTCTAACGGGTTGGTGGGCAGGATTAGCCGATTATATCAGCGCTCCGACTCTGAATTTAAGCAACATGGCAGCAGCTCGGGAATCACATTTGTTTGAAACGTCTTTGTCATCAACTTTGGATGGTTTAGATTTGGGTTTTTCTCTAAGACGTGAACAGATAGAGGAACTTATGTCTTTTATTTTGAAAGAGGATTTATTGGCCGCTTTGCCGATGGGACACGGTTAAAGTTTAATCTACCAGCTGGTTTTGGTTGTTGCTAAACACCTCTGATTGGTCCTAGCAATATCCTATATATATACACCCTATAATAGCATGAGAAGACAGTTTGATTGACAACCATTGATCTCGCCCCAATGAATGAGTTGTTTCAGTGGACCGTGGCCAGACTATATCCACATATATAGTCTGGTTCACCAGGCTACCAAGATGGTGCAGTGCGAGCACAATGTGTGTTGGTGTGGATGTGCCAAAGTCAGGCAGTACGACGGAATCTCATGTACAGTTTTATAAGATAAGAAGAACTTTATTGTCCTGAAGGAAATTATTTTGTCATGAACATGTTCACTGCAACAGGTTAGGACATAAAAATAGTAGAAGCAGTAAAAAAAGAAACAAAAGTAAAACATTAGGTAAAAACAGAACAAATTATGGCCAATAGCTATAACCAGGAAGAAGTAGCGTGTACTAAGTGAAAACACAATGCAGATAGAATAATCTATGGCAGGAGAAAGAGTTATATAGTCCTATCTACCTTATTCCTGGTGAGGCTCATGGGGAACTGATGATGTGAGCAACATCCGGTGAGACACCGGAAGTAGCGCTTACCCATTGGCTAGCAGAGAGGTTTCATTGCTAGTAGCAGTTTATTTGAACGGTTAAAGAGGATTTAAAGGAGTTCTCGGGAAGATGTTGTGCTGTTCGCATTTGGACAAACAACTTGGAGAAAATTGAATTTGTGGCTACAAGAGCGATGTTTAGAACATTCATCTCGGAGTAAGAGAGAGTTGCTCCAAGCGTCGGTACAGTTTTCACCACCTCCTCAGAGATGAGAAACCCAGAAGAATGTAGCTGAAAATCCTAACTTACTGTAGCTGGGTTGAATGCACCTGTTGTTAAGTGTCTGGCCTATGGGCGGCCAGGGGGCGCTAAGTGCCAGTTCGCTGTTGCTGGTCAGAAGTTCCGGCAGACCTTGTGTTTCCGCTTTCACCTGGCTCGGCTTTCGGCCAGGTGGTGGTGTTTGGAGGTGGCATGTGCACGGTATGTGGTTTATTCTGCTGCAGGGCAGTCGGTGATGGAGTTTGGTGGTTACTCTGAGTTGTTTGGTAGTGATGTCACCGTTCACTCGGAGAGTCGGGTTTCTCCATCCTCCCAGGTGGGCATAATTAATGGACTGAGGTACATATAGCTCGTTGCTTCCTCATGTTGGTGGTACATTTAGGTACTCATTGTGTTGTGCTCTAGGATGTGCCTGGGAGGAAGGCGCCCTGCTGTCTTGTCTTCTCAGAAGCCGTGTGTATGTGCTGCGTCGGATCGTCGGAGACCGGAAATTAAAAAACACGACTCTCACAGTGCTCCCAGCAGTGTCCAAGTGAGAATAAGCCTGGTCCAGCAGATAGATGAGAGCATCCTCCACCCCAATACATGGCTGGTACGCAAATTGTAAGGGGTCCAATCACAGCTCCACCAGTGAACACAGATGATTTAGGATGAGTCTCTCCAGCACCTTCATGATATGGGAAGTCGGGGCCACCAGCCTATAGTTGTTGAGGGTTGATGGGTGGGTCTTTTTGGGGACAGGAACCAATCAGGATGCCTTCCAAAGTGATGGGATCTTCTAGGTAGGACTCCATACAGCTGGGCAGCACAGCACTTGAGGACCCTGGGGCTGATGCCCTGCAGCTTTACTGGGATTGAGTTTGCACAGTTCCCTTTTGATGTCATCAGCTGAGAGGGACAGAGAGGGACAAGCTGTTGGGACAGGAGAGGGAGGAGTAGTACTGTGAAGGTGAGAAGAGCTCTGTGTGGGGGGAGGAGATGTTGGGGTGTCAAACCTGTTAAATATGCTGGTGAAGGTTCTCAGTCATCCAAGTCATGATAATCCAAAAAGGGTTTTAAATAAACCTGTTAAAGTGCAGATTGAGGTTATTTGCATATTCCACATCCCCCTCCATCTCAGCACCTGTTTCAGCCCCAGTAATGGCTCTCATTCCATTCCACACCTCCCTAGAGTTGTTTTCTTGGAGTTTGTTCTCCAATTTCCTCCTGTAGGAATCTTTTCCCTCTGCAATCATAGATTTCAGCTCTCTCTGTACCAGTCTCAGCTCCTCCTTGTCTCCTTTCCTGAAAGCCATCTTCTTTTTAATAATGGTTTTGATGTCCTTGGTGACCCATGGTTTATTATTGAAGAAGCAGTGAACCGTTTTTTAGGAACAACCGTGTCCACACAAAAGTTGATGTAATCAGTGATGCAGCCTGTCAGATTGTCTATATTCTCACCGTGGGGACTGCAGCGAACATCCCAGTCTGTTGCTTCAAAGCATCCTTGAAGAGTCTTCTCAGTCTCCCTTGTCCATTGCATAATGGTTCTCTCAACTACGTAGTACTGTAGTCTCTGAACAGCAGGTTTGTAGACGGGCTGAAGGTGCACAAGGTTGTGATCGGCCCTGCTCAGCGGGGGGAGAGGGGTGGAAGTGTATGCATCTGGAGCATTGGCATAGAAGAGGTCGAGGGTTTTATTTTCTCTGGTTTTGCAGTTCACATATTGCTTGAATGTGGGCAGAACAGTGGACAGGTTTGTGTTATTAAAGTCTTCTGTGACAGCCATAAAAGCGTTGGGGCTCAGGGTAATCAGGTCTGTGGTTACAGAGCCGATGACGTCATACACTGGTGCCGTCTCGGCGTCTGGCGAAATGTAAACAATCGCAATAATAATGTTGGAGAACTCTCTGGGTAGGTAGAATGGCCGTAGACTGAGTGCTACTAGTTCAATGTTTTTAGTACATACAGTCGCTCTCACATTGATTTGACTTGGGGAACACCAGCGGTTGTTTACATAAATAACGAGTCCTCCCCCCTCCTCTTCTCGCTCCTTCCACTGTCTCTGTACGCTCTCACGCACTGAAATCCGTCTAGGTCCAGGATCAAGAATATATTTCTGCAGCCATGTCTCCGTGTATTGTAACACATGACACAGCTCTCCTGGAAAGCTTTGTCTGTCCTTGTTAGCCCCGCCAGCTCCTCCTATTTGGTAGAGATCTGACGTTCCCCATCACTATCGAAGGGAGAGCGGGCCAAAATCTTTTCTTCTTCATCCGCCGTCTCTTCCCAGCGCTGCATTCGCGGTAGCTCTGCTTCATCTCTTTGGGAATATTGTGTTGAACTTCAGTTCGGCTGTGCTGCCAGGTTCCCAACAGCTGTTCACGAGTGAACAATAGAGCCCAGTGGTGTGGCGGACAATGAAGTCATCTCCTGGGAGCCCGGCAGTAGTTGGAGCGGAAAGTTTGAAAGTTGTAGTAGATACTGCATCAATACAAGTACTAAAACTAAAAGCACTAACTCAGTAGACGAAACAAACAAAAACATAGTTTTTTCTTAGAAAGAGAGAAAAAACGTAACATTAAGGAATAAGTTGCAGAGAGCACTTCGAAAGGCTGCTATCCGTGACCGCGCCAAGGGGGGGGGGGGGGGGGGGGGGGGGG